>JARBWK010000011.1:13325385-13506967 GCA_030556195.1 Anolis apletophallus
CACGCCATCTTGGATTCGCTCAGACGCGGCTAAGTAAACAAAGTTAGAGTTAGTGCTGCAGCTGCGCGTCAAGTGACAGTGGCAATTTGGGACAGTGGCTTCGTGAGTGTCTTTCTACCATTCCTGCCAGGATATCTATTTTGTGTTCATCGAAACAGGCCCAGGTTTCACACTAAGTGAGTGTATAAATACATTTAAAAACATATTAACTATAAGTATTACTGTGTTAGAGTGTCATTTTGTATCATTTTGGTTGGTGGTGTGCCCCAGGATTTTGTAAATGTAAAAAATGTGCCACGGCTCAAAAAAGGTTGAAAAACACTGCTCTAGTGTGATGAAGTAGCAAGTGGTGTCAAGCTGCATTAATCCTACAGTGGAGATGCACCCAAAATGGCTCACAAAGCATTGGATCGGCTTCCAAGAGAAAGCACTGGGACTGTGGCGCATCTGGCTGGGAGTCAGCTGCATTAAGATCACTACTGACCGAAAGGTCATGAGTTCGAAGCTAGCCCGGGTCGGAGTGAGCTCCCGACCAAAAAATTGTGTAGCTTGTTGTTGACCTTTGCAGCCCGAAAGACAGTTGCATCTGTCAAGTAGGAAATTTAGGTACCACTTTGTGGAGAGGCTAATTTAACTGATTTACGAGTCCATAAAAATCTCCAGGAAGTATGCAAAGAATGAGGAAGCAACAGCTCCCCTGGTGGCCAGAAGCTGGAATGTTAAATAGCCTCTGAGTGTCTGTCTAAATATGTTGTGCGTCTATGGCATTGAATGTTTTCCATGTATATGTACATTGTAATCCACCCTGAGTCCCCTCCGGGGCAAATAAATAAATAAATAAATAACTCCCTTCTAGAGTTCCCAACGATTCCACTTTGAGTGCCATGTTTACATTCTATGAGTAGTTGTGTACTTAATGCTTTCATATACAGGACAAACAAATAAATACATAGAAACCAGATAATTAAATGCACTGCAAAGTACACCATTAAAATATTACGTAAACCATTAAAATGCTACACAAATCAATGACGAGGCGCACTTTAAAATTCTACATGACATTCTATATGAACTAGCGCTTGCATAGTTCAAAATTAAGTAAAATTCAGTATGATTAAAACTTAAGAAAGAAACAATTTGGATATAGTCAACCACACTATGATTAGGTAAAACCATCCCCAGAACTGGAATGCTTTTGTGATTCAAAAGCCTGTCATTTGTGATTTTAGATATTTATTTGCATATTGTTCTTTTATTTATATGTATGTATTTTTATTGTGCTATTGTTGATGTTTTGATTTTATTTTATTGTAATTTGTTGTTTGGGCCTGGCCTCATGTAAGCCGCCCCGAGTCCCCATCGGGGAGATGGTGGCGGAGTGTAAATAAAGATTATTATTATTATTATTATTATTATTATTATGCTTTTACCTTCAAAACCTGGCAGGAAGCAGACAGGCTTTGAAGCTGCAAGACCATTCAATGCTAATCATGGTGGCCGATTGCAACATTCGCACTTGCCTCAAACAGACATGAGTTCTGGACATTATACCACAGATATATAAACCTCACTTGCCTAGTTTCCAACAGACCTCACAACCTCTGAGGATGCCTGCCATAGATGTGGGCAAAACATCAGGAGAGAATGCTTCTGGAACATGGCCAGACAGCCTGGAAAAGTCACAGCAATCCCCAGAACAGTCGACTGCAATATACATTCCATGAAATCCTAAGATGCTTTTACATTCAAAGCCTGGCAGGAAGCAGCCAGGCTTTGAAGCTGCAAGACCATTCAATGCTAATCAAGGCGGCCGATTGCAACATTCGCACTTGCCTCAAACAGACAAAGAGTTCTGGACATTATTCCACAGGTATATAACCCCCCACTTGCCTAGTTTCCTACAGATCTCCCAACCTATGAGGATGCCTGCCATAGATGTGGGTGAAACGTCAGGAGAGAATGCTTCTGGAACATGGCCAGACTGCCTGGAAAAGTCACAGCAATCCCTAGAACAGTCGACTGCAATATACATTCCACGAAATCCTAAGATGCTTTTACCTTCAAAGCCTGGCAGGAAGCGGCCAGGCTTTAAAGCTGCGATGCCATTCAATGGTAATCAAGGTGGCCGATTGCAACATTCGCACTTGCCTCAAACAGACAAAGAGTTCTGGACATTATTCCACAGGTATATAACCCCCCCCCCCCCACTTGCCTAGTTTCCTACTGATCTCCCAACCTATGAGGATGCCTGCCATAGATGTGGGTGAAACGTCAGGAGAGAATGCTTCTGGAACATGGCCAGACAGCCTGGGAAAGTCACAGCAATTGCCAGAACAGTCAGTTGCAATATACATTCCATGAAATCCTAAGATGTGTAGTTTGGTGTGATATTAAGTCTCTTTGGTAGAGGGTTCAAAATGCCCTTAACTACGTTGCAAAACCCAGAAAACCACAGGATGGAACCATAGGATGGCAGTGAAAGCATGATTATAATGCTATAAGTATGAAATAGTTCCTATTACAAAGACTATTAACACATGTACTTTAGATGGAGAGCATTAGTTGGAGAAAAATTCCTCTGTGGTTTACACACTAAAATGATGACAATTGAATATACACTGTGACCAGTGGAAATGTTTAAGAGGAGGCAAATAAAGCTATAGATGCATCGTCAATGCAGTTTGACGCCACTTTAACTACCATCAGGGCTGTAGCCAGGATTTTAATTCGGGAGGGGCTGAGTCTGAGGGAGGGAGGGTCTACCCTAGCAAACCTTTTGTATCATTATCCCAATACCCCCATGCATATGGGATATATTGAGCATGGTGATCAGATCATGATATGAATACACATAACAGTTTAAATCAGTGTTTTTCAACCTTTTTTGAGCCGTGGCACATTTTTTACATTTACAAAATCCTGGGGCACACCACCAACCAAAATGACACAAAATGACACTCTAACACAGTAATACATATAGTTAATATGTTTTTACATGTATTTATACACTCAGTGTGAAATCTGGGCCTGTTTTGATGAACACAACATATATATGACTTCCTCTCACATACTTATACATGGCTATCATGTCTTCTCTCAGCCTTCTCTTCTTCAGGCTAAACATGCCCAGCTCTTCAAGCCGCTCCTCATAGGGCTTGTTCTCCAGACACTTGTGAAATTTCACCCTGAATGAAACTTGCTTCCAGTTAACTATGGATGTCATGAAGCTGTTATAAACAGTTGCTTGGGGATTTTTGGGGGGGGGGGGGAGGCAACTCTCAAAAAATCCTGGCCCTGGCATTCGGCGGAGCCCTTCCTTTGCCTCGGGGAGGATCTTTGGGGAGGGAAATAGGGAGAAAGAGATGCTAGGAGGGGAAGAGTGCCAATTTCCCATGGCACACCTGATGATCGCTCACGGCACACTAGTGTGCCACGGCACACTGATTTAAATAATGTACCAGTAAGGCCTTCTTGCGGACCACCCTGAGAATTTCAGGGGGGCTGAAGCCCCTCAAGCCCCCCCCCCCCCCCCCCCCCGGCTACATGCCTGACTACCATGATTAGTTACTATGGGAATATTTGAGTGTTGCAAGTCTTCTCTATCAAAGAGTGCTGGTGCCTGACCAAACTACAAATAATAATAATAAGGATGATAATAATAATAATAATAATAATTTTTATTTATACCCCACCACCATCTCCCCAATGGGGACTCGGGGTGGCTAACATGAGGCCAAGCCCTTCTAAAATACAATACAACACAGTAAAATACAAAATACAAAACAAAATACATCAGAAATAATAATAATATTTCCCAGGATTCCTTAGCATCGAGCTATAGTGGTATCAAACTGTATTGATTTTACTGTGTAGATGCATTCTTTGTCACATCTTGATGTACATTCGAGCATTAAAACACCCACGGAGGGAAAAGTAACGGGTGGAGAACAACATGGAATGATAATAATAACAACAACAACAACAACATTATTCCACAGTTCTAGAATATTATTCTGGCAGAGTCTCCTTTTTCTGGAAATTTCAAAGCAGAAGCTAGATGGCCATCTGTTGGGAGGTCTTTGATTGTGCAACCCAGTGATTCTGGCCATGAAAGCCTTTGACAATAAATATGACAATGGTAAAGAGATGAAAGCATATACTACTACTACTACTAATAATAATAATATCAATAATAATAATGCTAACAATAATAACACTGTTTCAGGATTCTATAAAAACTATAGGAAAACTTAGCTGTACTCAATGGTGTGAGTTGCTTTGGGTCTTAATTAAGGGATGAAAGCATAATACTAATAGTAATAATAATATTATTATCACTACTACTACTAATAATAAGATCCCAGGATTCTTAAAAAACCATAGGTAATCCTAGCTATGTTTGTTTTAATGCTGTGAATTGCTTTAGATCTCAATTAAGAGATGAATGCGTAATAATACTAATACTAATATTTCTACTACTACGAATAATATTTTTTGTGTCTGTGTCAGAAGCGACTTGAAATCTGCAAGTCGCTTCTGGTGTGCTGTCTGCAAGAACATTGCCCAGGGGATGCCTGGATGTTTTACCATCCTGTGGGAGGCGTCTCTCATGTCCCCGCATGAGAAGCTGGAGCTGACAAATAGGAGCTCACCCCACTCCTCGGATTTGAACTGCCATCGCCAACCTTTTGGTCAGCAGTCCTGCTAGCACAAGGGTTTACCAATTGCACAACCAGGGGCTCCAATAATAATAATAATAATAATATCCCAGGATTCTTAAAAAAACAGGAAATCCTAGCTGTACCTGTTTTGGATGCTGTGGGTTGCTTTGAGTCTCAGTTAAGAGATGAAAGCATACTGCTACTGCTAATGATAATAACAGTACTAATAACAATAATACTAAGAATAATAATACAATCCCAGGATTCGAGAAAAACAATAGCAAATCGTAGCTGCACCTGTTTAAATGCTGTGAGTTGCTTTGAGCATCAGTTCAGAGATGAAAGCATACTACTACTACTAATGATAATACTAATAATACTACTAGTTAATAATACTAATAATAGTAATACTAACAATAATAATACTATCCCTGGATTCGAGAAAAACCATAGCAAATCCTAGTTTTACCTGTTTTGAGTCTCAGTTAAGAGATGAAAGCATATTACTACTACCGTACTAATGATAATAATATGTGTTATAATACTAATACTAATACTAATAATACTAATAATAATAGTACAATCCCAGGATTCAAGAAAAAACATAGCAAATCCTAGTTGTACCTGTTTACATGCTGTGACTTGCTTTGAGTCTCAGTTAAGACATGAAAGCATACTACTACTACTACTACTAACGATAATATCACTAATAATAATAGTAATGCTAACAATAATAATACCATCCCAGGATTCTAGAAAAGTCATAGCAAATCCTAGCTGTACCTGTTTTGAATGCTGTGAGTTTCTTTGAATCTCAGTTAAGAGATGAAAGCATACTACTACTACTAATGATAATAATACTACTACTAATGATAATACTAACAATAATAATACCACCCCAGAAGTCTAGAAAAATCATAGCAAATCCTAGCTACACCTGTTTTCAATGTTGTGAGTTGCTTTGAGATGAAAGCATACTACTACTAATAATAATGATGATGATGATGATGATACTAATAATAATAACAATACTAACAATGATAATACTAACAATAGTAATACCATCCTAGGATTCTAGAAAAACTATGGTAAATCTTAGCTATACCTGTTTTTAATACTGTGAGTTGCTTTGAGTCTCAGTTAAGAGATGAAAGCATATTACTACTACTAATGATGATGATGATGATACTAATAATAATAATCATACTAACAACAATAATATTGTCCCAGGATTCTATAAAAAAACATAGCAAATCCTATCTGTACCTGTTTTTAACGCTGTGAGTTGATTTGAGTCTCAGTTAAGAGATGAAAGCATATTACTACTACTACTACTGATGATGATGATGATGATACTACTACTAATAATAATCATACTAACAACAATAATATTGTCCCAGGATTCTATAAAAAACATAGCAAATCCTATCTGTACCTGTTTTTAATGCTGTGAGTTGCTTTCAGTCTCAGTTAGGAGATGAAAGCAAGTACTATTGATATTATTATTATTAGTAGTAGTAGTATTAATAATAGTAATAATAAAATTCTTGCAGGATTCTCAACAAAAATATAGGGAATCCTAGCTGTCCCTAGTGTTGTGAGTTGCTTTGGGGACAGATTAAGAAGGAAAGTGAGGTACACATATATTATAGTTCTTGTTGTGGCCATTATTACTATTATTAATAATACTTAAAAAAATAGAGTTGGTTCTTTAACTATGTCCCTGGTCGCTAAGGGGTTAATCCTACCTCTCCACATTTTCCAGAGTGGGTTTGGATGCAAGAGGATCCTTTCCACTTGCCCCCTTTTCCCTTCTCAGGATGCCCACCTGGCATGATAGATGGTGAGGGGTGAGAAAAATATGCTCAAATGCCATGCTCAAATGCCACCTTGCCTGCGTGTCTAAACTGGAGTCTCTCTCCGCTGGAGTGATCCGGATCAAGTGCACCACAGAAGGGGGTAATTTGGAAGGGGGGGATACAAATGGTAAAGGGGAGCAAGAAGAGGAAAGGAAAGCCATCAAAATGCCAAGCACACACAACCCATATGCCCACTTGGTTGTACCACCCCAAAAAAAGGCAGTGGTCGGGTCTGAAGCTCCCGACTTCTCTTGATTCGGAGCAAACCATGCCGAGAATTGGGGGGAAGGCACTAAAGAAGGGTCGGACCCACTCCTGTTGCCCACCACCCTTTGAAGGATGCCATGCCAAGCGCCTTACCTTCTTCCAAAGGGGGAAAAATAAATAAACAAACCCAGAATGGGAAGCTCAGCCTTTTGCTCAAGCCAGCTCCATGGCACCCGAAGCGGTCCTCTTTCTGGTCGGCAGCGAGGGATGGAGACTAGTTCAGGGAGGGGGTCAGTCCAAAAGAGGGGAGACCAAGCCTCTCGGGGAAGCGGGCCCGAAGGGAAGCAGAGCAGGAGGGAAGGAAGGAAGGAAGGAGAGAAAGGGGGACTCAGCTTCCCTTGCAGAGTGCGCCTCTGGTGTGTGGAGGGGAGGGAAGAGGGGAAAGGAGGGGAGGGAGAGAAAGGAAGGAAGGAAGGAAGGGTGGCGTTTGGGGGGTAAAGAGGAGGAGGCTGTGGGGCAGGGGAGCCCACGGAAGAGAGGTGCCCTGGGGGCAAAGTGGGTAGCCCACCAAGGGAGGCAAAGAGAGGCTCCCTATTGGTTGGAAAGCACTTGGGGGAAGTGAGGATGTCCAGGAAGATGGGCTGCCCCCTTTCCCCCCTCCTTTTGGATCCTGGAAGGGAAAGGTTTGAAGCTAAGGGTTGCTTTCTTAAGGGCTTCCCATAGGAAGGGGACTGACTCCCATAGGAAGGTTTTCCCCTCTTCCCTAGCCCTGACCAAGGTTGCCCACCCATGGGGCTAACCAACCATGGGTGCAGAGGCAGATGTCCATAGACTTTTGGAGCTATTTCAGCTATTTCAGCACCCATTGGCAGAGAAGGCTTTGCAAAACTACAACTCCCAGGAATCCCTACCATTGAGCCAAAGCTGTTCAAATGGTGTCAAACTCAGTTTAATTCGGCCATGGAGCAAGCTTGAGGAAACACCTGGAGGGCTGGAGTTTGCCCATGACTGTATTAGATGCACTTTGCTGTGGGATTGTAGTTTGGTGAGCCACCTCACCCATTGGCGGAGACAGCTCCATTGTCTCTGGGCATTGGACAACACTACTAAACGTCCATAGGCTTTTGGAGCTATTTCAGAACCAAAAGTCTATGGACAGCTCCTGTGCTCTGGGCATTGGACAACACTACTAAACGTCCATAGGCTTTTGGGGCTATTTCAGCACCAAACGTCTATGGACAGCTCCTGTGCTGTGGACATTGGACAACGCTGCTAAAAGTCCATAGGCTTTGGGGGCTATTTCAGCCCCAGACGTCTCTGGACAGCTCCTGTGCTCTGGACATTGGACAACGCTGCTAAAAGTCCATAGGCTTTGGAGGCTATTTCAGCACCAAACGTCTATGGACAGCTCCTGTGCTCTGGACATTGGACAACTCTACTGAAAACCCATAGGCTTTGGGGACTATTTCAGCCCCAGACGTCTATGGACAGCTCCTGTGCTCTGGACATTGGACAACTCTATTGAAAACCCATAGGCTTTTGGGGCTATTTCAGCACCAGGCATCTATGGACAGCTCTTGTGTTCTGGACATTGGACAACGCTGCTAAAAGTCCATAGGCTTTTGGGGCTATTTCAGCACCAGGCATCTATGGACAGCTCTTGTGTTCTGGACATTGGACAACGCTGCTAAAAGTCCATAGGCTTTGGGGACTATTTCAGCACCAGGCGTCTATGGACAGCTCCTGTGCTCTGGGCATTGGACAACGCTGCTAAAAGTCATGGCCACATCATGAGAAGACAGGAAAGCTTAGAGAAGACAATGATGCTGGGGAGAATGGAAGGAAAAAGGAAGAGGGGCCGAACCAAGGACAAGATGGATGGATGGTATCCTTGAAGTGACTGGCTTGACTCCAAAGGAGCTGGGGGTGGTAACGGCCGACAGGGAGCTCTGGCGTGGGCTGGTCCAGGAGGTCATGAAGCAACTGAATGAATAAACAACTAAAAGTCCATAGGCTTTTGGAACTATTTCAGCACCAAACGTCTATGGACAGCTTCTGTGATCTGGACATTTGTAGTTTGGTGAGCCACCTCACCCATTGGCAGAGAAGGCTTTGCAAAACTACAACTTCCAGAAATCTCTAGGATAAAAGCCCTGAAAGCCGTGCCCACCCATGTGTCCAGCCATGGGTGTAGATTCAAGGGAGATGTTTCAGCACCTAATGTCTATGGACAGCTCCTGTGCTTTGGACATTGGACAAAGCTACTAGAAGTTGGCATGGGGTGCACCTCCATTTTGGAATGAATTAGGTTTGACCCCGCTTTGACTACCCTGGCCCAATGCTATGGGTTTGTAGTTTGGTGAGCTACCTCACCCATTGGCAGATCAGGCTATGTCAAACTACAACTCCCAGGAATCTTTAGGATAAAAGCCCTGACCAAAGTTGCCCATCCATGTTAACCAGCCATGGGTGTAGAATCAGATGGGAGGTGTTTCAGCACCAAACGTCTATGGACAGCTCCTGTGCTTTGGACATTGGACAAAGCTACTAGCAGTTGGCATTGGGTGCACCTCCATTGTAGAATCTTTAGGATAAAGCCTCAAGTTGTTTGAGCCACCTGTTTCTGACTGGACATTGGCCCATTGGGTGCACCTCCCTCAGTATGGGTTTGTAGTTTGGTGAGGCACCTCGCCCATTGGCAGAGAAGGCTTTGCAAAACTACATCTCCCAGGAATCCCCACTATTAGCCATGTCTTAGATGCACTTCTATAGTGTGTGTGTGTGTGTGTGGGCGCGCACATACCTATTCCATGTTATCCCTTTATATTCCCAAAAAGGATAACATGTAAATCCATAAGTTGCATTTGACAATACAAAATCTTCAGTCTTCCAAGTTCGGGGCTAAAAAAAATGGAAGATGGTCCGACCATTGCAGATGGTTGATGAGCAGCCTGAAAGGGTAGGTTCAAACTCGAAGCTGCTTTGCCACCTAGTTTTTTGTTGTCATCTGGTTTTATTGTTGTTGTTATCGGCTCCTATTCCATCTTCCCAAACGTTCCCATTAATAGCTGCTCTTCCTATTTTCCAGATGGAAAAACTGAGGTTGAAAAGTAACAACACTTATGTTGTGGTTATGAGGAGAAGGGCAGGCATACATTGGACCTGGGACTTGAACACCGAACTTGAGGAAACACTTCCCATGAGACACACACACACCCCGTCCCCCCGTCAGTTTTTCCATCTGGAGAATGACAAGAGCTGCCATTAAAATGGGTTTCTGCAAAGACAAAAAAAGTGCCAACAAACATAAATAGTTGGTATGTGCATATGCCTTCAAATTGCTTGTTCACTTATGGCGTCTTCATGAATTATATAAGGTTTTAAAAGGGAAGGAATCCTCAGGGTTGGTACTACCAGTTCTTTCCTCTGAAATGTAGCTTATTATCAGTGTTTCCATACAAATACAGTGGGCCCTCGATATCCACAGGTGTTTGATTCCAGGAGCCCCCATAGACATCAAAATTAGTTCCTAACAACAATAATAATAGGTTGCTGTGAGTTTTCCAGGCTGTATAGCCATGTTTCAGAACCGTTCTTTCCTGATGTTATTTATTTATTTACAGTATTTATGTATTTATTTATTTACAGCATTTTTACCCCCTTCTCAACCCCCAAATCCATTGCACAGAAAAATCCATTGCACAGGCTCGAAGGACACATTATGGCTTTGAAACATGGGTCACCTATCACCAACACCTATGACTCCTCGAACGCTTTCATCAGTGCTGTCTTCGCACAATCCTAAATATACACTGGACTGACTATGTGACGAATGTTGCTGTCCTTCAGCAAGCAGGGATCACCAGCATTGAGGCCATGGTATTGAGAACACAGCTGCGCTGGGCAGGGTGCATCTCTAGGATGGAGGACCACCGCCTCCCAAAGATACTACTGTACGGTGAACTTGCCATGGGTCGGCACAAGAGATGCGCCCCCAAAAAGAGATATAAGGACTCCCTGAAACAACATCTCAGGCTCGGCCAGATTGATCACAAAAAATGGTCCACCTTGGCCTCACATGGGGAGGCATGGAGACGCACTATCCACAATGCTGCAGCCTCTTTTGAGAAGACATGCCGAACGAGCCTCGTAGAGAAACAACGCAGAAAGAACCGCAACTTGGAAACAACATCGCCCAAGGAGACTTTCTGCTGTGCTTTCTGCAACTGGACTTGCCTATCTCAGATTGGCCTTTTTAGTCATCAACGTGCTTGTAGAAAGCGTGGGGTGAGTCATTCCTGAAAAGAGTATACAAAGCCAAGAGTATACAATGGTATGGTATAATAATATCCCTTATACGAACTGGCAAAAGATGTGCTTTTGGATATTTTTTTTTTAAACCCCAAATTTTCCAGATCTGAGTGATTATATCCATAGATTGAATGCTGACTATATGAACTGGGACTGACTCTGCTTAGATTCAAAGATCAGATGGGATCTTATGTCTGCCTAGCACGCATGATATACCTTTGTTTTCACCTTTGTTTTTCCTTAGTTGGTAAGGAGGGGGACGTCGTTGTGCATTCCTGATTGAGGGAATGTTGGACCGGAGAGCCAAACGGACGATTCTGTGATGCTGAGGATAACTGTGCCGCGAACGGCAGCTTTCTATGCAGAGTGCCCGACTGATGCAAATTGAGCACATCTGCATAATCCTTTGCTTGCCTTCTGAAATTTGTACTACATAATTTATTCTTAATAGGCCCGTCATGAGGGAGGCAAAGGACCACGCAGGGCCATGAACTCTTCTCCCCGCTTCCCCGCCTCATCTATGGAAATCTTAATCAACTCAACCTTCTGGCTTCTGGGATTCCAGCCAACCAGGCCCAGTGCACAAATAACTCCCCGGCTTAATTTCACAGCTATACATGTAAGCACCAAAGACGTGCCTTTTCGACAAGATCGCCACGACAACCCGCTTTCATTAATTTATTGGATTGGAACAATTAGAGCTCTCTGGTCCATCAAGACTTCCAAGACGGCAGGACAATACACATTTTGAAAAGGATGTTTAGTGTCCAAGACAGAAAATTGGAAACGGCGGAGGTGGAAGTGGGCAAAATCACACCGGCCGGAGAGAAAATTAATCCAGGCCAAAAATTATCTTTAAAAGCCAACATTTGTGCCACTTCCTAAGTAAAAGTATAGGTTTTCCCCTGGCATTAAGTCCAGTTGCGTCCGACTCTGGCAGTTGGTGCTCATCTCCATTCCTAAGCCGAAGAGCTGATGTTGTCCATAGACACCTCCAAAGTCTTGTGGCCGGCATGACTGCATGGAGCACCGTTACTTACCCACCAGAGCGGTAGCTATTGATCTACTCATATTTGCATGTTTTCAAACTGCTAGGTTGGCACAAGCTGGGGCTAACAGTGGGAACTCACACCGCTCCCTGGTTTCGAACGTGCGACCTTCCGATCAACAAGTTTAGCCACTTCCTTAAAAAGCTAAAGAAGCTTATTATTATTACTTATTTACATCATTTACAGTATATTCCGCCCTTCTCACCCCGCAGGGGACTCAGGGCGGATCATAATGCACATATACAGGCAAACATTCAATGCCATAGACATACAACATATATAGACAGACAACGAGCTACACAATTGGTTGAGATCACCCGGGCAGGCCTCGAACTCATGACCTTCTGGTCATTAGAGATCTTATGCAGCCGACTCCCAGCCAGCTGCGCCACATTCCCGGTGCTTCCTGTTGCCATGTCTATTTGTCTACCTAGCATTTGAAAATACCCTTTTTTGAAAACTGAAAATTCTAGAATTGGGTTGTTGCGTGTTTCCTGGGCTGTACGGCCATGTTCCAGAAGCATTCTCTCCTGACGTTTTGCCCACAGCTATGGCAGGCATCCTCCGAGGTTGTGTGGTTGAAAACACAATCCTAGAACTCCTAAACCAGTGTTTCTCTACCTCCCTAAACCCCTTAATACAGTTCCTCATGTGATTTCCACGCTCCTCTTCCGCATCCAGGCACTTCCTGCTGGGCAGCTCTGGCCCCAAGGCATTGCCTTGTCTTAACTCTGAGTCCCTGTTGTTAATATTCTAGGTGTCTCTTTGTTTACTTGTATTCCTCTAATAAAGCAAAACTTTTAACAACAACAAAAAATATTCTAGGTGTCTAGCACCGTGTTGGATGGGTAACAGTAGGAGATTCTGTATTATCCGACATTTTCATTTATCCGACGTTCTGCCAGCCCGTTTTTGTCAGATAAGCAAGACTCTACTATACTCATATTCATCCCTTCTCACCCCAAAGGGGACTCAAGGTGGATCACAGAACACATACATGGCAAACATTCAATGCCAATTATACAGTGACAAGACAGACAGTGGATAGATATATATATAGGGTTTTTTCTCATCATTCATCATCTCTGGAGGCTGTGCTCAGTTCCGGCCACAGGGGGTGCTATCGCTCCTTCTCCTTACCAAAGCGTTTTCTTTGTTCGCAAACATTCCTCTGAAACACTGTGCCTAAAATACCTCCCCTGCTTAATGTGCTTCCGATTCATCTACTCACATTTTCAATCTGCTAGGCAAGCAGGGAGTTGGGCTGAAGGGTCAGGAGCTCACCTTGATCCGGCTTTGAATTGTCAACTAGTAGTCATCATTGTAAATAAACCTTTTAGTGATTTTTTAAAGATTGGACTCTGCATGTTTGCCTCCTATAGCCACATCACACGGCACTTCACGCTTTGCTGGCTGTGAGTTGTTGCTCAACTTTTGTATCCTGTTTGTTTACGGATGCTCTGCTGCATTTTTAGGGTAGTTTTCTATAACGAAAAGGGTAACGGGCCCAGTCTAAATACCCAGTCTGTGTGCCCAGACTGTATGTGTGCTGCAAGAAAGAGCTTGAATCTACCTCTGAGGATGCCTGCCATAGATGCAGGCAAAACATCAGGAAAGAATATTTCTAGAACATGGCCATACAGCCCAAAAAAACCCCTACAACAACCCTGTTAACCTTACAGTTATCAAGATTTACTGCAGCTGCAGCTAGTGATTAACCTGGTGTGCTAAAACCATCAGTCTATCCATAGAATCATAGAGTTGGAAGAGACCTCATGGGCCATCCAGTCCAACCCCATTCAGCCAAGAAGCAGGAAAATTGCATTCAAAGCACTCCCAACAGATGGCCATCTAGCCTCTGTTTAAAAGCTTCCAAAGAAGGAGCCTCCACCACACTCCGGGGCAGAGAGTTCCACTGCCGAACAGTCAGGAAGTTCTTCTTAATGTTCAGATGGAATCTCCTTTCTAGTTTGAAGCCATTATTCCATTGCGTCCTAGTCTCCAGGGCAGCAGGAAACAAGCTTGCTCCCTCCTTCCTATGACTTCCCCTCACATATTTATACATGGCTATCTTGTCTCCTCTCAGCTTTCTCTTCTGCAGGCTAAAAATGCCCAGCTCTTAAAGCCTCTCCTCATACGGCTTGTTCTCCAGACCCTTGATCATTTTAATCGCCCTCCTCTGGACAAATTCCAGCTTGTCAACATCTCCTTTCCATTGTGATGCCCAGAATTGGACACAGTATTCCAGATGTGGTCTAACCAAGGCAGATGTGATCTAACTATTCAAAAGCCCTGTTGAATAGCAAGATGGTAAACCCTTATGTCTTTTCAGTGAGGAAAACACACACCAAGCTCCCTCCTGAACTTACTGTTGAGCTGCTATAGCCTTCCATTCCACAGGAGCAGAGTATTGATCAGAAAAGTATCATTCTCTCCATAGCCAAAAACGAATCCTAAAGGTCCCAATTTAAGTTTCTAACAGACCTCACCACCTCTGAGGATGCCTGCCATAGATGCAGGCGAAACGTCAGGAGAGAATGCTTCTAGAACATGGCCATACAGCCCAAAAAACTTACAACAACCCAGTGATGTGAATCTCTGAAAAGGCAACTGAGGCATTCTAAAATAAATTAGGAAAGGACGCCGTCATATCATTCAGTCCATCACACAGCCACATATAATAGAGACTTGTCATAATACAAAATTTATTCCCTATTTACAAGTCTTCAGTCAGATCAAGTTTGGGTGTGAAGGTAAGAATGACAAGAGTATGCAAGACGAATCACACCAGAGGATTGCTTCTTGTGTCTTGAGAGCCACCACTTCCTGGTTGGCCACTGTTATAAATGAAGAGGCACTCCATAAATGTCACTGCATCCCATCATCTCTTTCTGACTTTGGTTCAAGTTCCCTTCTATGAGTCCTATGGAAAGCCACGGCAATCTGAAGTCATCTATCCCTTCTTCCATCGAACAAAAACGGCTCATCCACTTCCATCACTCTTTTGAGTCTTTCTCGTCCTCGGCTTTGGGATCCTGGAGGTGCGCAGCAATGCTCTCCTGGGCCTTCTGGTTTGCCACTTTCAACCGAAGCCGATCTAAGAGACACTGGGCTACCTGTGTGAGGCTGTGCTGTTGGGAGGACGGGGAGAACAAGAGAAGAGATTTGATTTCAAAGGATGCATATCTTGCCTTTCCATCTTCACCTGGATGCACAGAGCAATTCAATCTCTATATAAAAATGCCAGCACTTGGAAAGTTTGTGTTTAAGGACGACAACTCCTAAATTCTCCATCTAGATCAGTGGTTCTCAACCTTCCTAATGCCGCGACCTCATGTTGTGGTGACCCCCAAGCATAACATAGTTTTTGTTGCTCCTTCATAGCTGTAATTTTGCTGCTGTTATGAATTGTAATGTAACTATCTGATATGCAGGATGTATTTTCCTGTCCAATACTGCTGCTTTCAACACAGTCGCTGCTTTCAACATATTTGTCTGGTCCGCATAAGTACATTATGGAGCCAACCCTGTCACAAACACCTGTATTTGTAGAGTAGGGTTGCCACCTGTCCTGTATTGTATGGGACGTCCCGTATTTTTGCTCTGAATTTCGTGTCCCGTATTTTCAGCTCCTGTCCCATATTGACAGGACAGGACAGGTGGCAGCAGGAGGCCCTCCCTCCCTCCCTCTCACCCATAATACAGGCTGTCAGGAATTGTGGGAGCTGGGAATCCAAAACACCTGGAGGGAAGGCCCAAGAACTGGACTGTGTGGCTTTGTGTGTGTCTCTGTGAGGGGAGGGCAACCATTTTGGGAGCGGGGCAGGGCACTTCCAGGAAAGGGGAGATTTTGTGCATGCGTGGGGGCGGGGCTTCCATCCATCCACCCATCCACCCCTGCTGCCTTCCTTCCTCCTTTGGCTGGGCCTTTCCACCATCCCCACACACCACGCCCCTCCCTTGTTATGTCACCGCCTGCTCTCCTTCCCGACCGCCCTCCATCCTTGCGTGTGCACAGTGGGCTCCCAGTGGGGCGGTGGTTGTGGCCACAGCTTCTGCAGCCTTGAGGGAGAACTGTCAAGCCAGCGGTGGCATAGCAAGCACTATGCTGGCTTGGCAGTGCTCCCTCAAGAGGCTGGAGAAGCTGTGGAACAGCTGAAGCCGGGAGGAGGGGGTGGGGCATTGTGCGGCCTGGCTCCGCCGCCTCCCCGCGAAGGGAAGCGACGGGTGGCAAGGAGAGCAAAGGGGGGAAGGGGTGCCCGGCCATGGAGGCAAAGAGCTCCCCATCCTTGTCGCTGTCGTCTCCGGGGGGTGGGCGCCTTGTGAAGGGCATCCTCAAGAACCCCTCCACCATCTCCAGCCTGGGCCTCGGCATGGGCTCGGGCCTGGCCTCTCCGTCCCAGGGCAGCGCACACTGCGAAAGTGAAGAAGGCGAGAAGCAGGCCTGGCAAATGGAGGCCCGGCCCAGCACCGAAAGGTGAGCCAATGTCCCTTATTTCTTATATCAAAAAGTGGAAACCCTATTGTACAGGGTGTATGTGATGAGGTTGGCACAATGATGTCATCACGCCGGGTACTCATATGTGGGTGCATCTGCATGTGGGCCTGGAGACAAATAGAGGAGTGGTGTACAGAAAGGTATGACAGAGAGGGAGGGAGGGAGGGAGAAGGAAAGGGCAGGGTCTGCCTCATGGAGACCATGTAGCGCAGCAGGAGGAAGGGAGAATGAGAGAGAGGACTCCATTCAGGATGCAGGCAAACTGAAGAAAGAAAAGGAGGGAGGGAGGAGGCTCGCTGTTACGGCTTTTAGCAGAATCCCTTTGGGGGAGGCCTCACCTTCTCTTGCTCCCTGAGATTCAGCCAAGGGGCCCCTCCACCCCCTCTAACCCCCCAGCCTCCCCTCCATAGGCCCCTCTCCCTCACGTCCTCCCTTCTAATTTATCCATCTCATCCTTCTCCTTCCTTTTCCCTCTTGGCTCCAAAGCAAACCTCACCGCCGTCAATCCTGTCTCTTCCTGAGGCTGGGTGACATCACCATCTTCCTCTGGAGAAGAAGAAGAGGCCACTGGGAAGTGAAGGGAATGGGGAAAAGTTGGTGTCTCAGTTCCTAAGACCATCAGAAATTTGTGTTTTCTGATGGTCTTAAGCGACCCTGTAAAAGAGTCATTCGACCCCCAAAGGGGTCGCGACCCACAAGTTGAGAACCACTGATCTAGATGCTATAAACTGTAAAACTCCCATACAAATAGAATTAGAGTATTGAGGTTGTGAAGACAGAAGCAATTTTTTAAATTGTTGATGCCCCCAAGAAGTAAAGAGGTCTCAAACATTCAAAAGATCTGTTAATGAAGGAGCAAATAGAGGCTCTGCCAGGAAGTTAGTTGATCACAACTGTCGCTCCACTCACTCCAAAACAAGTAGATGTACACACACACAAGAAATCAAAAAACTTGACTATGGACATGTGGGAAGGATCATAGGGGTGGAACTGGCTTTGCCCTTCCATAAACCATCCTGAAGTAGCCATAGTGTGTGGATTTCTTCTTCCTTTCCTGCTGTTTGGCACCACGTGTATTTATTTTGAAGCAAAGTTAACTTCTTTGGATAACAACTCGTGGAATCCCTCAGCCAGAGGAGTCAACAAATTCATTATTTTGACCTGAAAAGTTGCTTTTGGGGGTTACAACTCACTAGAACGGCTCATTCCACGAGCATGACAGATGGGGATTTCTGGAAGTTGCAATCTAAATAAAGATCCTCCTCAAGCTGTACTTGGCAACTGGTTAGCAACAAGACTCCCAAATGCCTCGATACACATTTGTAAGCTGTGTAAAATAAACATAAAGGTAAAGTCCAGTCATGTTAGACTCTGGGGGTTGGTGCTCATCTCCATTTGTAAGCCGAAGAGCCGGCATTGTCCGTAGACGCCTCCAAGGTCATGTGGCTGGCATGACTGCATGGACCTGCCAGAGCGGGTCTACTCAGTTTACCCGTCTGAACGTATCTCCCACTACGATCCACCTAGGGCCGTAAGATCATCTGGGGAGACTCTCCTCGTTGTCCCCCCATTGTCACAATCGCGTCCGGTGGGACAAGGGACAGGGCCTTCTCTGTGGTGGCACCTCGGCTATGAAACTCCCTCCCAAGTGAAATTAGATCTGCTGCATCCCTCTTGACCTTCCGGAAACAAGTGAAATCCTGGCTATGGAATCAGGCCTTTGTAGATTAGGTTGACTTGCTGACATGACGACTTTTATAGAAATGACTGACTGCCCCTTGGATGATGATTCAAACCGGCGACTGCTGACTGCTTGATTGTTTTTATATTATTTTATACTGTCTTATACTGTTTTATTTCGATATTGCTGTAAAATTGTATTTTTATGTTTCTAGTATGGCCACCACAGGGTGCCGTTTTGTTAGCTGTCCTGAGTCCCTCTGCGGACGTTGAGATAGGGCGGGATATAAAAGCCCGAAATAAATAAATAAATACTTACATTTGCATGTTTTCAAACTGCTAGGTTGGTGGAAGCTGGGGCTTAGAGGGGGAGCTCACCCTGCTCCCCAGATTCGAACCTGCAACCTTTCGGTCAACAAGTTTAGCAGCTCAGCGGTTTAGCCCACTGCGCCGCCGGGCCTCCTTAATAAACATAATCTATCTATATATCTATCTATCTATGTATATAATAAAAGTCAGTGTTTGCGGCGGAAGGTGTGGAGGGCGGGAGGTGCGGAGGACGGGAGGTGCGGAGGAATATGTGGCAGCTTTCTGATTGGCTCCCACTGTGGAATTATTTGTATAAAGGACACTGATTGGCCAGCCTCAGAATTCCAACATTCTAATGCACCAGACAGAGGGGATTGGTTGCCACTGAGGGAGCATTTGCATAAACGACTCTGATTGGCCAGCACCCAAGAATTCAAGCCTCTTCATTCAAACAACATGATTGGTTGCCACTGAGGGAGAATTTGCAAAACCGACTCTGATTGGCCAGCTTCTAGATTCCAACATTCTAAGGTGACACAGAGGGAAAAGGAAAGGCCTCAGGCAGGCAGTCACTGCGGCCCACAGCAATGACGGTTCAGGACCAAACTTGGCACACAGAGCCCCAATGGCACACTTCACAACCTGGTGCAGTTTGAAGGAGGGCGGACCATGGATGATGGGACTTGCAGTACCTACACTCACTTCCTGAAAACAATGCTAGCCTCATCCAATCACCAATAAAGACCAAACTTGGCACATAGAGCCCCCATGACCCACATTCCAGTGTGAGTGAGTGAGTGAGTGAGTGAGTGAGTGAGTGAGTGAGAGAGAGAGAAGTATAGAAAATGCAGACTGCAATGAGCAACCCCTTCTGCCTCCAAGGGAGTGGTACATTTGGAGAAAAAGCTCATCTCCCTGCCTCTGACCACAGCCCTGGGCATCAAGCAACGTGGTGCTTGTAGCCAAAACCAGCCCACACTTGAGCTCTTCTAATGTTAAGTTCTGCTGAACGAGACTCGGCACCAAGCTCCGTGCAAAATGAAATTCAAAAAGAAAGTATGCCGGAAGCCAAACTTGGCAGCACCGAGTGGATCAGCTACACCTGGAGATCTGGGCTTTTTGCCAGCTTGTTGCGGTTAAAGAATTGAAAATGATTAGACAATATTTGGGATAACCTTTCTTTAATTTATTATGAGTTCTCTAATAATGTTTGGTCTGCGGGGGTTATGAGCCATATAGACGACACAGCAGGGGTGGGGAGAGGTCTCTCCAGGGCACAGCCTCTCTGTTCTACATACAGCTTGATCTCTTTGTTCATTTGATAAGTAAATACTTAGCTGTCTTTCTTTCAGGGATACAACGAAGAAGCAAGCAAGGGGGTAGGACTGGATTAATCTTGTGGTCAACTCTACGATTCCAACCTTCCTTGTGTTGGAATTCAACCTCGCACCGCCCAAGTCTCAAGTCCTCAATGAGGAACACTTTAGTTAGCTCAGAATATTCTAAGGCAGGGGTCGAGAACCTTTTTGACTCAGAGAGCCATAAAAGCAAAATATTTGGAAATATTTATTTCAGTGAGAGCCATATAATTAATTAATGTGGGGGGTACCTGAAGGGAAAGACGCACGTTGGGCTTCCTGTCCTGGCAGGTGTGGGCGGCGGGCTAAAGCTCTCCCCCGCCCCGAACCGGAGGGGGGGGCTGCGGGAACGCCGCGAGGCCGGCCCACACCAGGCCCCGGTCAGCAGCAAGGCGGTGGAGGGAGGCAGGCGCAGCCCTGGCAAGCGCGGGAGGCGGGCCATCTCCCTCCCCTGTCCCACACCGGAGGCTCTGCAACAGCCAGTTGTGGGAGTTGAAGTTTGGCCTGGAGGGCCGAAGTTTGCCCGTGCCTGGCTTAGTGCTTATGAAACTGACACACCCCACCCCTCCTTGGACCCCCATGACAATCCCCACACCACACCCCCACCATCACAAACCTGGAGAATATGCAGCCCCTTCAAGCACACCACTGCCAGCTCACAAAGCCCGTCGTAGGTCAGGTCCACATATTCCATGGACAAGAGCGGACTAGGGAAAGTCCGCTGCCAGAGTAGGCGAAACTCCCCTTCAGACTGACCACAGGAAGGTTGTCTTGATGTGCCAGCTGCTTGGCTGTTTGAGAGCCGATACTTGTAGCACAAAAGCTCCTGAAAGACCAAGGAAGATCTTTTTATGCTGGGAAAGGTGGGTCACAATCAATAGAACATCCCAGAAAGTTAAGCCGCCCCGAGTCCCTTTAGGGAGATGGTGGCGGGGTATAAATAAAGATGATAATGATGATGATGATGATTATTATTATTATTAGGGCATCCTGCAGCCAGGAATTCCCAGGCACCTCAGTAATGTGTAGAAATACGTTTCAATCCCCTCATGGTGACACAACTGATTTGAAGGCACACAATCTAGGCAAATCATAGATGATACCTGTCCATAAGTGCCAAGGAGGATCTCAGACTCATAATCAAAGTCGATATCAGTCACAAGGGCACAAATCACACTGTCATAGTGATCGCTCAAAGGCAGGATCAACTGGTCCTCAAGGCCCCTCTGCAAGACATTTCTGCAAGGGGGACAGGCAAAAAAAAAAGCCTACATCATACAAAATAATTCTTATTTTTGGAGAACAGTTTCTCATATCAATTGGGGACTCAGCAAATTTATCACAAAAGCCAAGAAAGAGATGATACTGGCAAGAACCCCCTCCTTTCCACAAATGGTCATCCCTGCTTTTATTTTTTTAAACCCATAACATGTTCTTGTTTTGCATATAAAGCACAGGGAAACTCCAACCACATGCTTGGCAGATGTTCTGCTCACCTGTAGACAACTGATAGCTCAATAGTGCTGGTCACAAGGACACTGTAGCTCTGAGCACGGCTGCTAATGCTACCTGAGGGAGAAGGCACAAAAATATATAGAATATATATAGACACATGGTGTGAGCTAAATTCACTCACTACCCTTAAGAAGAATATATACTAGGACTAGGTTTGAACAACACCGTATTATGATGCAAACCAGGCCAAACCGAAACGAAACCTGGGGTTCCAGGCTCAGCAATGAGTCCAGGACCACTCCCAAGCTGCGAACCTGCGTCTTCAAGGGGAGTGTGACCCCGTCCGACACAGGCTGTAACCCTATGCCTTGTTCGGCCTTTCCACTGACCAGGAGGACCTCTGTCTTGTCTAGATTCAATTTCAATTTGTTCGCCCTCATCCTGTCTGACAGAGTGGCCAAGCACCGGTTCAAGGTCTGAACATCCTCCTTAGTGACAGGTGGAAAGGAGTGACAGATTTGGATGTCATCTGCATACCATTCTTACCATTTGCAGGTGTGGTTCCAGAGAGATCTTCCAGACAGGTTCCCATGGGTTGGGCAAAGACCAGCACTTTGGAGATGGGCCCATCTTGCTGGATGCTCCAACTCTGCAGAACCACTAGGGAAGTGAATTGGGGGGAAAAGCAACCCATCAAAGCAGTGCCACCATTGCTGGACAAATAGGAAAGCCCCAATTCATCCCAGTCTGAGTCCTAAAGTTTGTAATAGTCATGTGTAAGGGTTTCAGTGTTCGCCTAGGACTCCAATAGAATTGGGGAAAGCTCTGGAAATTCACTGAGGGTATTGGGCAAATTACACTTTCTCAGCCTCAGAGGAAGGCAAAGGCAAACCCCTCTGAACAAACTATGCCAAGAACAACCCTACTTGGTTCGCCTTGGGTTCAAGTAAATAAACAAACAAAACACCCATTGGGTAGGTAAGTGAATTATTCCCTCCTTTCATGTCCTCCTGGAGCTGTACATGGGACTGTCTGGCAGTTAACTCGAACCAAAACACAGCAAAGTCTTTGTCTGTAGTTAACAGAGATTTATAGCACAGCCTCTGACCTTGTTTGATCTCTGGCTTTAATCAAACCCCTTTTTGAGGCTTTATGTTACGCTTGTTACTATATACAGCTATTTACATCAGGTCTGCTATCAGTATATACAGATATATGCCCACAACAACACAATGAGATGCGAACAACAAAGGGACGCTGGAAAATGCTGAGAGATGAGGAGTGTGTCAGTTCCCCCTGGTGCTGTCACATATGACATGTGTCGTATGTTGCACTGCAGGGATTGTCTGCAAGTATGTGTATTGTAATCCGCTCTGAGTCCCCTTCGGGGTGAGAAGAGTGAAATATAAATAAAGTAAATAAATAAATAATAATAAATAGGGTGCTGTCGCTCCATCTTCCATGACGAGGAGCTTTCCTCCGATCGATTGATGTCCTTAGGGTGCCTTTATTACCTCCCCATTTCTGCTTTCGACCTGCAAGCTGGAGCTAACGGCGGATGCTCACCCCGCCCCGGGATTGAACTGCTAACCTTTCGATCGGCAGGATTTCTCTGCAACACAGTGGTTTAGCCTGCTGTGCTAAGCCCAGCCCCTTTCCTATTTAAAAGAAAGCCTCAAATTTTCCAAAAGCATGGCAACAACAGGTCAAATGAAAAGCCACAGATCTGGCCTGATAGTTGGGTTTAGCTGAACAACCAATCTACTAGGCCTGGGCAATCGTGGTTCTGAATGGTTCTAAAGTAATTACAAAACTAAAGTTCTGGTGGTGAAAATTAGGTGGCGCTGGTGTTTTGCTTCTACAGTGCTGCTAAAGTTCTGGTGGTGAACATTTCAGAACTCTAACAAAACTTTCAAAATTTCGTTATAAATGTCAGTTCCTAAATGGTTGTGTCTTTAAAATCTCCAATAATGAAATTTTGAAAGTTTTGTTAGAGTTCTGAAATGTTCACCACCAGAACTTTAGCAACACTGTAGAAGCAAAGCACCAGCGCCACCTAGTGTTCACCACCAGACCTTTACCAACACTGTAGAAGCAAAGCACCAGCGCCACCTAGTGTTCACCACCAGAACTTTAGCGACACTGTAGAAGCAAAGCACCAGCACCACCTAGTGTTCACCACCAGAACTTTAGTTTTGTAAGTACTTTAGAACCATTTAGAACCATGATTGCCCAGGCCTACAAGCTACCCAAGAGCAAACAATTCCTCTCTGAAAAAGATTTTCTTCTCTACTTGACTCTTCGCATGAGCTTCTCTGTCAGGGGCTGGTCAAATGCATGTTTTTCACCTGTTTGTGTTATCAAAACATCTTGTTCCATAGCCTGCAGGACTGTGGGAGTGGTAGTCTAAATCACTTTTTTATACCCACAGGGGCCACAGGAAATGACACAATTCTCATCATGCCTATCACATGGTCATGACTCAGCTGTCTCTCCAGGTCCACATCTCCACTTGCTTAACTCTTCAGTGGAATGTGCTGTGACCACATGTCCATTAGAACTGTATTTTTCACGCACTGGAGATACAAGGCAATGCTTTTCTTTCTAACACAGCATTATCTACCCGAAGAGTTACACAGCCAAGTCCCTGAGAAGCTCAACTGTGAGTCAAAAAACATGCCACTGAGCCAACATAAGTAAGAGCCATTTAAAAACAATTCTCACCTTGACTGGAGTGTTCAACATGGGCGACTCGGACATAGCCACTCTGGCAGCCAAAGGCTGTGAGGCGCTTCCCTGAGTTTGGGATGTTGTATACGTCCAGCCACAACACACTGCAAAGGAGGAGCAACCATCATTTTACGGAAATTGAAAATTGTGGAGAGAGATTGGGGGGAGGCTGCTCTTTTACACAGCATGAGCCAGCCTATTTACACTGCAATCCTATTTTAACTGAGATCTCACCTACACTTCCATATAAAATCCAGACTGGTTGCTTTGAACTGGATTATATGGCAGTGTAGCTCCAGCCTAACAAAGTTGCATCCTCCAGAATCTTTGAAATTTTAGCCCCCGGAACCTGCTGAATTTTTGCAAACTCCTTACTTAGGATACTACCCATGAGGCATGTACCAAGAGAATTTTCACTGAATGGGACACAAATTGTAAGAGGAAACAGAAGGATTTAGTCATTCATCAGTCACTCCAAAACATTTTTCTGCGGAGAAAGCTTTTCATGGGTAATTATAAAAATAACGGCCAGTGACTGCGACTGTATTTAGAATATATCTCATGAATCTTCTAAAAAAGCAAATCAATTTAAAATACAATAGTCTCAATGTGCAAAACAACTGTGCAAACTAAAAAACAGTTGTTAGGAAGCAAATGCAAGTTGTCCTAGTGCGGCTGGAACTCTGGGGGGGGGGGGCGAGGGGGAGTCAAAGGTGTCGCCAAAGATCATCAGAAAACACAGTTTTTTTCTTGGTCCTGGGGGTTCAGTGTGGGTAGTTTGGCCCAATTCTATCATTGGTGGGGTTCAGAATGCTCTTTGATTGTAGGTGAACTAGAAATCCCAGCAACTACAACTCGCAAATGTCAAGATCTATTTTCCCCAAACTCCACCAGTGTTCACATTTGGGCATATTGAGTATTCGTGCCAAATTTGGTCCAGATCCATCATTGTTTGAGCCCACAGTGCTCTCTGGATCTTGGTGAGCTACAAATCCAAAAGTCAACCCTGTTGGTCATGGGAGTTCTATGTGCCAAGTTTGGTTCAATTCCATTATTGATGGAGTTCAGAATGCTCTTTGATTGTAGGTGAACCATAAATCCCAGCAACTACAACTCCTAAATGGCAACATTAATTCCCCCCAACCCTACCAGTATTCAAATGTGGGCGTATTGGGTATTTGTGCCAAATTTGGTCCAGTGAATGAAAACGCATCCTGCATATCGGATATTTGCATGATGATTCATAATGTAGCAATATTACAGTAGCAATGAAAATAATTTTACGGTTGGGGGTCACCACAAGGTTGAGGGTGAATCCGGCGAAGATGGAGATCTTGTGGCTGGGCCGCCCGGGCGAGGTGGGTGGCCGGCTTCCGACCCTGGACGGTGCGGCGCTGCACCCAGCGCCGTCAGTGAAGAGCCTGGGTGTCCATCTGGACTCCCAGCTGACCATGGAGGCCCAGGTCTCCATGGCTAGCAAGGCTGCTTTTTTCCACCTCCGCCAGGCAAGGAGGCTCGCCCCCTACCTCTCCCGGAGAGACCTAGCCACGGTGATCCAAGCCACGGTCATCTCGAGGCTAGATTACTGTAACGCGCTTTACATTGGCCTGCCTATGTCGGCGATCCGGAAGCTCAAGCTGGTGCAGAACACTGCCGCCCGGCTCCTGTCTGGGGCTCCAGCAGGTTGCCGTATAACACCAATCTTGCAGGATCTGCACTGGCTGCCTATTGAGCACCGGGTCGCCTTCAAAGTGCTGGTTCTACCTTCAAGGCCATTCACGGCCTGGGGCCAGCGTACCTGAGGGACCGTCTTACCCCATATTGCCCAGCGAGATCACTGCCGTCCGAAGAGGCCAACCTCCTAGTAGTTCCATCTGTAAGGTTGGCCCATTTAACATCCACCCGCCGGAGGGCGTTCTCTGTGATAGCCCCTACGCTATGGAACGCCCTCCCGGCTGAAGCCAGAGCCTTGAGGGACCTACTCCCGTTTAGACGGGCCTGCAAAACTTATTTGTTTAGGCAGGCCTTCGGAGAGTAGGCCCATGTGTATATTCACTCGGTTATATTTGCTGCTGCTCTATTGTTTTAATTGTACTGCATTGTTTTAATTGTATTTTTAAATGTTTTATGTTTTAACCCACGGCACTGTGCCATTGGCTCCTGTGAGCCGCCGCGAGCCCTTGGGAGTCGGCGGTTGAGAAGTTCCAATAATAAATAAATAAATAAACATGAGGAACTGTGTTAAGGGGTCGTGGAATTAGGAAGGCTGGGAACCACTGTCCTAGTGTATGATAATCTGGATCAGGGATACTCATACTTTTCCAGCATGCAAGCTACTTGTAAATTAACCAAGTCAAAAAGATCACTTACCTTATGCGCACAGCGCACCTTGCGCAAGCGTGCGCACGTACCTTCCTCCGCAGGCCCAGCCTTCCTCTCCGCCCGCCCCTCTCTCACCCAGCTCTATGGCGGATCTGGGCGAGAGAGAGGTGGGAGGAGCGCCTTGCCTCCCCTGCAAGCCTCTCCATCGCCGTCGGAGCCCCGCTCGAACCGGTGCGGCGGGGGTCCGGCAGGGATGGAGAGGCCTACCGGGGGGGGGGGAGGCCTGGTGCGGCTCCCTTTCCGATCCGGGCGGCGGGGGAAGGGAGCCGTGCCAGGCCTCGCCTCCCCTGCAGGCCTCTCCATCGCCGCCAGAGGCCCGCTGTGCCGATCCGGGCGGAAGGCAGCAGCAGGAGCGCGCCTTCTGCCCAGGCGGTGCTTCTTCCACCCGCAAGGCATTGCAGGAAGGAGGGAGCGCGAGGCGGGGCCTTCGGAGGGAGCACCCTGCCTCTCTCTCATCCAGGGGCAGCTGCGCAGCCTCCGCTGCCGCTTCCTCCTTCCTGCAGTGCCCCGCGGGTGGAAGAGGCGCTGCACCAGCGGAGGGCGGAGGCAGGAGCGCGCGCATGGTAAGTGAGGCCCAAAGATCAACGGGATGAGGGCCGAAGATCGACTAGTCGATCGCGATCGACTAGTTGAGCACCCCTGATCTGGATGGTTAATAATATCGAATGCATCATGATTTCTCTGTAAACTCAGAAAGCATCCACTTGAAATGCCTTCTGATATATGTCTTACAAAAACCAAGGCTACTAAATTTGCTTTTCTCAGATGAAAAAATGAATGCTGTAGTACAAAGGAGAGAGAAAACGTTCGCAAATAGTTGTAGATGCACCAGAGGGGAATCCCATTGCACACAAAATGTACACACATGGAAAAGATCCCTTGTGCACGTACAAGGTTTTGGCAAGATTATGAAGTGTCAGCCTTGGTAGTCTGGCAGGGCTCGACCATATTCTTTTCTTTGGATGCCTAAACTGTATTGCTAAATGTTCAGTCACAATGTTAGAAATTTGGAGAATAGAGGAAAATGTAATTGGGGGTGGCAGATATTTTACTAGAAGAAGACGATACCCTTATTTGCCCATCATCGCTACACCCTTGTTACCCCAACCCTCCTCCTAGCAGTCTTCTCCCTCATCTCCGATTCATCCAGGAATTAAACTTCCATACCAACCAGCATGGCCTTACTTGCTTGGCAGCTCTTTGAGTTCGGGAAAGAGGTTCTCCACCGGCTGCTCCTCAAACTGGTGCAACTCTTCATTCTGTAAACAACGAGAACCATACAGACAGATCATAGCCTTTCATTCCACCAGGTAAACACAATCCTGCCCAGCCATGCTACTGAGGTAATTTCCCCATCTGTTGTCATGATAAGACTTTAGGAGGACATATGCCCTATACTCATGAGCCAAATAAATTATGGGAGTAAACAGAACACAAGAAAAGGCCTTTTTGGTGGTGTCTCCCAACCTTGGGAACTCCCTCCTTAGAGATTTTAGATTTCTTTGCTCCCCTCTAATAGGAAAGTGAAATAATAATAATAACTATTATTATTATTATTATAAACAGATATGGTTTTTGCCCTTACACAACTGCAAGAGAAACGTAGAGAGCAGAACAAAGGACTCTATGTAACATTTGTCAACCTCACCAAAGCCTTCGACACTGTGAGCAGAAAAGGTCTGTGGCAAATCCTGGAACGACTAGGATGAACCCCCAAATTCCTCAAAATGATTATCCTGTTACATGAGGGCCAGCGCGGTCAAGTCAGATACAGCGATGCTCTCTCGGAGCCCTTTCTCATAACTAATGGTGTGAAACAAGGTTGTGTTCTTGCATCGACCCTATTTACAATCTTCTTCAGCATGACTCTCAAAAGGACTACGGCAGACCTCAAAGAAGAAGACGGCATTTATATACGCTACTGTACTGATGGTAGCTTGTTCAACTTAAGCCGTCTGAGGGCTCGCACTAAGACTCTAGTCTAAACTATCTAGTCCGTGAGCTGCTTTTTGCTGACGATGCTGCCCTTGTCGCCCACACAGAAGCAGCCCTGCAGTGCCTAACATCCTGCTTTGCAACAGCTGCAGAACTGTTTGGGCTGGAAGTCAGCCTGAAGAAAACTGAAGTCCTCTACCAGTCCGCACCACAGGAAGAACACCATCATCCCCATGTCAGCATAGGCAAGCCTGTGCTTAAGTCCATTCAGCAGTTCACCTACGTGGGAAGCATCATCTCTTCAGACGCCAAGATTGAAAACGAGATAGATCACAGATTAGCAAAGGCATGGAGTGCATTTGGAAGGCTTCACAAAAGAGTGTGGAACAACAAGCACCTGAGGCAAAGCAACAAAATCAGTGTGTACAGAGCTATCGTACTGTCTATTCTCCTATATGGGTCTGAAATATGGGTCACCTATCGCCAACACCTACGACTCCTCGAACGCTTTCATCAGCGCTGTCTTCGCACAATCCTAAATGTACACTGGACTGACTATGTGACTAATGTTGCTGTCCTTGAGCAAGCAGGGATCACCAGCATTGAGGCCATGCTATTGAGAACACAGCGGCGCTGGGCAGGGCACGTCTCTAGGATGGAGGACCACCACCTCCCAAAGATACTACTCCACGATGAACTCGCCACGGGTCAGCGCAAGAGAGGCGCCCCCAAAAAGAGATATAACGACTCCCTGAAACAACATCTCAGGCTCGGCCAGATTGATCACCAACAATGGTCCACCCTGGCCTCAAATCGGGAGGCATGGAGACGCACTATCCACAATCCTGCGGCCTCTTTTGAGAAGACATGCTGAATGGGTCTCGAAGAGAAACGACAACGCAGAAAGAACCACAACTTGGAAACAACATCACCCAAGGAGACTTTCTGCTGTGCTTTCTGCAACCAAACTTGCCTATCTCAGATTGGCCTTTTTAGTCATCAACGCGCTTGTAAAAAGCGTGGGATGAGTCCTTCCAAAGGATCTTCGTTCGCGAAGTAATGCCGAGAGATTATAAACCCAACAAGATTAGTACACAGCAAACAAGATCACTATGCCGGTTGTTGTATTGGATTACACGTCAGACACTTCCCAAGTGTCTAGGACTGTGTGATGTATCGGCGAATAATTTGTGCAGATGCTAGTAGGGTGAGCTTTTGCAGCTGACAGATGGTAATTTTGTCAGCGCTGATTGTGTTTAAGTGCAGGCCAAGGTCTTTAGGCACTGCACCCAGTGTGCTGATCACCATTGGGACCACCTTGACTGGCTTATGCCAGAGTCTTTGCAATTCGATCTTTATATCCTCATATCGTGTCAGCTTTTCCAGTGGTTTCTCTTCAATCCTCACCTGGGATTGCGACATCAATGATCCATACTTGGTTTTTTTAACACAATCGTGAGGTCAGGAGCATTATGCTCCAAAACTCTGTCTGAATTCGGAAGTCCCAGAGGAGTTTGACATGTTCATTTTCTGTAACTTTTCCCGGCTTGTGATCCCACCAGTTCTTTGTCGCAGGCAGATGGTATTTGTGGCACAAGTTCCAATGAATCATCTGAGCAACGGTGTTATGCCTCTGCTTGGAGTCTGTCTGTGTGATCTTCGTGCAGCAGCTGAGGATGGGATCTATTGTTTCGCCTGATTCCTTGCAGAGTCTACACTTGGGATCTGTCATCGACTTTTCAATTTTGGCTTTGATGGCATTTGTTCTAATGGTCCTCCATCTCCTTTTTCATTATTGTTGTTGTTGTTGTTGTTATGGTATTAATAATACGACCTTTGCTGAACGTAGCATTTGTTGGATTTTCTTAGTGGATCTGTAGATCGTTTGTATACTGTGTTCCTCTCACCTCTGCAGGAGTCTACTGTATACTATGCAACTGTGGACAAGTTTACGTAGGGACCACCAAACACAGCAGCACTGCCCAGACACGAATCAAGGAACATGAAAGGCACTGCAACTAATTCAACCAGAGAAGTCAGCCATAGCAGAGCATGTGATGAACCAACCTGGACACAGCATATTATCTGAGAACACAGAAATGCTGGTCCACTCTAACAACTACACAGAGAAGCCATTGAAATCCTCAAGCATGTGGACAATGAAAATGAAACCATGAAAATGAACATAATCTCGCTACAAGTATTTTTTTTAAAAACCTCTAAAATCTGGACAGTAAATAAAGAGGAAGTCTGACTTGGCCATGGTAGTCCATGCTCTGGTTACATCCCATATAGATTACTGCAACACTCTCTACGTGGGACTGCCTTTGAAGACTGCTCGGAAGCTTCAATTGGTCCAACGGACAGCAGCCAGGTTGATATCAGGAGCGGCACTCAGGGAGCGTACAACTCCCCTGTTGTGCCAGCTCCACTGGCTACCAGTCTCCTACCGGGCATAATTCAATGTGCTGGTTTTGGCCTTTAAAGCTCTAAACGGTTCTGGTCCAACTTACCTGTCTGAACGCATCTCTCCCTATGAACCATCAAGATGCTTAAGATCATCCGGAGAGGCCCTGCTCTTGGTACTGCCTGCTTTGCAGGCGCGTCTGGCGGGGACGAGAAACAGGGCCTTCTCAGTGGTGGCTCCTCGGCTTTGGAACTCCCTTCCTAGTGACATCAGATCAGCCCCCTCCCTCCTGACATTTCATAAGAAAGTCAAGACTTGGCTGTTCGAGCAAGCATTTGCAGATGAACTTTAATTAATCAAGATCAAAGGATTCGTATGATGACAAAATGGAAACCGATTTTAAGATTGTGGAGCTGAGATTTGTATTTTGTAGTTTTAACTGTTAATTTATATGGTTTTTATATTATTGTTTTTATCTTATTATGATGTATTGTATGTGTGCACTTGCTGCCGCTTGTTCACCGCCTCAAGTCGTCTTCGGGCTGAGAGGCAGTATAGAAGCATAGCAAATAATAATAAATAATAATAATCACACTCAAAAAGTAGGGGAATTCCAGACAAGAATCAATCAGGGCTAGCTAACACCTCCCAACAAAAGATTCCCCCAGGCAGCAACCAGCCAGGCTTTGAAGCTGCTAGGCCATTAAATGCTAATCAAGGTGGCCAATTGAAACATTCACACCTACCTCCAACAGACCAGAGTTCTTTCTCCCACCCTGGACATTCCACAGATAAATAAACCTCACTTGTCTAGTTTCCAACAGACCTCTCCTCTGAGGATGCCTGCCATAGATGTTGGCAGAACATCAGGAGAGAATGCTTCTGGGACATGGCCATACAGCTTGGAAAACTCACAGCAACCTTATATGATCATACTTTTTAATTGTAAGCTGCTCTGAGTCACCTTTGGGAGAGATAAAGCGGGGTAAAAAAAACATAATCATGTAAGTTGTCTCCGGGGGCTCCCCGCTTCATTGTGGGGTCCCTCAGGGGGCAATTCTCTCCCCTCTGTTATTTAAAATCTATATGCGACCACTTGCCCAACTGGTACGTAGCTTTGGGCTTGGGTGTCACCAGTACGCTGATGACACTCAGCTCATTCTGAGGATGGAGGGCCGGCCCGGATCCGTACCCGATAATTTCCATCGCTGCCTTGAAGACGTTACTGGATGGCTGTGAGCCAGTAGGTTGAAGGTGAATCCGGCAAAGACGGAGATCCTGTGGCTTGGTCGTCCGGGCGGTGGGGATGTTCAGCTTCCAACCCTGGACGGCGTGACATTATGTCCGTCGTCATCCGTTAAGAGCCTCGGGGTGACCTTGGACCCTCTGCTGTCGATGGAGGCTCACATCTCCACTGTCAGCAGAGCAGCATTTTTCCATCTTAGCCAGGCGAGGAAGTTGGCCCCCAACCTGTCCCGACACGACCTCGCCACAGTGGTCCAAGCTACGGTCATCTCAAGGCTAGACTACTGTAATGCTCTTTACATTGGCCTTCCTTTGTCGGTGATCCGGAAACTCAAGCTGGTGCAGACCCCCTTACTGGGGTCTCGGCAAGCTGTCACATCACGCCGATTCTGCGCAAGCTGCACTGGCTACCTGTAGAATGCCAGATTATCTTCAAAGTGTTAGTTCTGACTTTTAAGGCCTTAAATCAGGGGTGCTCATTAGGTAGCTCAGGAGCTACTAGTAGATCTTCGGCCCTCTTCCAGATGATCTTCGGGCCACACCAGCCAGATGGGGCGCTCCTGCCATGCGCGCGCACACCCTGCGCGCACACCCTGCGTGCACACGCGCTCCTGCTGCTGGCTTCTGCTCTCGCGGTGCTTTTTTCACCTGCGGGGCATTGCAGGAAGAAGGAAGCACGAGGCGGGGCCTCTGGAGGGAGCGCCCTGCCTCTCTCTCATCCAGAAGCAGCTGTGCAGCCTCCGTTGCTGCTGAGACAGGCAGGACGGAGCGCTCCCTCTGGATGCCCCGCCTCGTGCTTTCTCCTTCCTGCAATGCCCCGCAGGCGGAAGAAGCGCTGTGCGGGCGGAAAACAGCAGCAGGAGCACACGCGGTGGCAAGAGCACATGGCAGCGGGAGCGCATGGCGGCGGGGGCAGGTAGATCTTTTGGGCTTGGTTGCTTTAGGAGTAGCTCGCATGCTGAAAAAGTGTGAGCACCCCTGCCTTAAATGGTCTGGGGCCAGTGTATCTATGGGACCGCCTCATCCCATATTACCCCACCAGATCTCTATGCTCCGAAGAGCAGAACCTCCTGGTCGTTCCTAGCCCTAAGATATACCGCCTGACTGCAACCCATCGACGGGCCTTTTCGATCATTGCTCCAGTGCTCTGGAACGCATTGCCCGTTGACGTCCGCGCTATCCAGAACCTCCTTCCGTTTTGGAAAGCCTGCAAGACTCTGCTGTTTCAGCAGGCTTTCGGAGTCTGATTAGCGGCAGTTTCCCCTCTGTGTAATGCCATCTTGCATCTTGTATTATTTGTGTGATCGCGACGCTTTCAATGTATTGCTCACTGTGACATTTCAATTTATTTTCTTAATTGTGGTTTTTAACTATTTTAGCTGTGTTCTGGTTGTTTTTCTTTGATTATGTGTAAGCCGCCCTGAGCTACCGGGAGTGGCGGCAGATAAATGCGAATACATAAATAAATAAATTATTATTATTATTGTTTCAACAGGTCTTCAAAGACTGATCACTCAGAATGCATTGTCCTCTCTATTTGTAGTTTTCCTTTTTTGAAATGGCTTTGGTTTTTACTGCTTTCAAATCTACTGTTAGTTTAATTGTATTTTTGTGAGATCTGAATTTCAAAGCGTTGGTTGATACGAGGCACACAAACTAGATAAAGAACAGTAACTATCACAGGGCACCAACTAGGCCTCAAAGAAAGCAAAACTAATATTGGAAAGAAGCTGAGAGTGGCTCCAGCTATTCTCCGTGCCAATGTCAGCCCAGGGTTGGCAGGAAAGGGGTTCTTTAATTCTTCCCGTCTCAATGAGAGGCATTGGCAGAATCTTCTCCCGATTATGCCTCAAGCTGCTTTCTCTCCCGTTTGCCCGTGCCTTGGCTCCGGCAGACGGCTTTAGTAGCAGAAGTGCGTACGAAAAAGACAAAAGGCCCTGCCAAAATGTCTTTGGCTCTTCACACCAGAGAGAAAGGAGTTCAAAGAGCCCTCTGCCTGCCTGCATCTTGGATTGCAGTACGAGAGTAATGGCACGAGAAAGGAGTGCATATCTTTGGATCAGGGCACACGCAAGAAGCACCATCCTAGGAGCCAGGCGTCACTTTGAATTATCTTTGGCACGTGCCCAGTGTGTAACACATCTCACCACGCCAAAACAGTGGATGTGGCTCTTAATGAGACATGCTGCGTTATCACGGGGTGTCTGTGCACTACACCATTGGAGAAATTACACTGTTTAGCTGGTATTGCACCACCTGACATTAGGGTTGCCATTTTTTGATTTAAGAAATAAGAGACATTTACCTAAAAATATGGGATTTTTCACAAAAATAAGGAACACTTCCTTCCACGTGGCTGCTTGGGTGAGAAAAGCAAAGGCCAGAAGGAAGGAGAGGGGGTGGAGGCAGGGGGGGGGGTGGCTTGAGAGTGGGCGATGGAGGATCCTGGTGGAGGAGGATCGGTCAAACATGGCGACTGACCTTGGAAACGCCATGCCGAGCCGGATGCCGAAGACGCGAGACCCGGATACAGTTTAAAGAGGAAGTCCCCGACTTTGGAGGACCCGAACCCCGGAAGCGACCTGCAGCAGAAGTCACATGGCCACCGGAGAAAGCGGAAGCTGCGCCAGAAGCCGAGGAACAACAGATTCTTTTCCTCTGATCCCACCATGGAACATCGGAGCGGGTCAGCTCCCTACCGAGACCGCCGATCCCCCAGAACCACCATGTTTTCTGCTGATCTTCCGAAGGAGAGGAGACCCAAACCAATTGAGTTCATTATTTGGATGACGTTCTGGTCCAGAACCTTTTGGACCTCGAGCTTCAAGTGGCGAGAGCCCCGTTGGACACGTTCGAGGTCTAAAAAAGACATTTCCTTGGCATGTTCGATTCCCTCTTTCGGACCATTGCACAGAGGAAGCCAGGTCACTCTGCTCACTTGCAATCAGCCACGAGAGATTTCCCTAGGACCTCCTAAGCTTCCTTCTTTTGATGGCAAGACGGTGCCTACATAGGACCACCCTGGCACTGTATTGCTCTGCCCTCTATACCTTCTATCTCCAATGCTTTCTGCCCTATCCCCCCTCCTTTTCCTTGCTGTTGTTGTATTGTCCTGCTCGTTATTTAGTATGGTTTATGTCAAGCTTGTGAACCGCTCCGAGCCCTCGGGGAGTGGCGGTAATAGAAGTTTGAAATAATTAATAAATAAATAATAAATAAATACCTGTCGCCCACTTCAAAGCCGAGCAGGTGGGGTGGATCCCCGGGCAGTGTAGATGTACGCAAGCCAAGGCGCCAACATTTATTAAATAGTTCATTGGTAGTCTTACCTCTTTATATAAGTGAATAGCAGGGTCATTCCCACTCAGAAGGAAGACCGTCTCTGGCTGGCTACCAACCTGGACTCTGCAAAGAGAGAAAAAACGTTTGGAAAATGTCAGTCTACTTGAATACATATTGAGCTTATTCCCTTCCCCAATAATTCCTCATTCTGAACCGGATACACACATATTCATTGAAAGTGGGCACTCCTGAATAAGGTATGTAAGCTCTATTTGAACCAACGTTTCTCAACCTGGGGGTCAGGACCCCTGGGGGGTCTGCGAGGGGAATGTCAGACGGGTCGCCAAAGACCATCAGAAAACATAGTATTTTCTGTTGGTCATGGGAGTTCTGTGTGCCAAGTTTGGTTCAGTTCTATTTTTGGTGAAGTTCAGAATGGTCTTTGATTGTAGGTGAACTAGAAATCCCAGTAACTATAACTCCCAAATGGCAAGGTCTATTTTCCCCAAACTCCACCAATGTTCACATATGGGTATATTGTCTATTTGTGCCAAGTTTGGTCCAGATCCATCATTGTTTGAGTCCACAGTGCTCTCTGGATGTAGGTGAACTACAACTCCCAAACTCAAGGTCAATGTCCACCAAATACTTCCAGTATTTTCTCTTGGTCATGGGATTTCTGTGTGCCAAGTTTAGTTCAATTCCATCGTTGGTGGGGTTCAGAATGCTCTTTGATTGTAGGTGAACTATAAATCCCAGCAACTACATCTCCCAAATGGCAAGGTCTATTTTCCCCAAACTCCACCAATGTTCACATTTGGGTATATTGACTATTTCTGCCAAGTTTGGTCCAGATCCATCATTGTTTGAGTCCACAGTGCTCTCTGGATGTAGGTGAACTACAACTCCCAAACTCAAGGTCAATGCCCACCAAACCCTTTCCAGTATTTTTTCTTGGTCGTGGGAGTTCTGTGTGCTAATTTTGGTTCAGTTTGGTCATGGGATTTCTGTGTGCCAAGTTTAGTTCAATTCCATCGTTGGTGGAGTTCAGAATGCTCTTTGATTGTAGGTGAACTATAAATCCCAGCAACCACAACTCCCAAATGACAAAATCAATCCCCCAACCCCACCAGTATTCAAATTTGAGCATATCGGGTATTTGTGCCAAATTTGGTTCAGTGAATGAAAATATATCCTGCATATCAGATATTTACATTAGGCTTCATAACGTAGCAAAATTACAGTTATGAAGTAGCAACGAAAAAAAAATGTTGTGGTTGAGGGTCACCACAACAGGAGGAACTGTATTAAGGGGTTGCGATATTAGGAAAGTTGAGAAACTCTGATTTAGACCAATCTTGGCCAGATAGACAACTCCCTCAATGTTTTCACTGCAACTTCCATCATCCACAGTAATAGCAACTGGAATCGAACACATTGGCAGGATATTATTATTATTATTATTAAAAACTTTTGTATCCCGATCTTCTCACCTCCGTAGAAGGACTCAGACCGGCTTACAGGAAAGATTCAATGCAACTAATACAATTTAAAAACACCCTACAACAATACAAGATTATAGGCAAAATACATAAAAGCCAAATCGCCGACTAAAAACAAGTTCAACTCAGTCTGCAAATGTGGTCACACACTTCGATCTATTTTGGGGAAGATGTGGTCTTCAGAGTCCTGTTGAGACAGATAGTTTCCTTCTAACCCCTTTCAATCAGCTTCCAGTGGGAATTCTGTGGGTGAGTATACATGCAGAAAAATAAATAACTGGATGTACTTCTATATCAGAGCAGTCATCACTCCCAATGCAGCAGGTTCTCCCACTCTCTTCAGGGCTCCCCAGTAGAAGTGACTCATGCAGAAACACAGAAGCCTGGCTTTTTTTTGGTGTGTTGTTGTATCTTTGTTGCAGATCTTGGTCTTTTTTACAGTGCAGCTCCCATTTTAATTCAGAGAACAAAGCCTCGTGAACATGCGCTTCAAAACAAATGTGGGCCAAAGTGATGGAGATCGAGGAAGGCAATGTTCCTGGAGTGAAACCCCCAGCATTTCTCCTCAATGGAAACACTACAGCACTTCTGTATTTCACATTTGATATTTACTAGGCCTGGGCAATCATGGTTCTAAATCAGGGGTGGGCAATTATTTTTTCCAAGAGGCCGCACGAGAGCCAAAAAATATTATGGAGGGCCGCACCTATTTATTTATTTGTTTACGATATTTACTATATATTACACATCATTAATATTAACATATTAATATATCAAGAAATATTCATATATTATGAGTATTAATATCATAATTATTATATTATAGTGTGTGTGTATATATACACATTATAATATGTTGAAATTATAATATAACATTATTATATTATATTACTTATTATATTATTATTATAAAATAATAATAAAAACCACTAAAATAAAATGAAATGAAATTCAAGAAGACAAGGTGCGAACCAAGATGGAGGCTGACATCCTCAAGAGAGGAAGGATCCCAAGATGGAATGGCCCAATGGACCCAGCCCAGAGGATGACAAAGCGGACCCAGCCGCCACCGCAGCAGAGCAGAATAGCAGACAATCGGAGGCAGCAGGCCTCCATCCGCTCTCGCCCCCAGCCATTCCGTCAGAGGCGTTCTCGATCAGTTGATCGCCCTGCCATGGAGTTCCTGCCATCCTGGCTTTGGAGTGCCTGCCATCCCGGGGGGCGATCCGGGCCTGCAGCCGGAGCAGTCGGCGACCTGCGGCGACTGATCGACCCGGAAGACGATCAAGTCTTCCAGGTCGCCAGGGCGATCAGCTGCCGCAGGTCGCCGACTGCTCCCGCTGCAGGACCGGATTGCCTCCTGGGATGGTAGGCACTCCAAAGCCGCCGCTCCTCCGATCGTCCTCCGGACCGGCGGGCTATCTGCCGACGCAGGCCCCACAGCCTGTGATGGGATGGCGGCAGCCTTTCCTCTTGCAGAAATGGGCCCGCCTCCGACGCCCTTCTCCCCGGGCCGGTCAGAATCGGCTGGCGGGCCACATCCGGCCCGTGGGCCGTAAGATGCCCAGGTCTGATCTAGAGCAATCTTGCCCAAGATAACAAACTTTAAGTACTGATGGAGTTTCTCGGGGCTTTTTCAAATAACCCGGGCAATGCCGGGTACCCAAGCAAATGAGTAAATAAATCAGCCCAATCAATCAGGAGCTCCAATCCAGCAGCATATGGAGGTCCAACATTTCTCACCTCTGGTTGTCTCTCAAAGTATCCAGAAGCCAATTATGGGAAACAGAGCTTGAAAAAATACTTTTGGGAACTAAAACTTACAGAATCCCTTAGTATGGCCAATTATAAAAACTTTTTTTAAAAATTCCAAGGAGCAGGAGTATGGATTCAGCGGTGTTTTGGCCTAGTTAGAGAACAACTCTTCTAATCTCTAAATTTGGATTGGCATTCTAGTCAACTGTCTCCAGTCAACTCTCCTGCAAAGCGATCCACTGTGCTGCTAAATCATCGCTACCATCTTTTACAACAGGCTTTTCTTTAAATAGCTATTATTCCTCTTTATTTCCAGTTTGACTTGTTTCTTTTTTTTAAAAAAAAAAGAGAGAGAAATCGGTGACCATAACCTGACCTTGGCATTCCAGGATAAATGCTAAACCGAAAGAATACGCTCAGTGAATTCATTTGCATTTACAGAAACCTGACTTAATCTTTCATTTGTCATTTTTCTCTTGTTTTATTACAATTTATTTAAATTAAAGCTGGCAATTTAGTTCCAAGTATTAATCTTAATGATGCAGATTTCAAGTGGAAAGGGCTTGGTGCTTTAACAAAAGCAGTATTTCAAAAATATCATATTTGCACAGTCAGTTGACCTCATCTTTCTTTTGCAGTCATAGATACATCTCTATTACAGACTAAATTGCTCAGACATTTCAGTATAGACTATGGGTGGATGTACACTGCTATATAATGCAGTTTGAACTGCATTATATGGTCAGTGTAGACCAGGCATGGGCAAACTTTGGCCCTTCAGGTGTTTTGGACTTCAACTCCCACAATTCCTGTCCTCAGGCCCCTTTTCACCTAAGGCAGTGTTTCCCAACCGCTGTGACGCGGCACAGTAGTGTGTCATGACGGACCTCCTGCTGTGCCACGAGAAAAGCTCTCTGTCCCCCTTCCTTCCCCCTCCTCCTGCCGAATTCCTGCTGCTTGGGGGAGGAAGAGGAAGGGCCTGGCGGCGGCGAAGAAATAGAAGGGGCCGGGGTGCCGCCTCCTTCGGTCGTTTCCCCAGCCAGCCTCCAATCCGCCATGACTCTCGCCCCTCGCTCGCTGAAGCCACGTGGAGGAGGAGCCCCGCCCACTGAAGCCCGTCCACCGCTCATGCTCCTCCTCCTCTGCGTGGCCTGGCTCCGCCCCCTCCCCCTGGCTTCGGCTCTCCCAGAGCTTATCCAGCCTTGAGGGGACAGTGGCAAGCCAGCATTATGCTGGCTCTGCCACCACATGGCTTGGCACTGCCCCCTCAAGGCTGGAGAAGCTGTGGGAGAGCTGAAGCCGGGGGAGGGGGCGGGGCATGGCACGGCCTGGCTCCTCCCCCTCATTTGGCTTTGTTACTCCCAGCAGCTGCTCCCAGCAGGCCACCATCCCCCAGCCGTTCTTTACTGTGTTAGAGTGTTATTTTGTGTCATTTTGGTTGGTGGTGTGCCCCTGGATTTTTTTTATGTTAAAAGTGCGCCGCGGCTCAAAAAGGTTGGGAAACACTGACCTAAGTGTCACGATGCAGGGTCTCGGCCCAGCCCCTTAATCACACACACAGAGACGGTAATCAGCTAACTATTTATTGAATAATAAAAACAGGTGAAAAGGTAAATTGTCCATAAAAAGTATCAAAAAGTCCAATCCAAAATAGGCAAAGAGTCCGTAGGTAAAATCCAAAGGCAACCGTGGCAAGGCACCGCAAAACTATGCGGATCAAGGACTTGGTCTGTGGCAAAGAACAAGGCAAAGTTCATGAACAACTCCAAGAAACTACTTGGCAAGGCTCGAGCCGGCAACTTGGCTCCCTGGAACTCCGCTCGCTTCACTCCTCTTAGAATAGAAGTGGCCGAGCTACTGAGGATCCGTTCCCACGGATCCTATACTTAATCCCCGTGACGGGGCCCCCGACGCTCTAGGCTTCTGCGCCAATCTGTGCTACGGGACCTCGCGCCTCTCTGGCGCTCTAGGCTGCGGTGCCAATCCCTCCTGCTAGACTCAATGCTCCGTCTCCTATCAAAGCTAGGTCCTTGCCTCCCAGCACCTGGGTCGCTATCTTCATGAGAGCTGAACTCCCTTTCAGCTTCCATGGGCTCATCCTCCACTGTTTCCCTGATTCTCTCCTGCGACCCGTAACCACCTGGTTTCTCATAATTATCAGAGTTATCACTCTCAGGGTCAGTCTGAACTTCCCAGCTAGCATAGCCGTCAGGCCATTCATCATCCCAGGCCAGGCTTTCTGTGGGAGAGGAAGGCCCAGCTAACTCATCAGCCCCTTCCTCCATGTCCTCATTAACTGCAGCTGGCCCTAATGCAAGTGGGACCCCCGGTGCTGCCCCCTGCCCCCCAGGCACGAAAGGGAACTGGGTTGCTACACTAAGGCATTGTTTGGATGCCCCAGGTGAAAATTAGGTGCTATATGTATGCGCCCATAGTCTCCTTTGGGAAAGATTAAGTGGGGAATAATAATAATAATAATTTGTTAATGTAGCTAATTATGACAAATGAAAGCAGCAAATCTGGAAGGGCAGGGGTATTGTTGAGATTTGTAGATAGATAAATAACGATACATACTCTGCATGATAGAGCTGGAAAGGGGTAAACTGCAACTCCAGGTTCAAGCAGCTCTCTAGAGAGAAAAGGGGATGGAGTTAGCAACGGGACTGTGGCGCAGCTGGCTGGGGGTCAGCTGCATTAAAGATCACTACTGACCGAAAGGTCATGAGCTTGAAGCCAACCAGATTCGGAGTGAGCTTCCGACCAATTGTGTAGCTTGTTGTCAACATTTGCAACCCGAAAGACAGTTGCATCTGTCAAGTAGGAAATTTAGGGACCACCTATGTGTGGGGAGGCTAATTTAACAAAATTTACGATGCCATAAATCTCCAGCAAAAGCATGTAGGGAATGAGGAAAAGTACATCATCAGTGTCACAGATGGACGGTGAAGCAACAGCTCCCCTGGTGGCCAGAAGCTGGAATGTTAAATAGCCTCTGTCTGTCTGTCTATATGTGTTGTGTGTCTATGGCATTGAATGTTTGCCATGTATGTGTACATTGTAATCTGCCCTGAGTTCCTTGTGAGGTGAGAAGGGCGGAATATAAATATTGTAAATAAATAAATAATAAATTAGTACAATCACTAAAAAAGGAAGAAATTGGGCTCAAATTGCATATCACAGCGCTGGATAAAACAACAGGTGTTACATAGTTACTTTTCTCTAGAAAGTCAATTATTCCACAGCAAGGAAAATCACACTCCACTTTCAACCTCTGAATTTGTGTAGTTTAACAGGTTTGTTTAATGATGTTATTGGTTTTAACTGGAACATGAGAGAAGCCTCCCACAGGATGGGGTGTTCCCTGGGCAACGTCCTTGCAGACGGCCAATTCTATCACACCAGAAGCGACTTTTAGATTCTCAAGTCGCTCCTGACACACACACAAAAAAGTTTTAACTATGCATTTTTAACATTTCTATATTTCATTCTATTTTCATGTTTACATATGTTAGGTTTTAATTCACACATTGTTATGATTTTAAGGTTAGTAACTTTGAGTCTCATTTGGCAGAAAAAAGTAGGAAATCAATATATTATGTATGTTTATGTTGGTTGCTGCTGCTTTGTGTTGTTGTCTTTGCACGTTTTGTATATTGTGTGTTTGCACCTTTGAGTGCTTTGTGAACCACCCCAGGTCCCTCCGGTAGATGGTATTGGAGTATAAATCAAGTATTATTATTATTATTATTATTATTATTGCATTTAAGAAAATTTGCTTACTACTTTTAATAGATTATGCTTTCACGTTGAAGATTTTTAAAGATTTACAGGCAGCAAGAAAACAGAAGATAACAGAAAGAGCGCTATGGAATGTGGCGCACCGGGAATGTGGCGCAGCTGGCTAAGTGTCAGCTGCATAAGATCTCTCTGACCAATAGGTCATGAGTTCGAGGCCTGCCCGGGTCGAGGTGGGTGCTCGACCTATAAGTGTAGCCTGCTGTTGACCTTTGCAGCCCAAAAGACAGTTGCATCTGTCAAGTTGGAGATAAAAGCACCACATTAAGTGAAGAGGCAAATTTTGACTGAATTGTGAGGCTATTAAAGAACTCCAGGAACGCTGAGGAATGTGGAAGGAACAACAAGGGACGCTGGGAATGCTGAGAGATGAGGAGTGCGTCAGCTCCCCCTGGTGACCAGAGTTTGCCTCTGTTCGTCTATTTGTTGCGTATGTGGAAACGGCAGGGATTGTCTGCTAAGTATGTGTACTTGTAATCCGCTTCGGGGTGAGAAGAGCGGAATATAAATGAAGTGTATTATTATTATTGTATTATGGGAACAGAGATAATTCAGGTAAATCCAGAAAACAATGGTCAAAACATGAACATTAATCCAGGAAACAAACAGCAGAACATGGGCATGAATCCAAAGGTAAATCCATAAAACAAGGGCCAAAACTTGACCATGAATCTTGGGTCTTGAACTAAGGAATGAACTAGGAATGAGACAGGAGTTCTACGTTATAGTAGTGACGTTGCTTGATCTAAAATCCTAACAGCTCTCTCCCTAATTTAAGGACTGCAAAACATGAACACATTCATTTGACCTTGAGAGGCCTGCTTCTGCCTCTCTTTTTTTCACAGATTTTCCTACACCTGAATCTTTGCCCCCTCAGAAGCAGCCTGGTATCTCTCTGTCTAAGCCAGCTGCTTCCTCGGATGAGCTAATGTTATCCTCCCCTCCCAGCCTGTTGGCTTCCAAAACAGTTTCACTCTCACACTCTGTCTCAACAATAGCATTTGCTCCAAAGCCTCCTCCATTCCCTCAGCTGGAGAACCACCTTTCTCTAAAGGCCCTGAACCTCCTCAAACCCCTCATCTTCATCTGGCTGAACCACAACACTTTCCTCCTTCAGATTAAACAGCAAAGACAGGTGGAGAAGACTTACGAGCAATGGAATCGAGGTTATATTCGGAGCCTGGTTCATAGTCACAATAAATATTGAGGAAGGGGCTGGCCTTGTCTCCAGAATCCTGTGGAGAAGGGAAGAAACACAAGCAAAATATAACTTATTTCACAACAGAAATGGGAATAAGGTATTTGCATTGGGGAGCAGGTACTACAAGTTCTTGATTGAAGCAAATGGAAAGCTATTAGTGATGTTATGACTTGCATGGAGAATGGAGGAGGTATCCCAGCTATGAATTGTAATTGTCCTTTAAGGCAAGTTAACCTGCAGTGGCAATAAAGATCATCACAATTATAATATCACTAATGATATTGTGATACTATAATTGTATATTTGTTTTACATGCAATATTGCTAATGATATTGCAATATAATATAGTATGAGTATGGTATAATATATTGTATATACATTGATACAATATAATACGACTAATGATATTGTGATATTATAATTGTTTATTTATTTTATATGCAATATTGCTAGTGATATTGTGTCTGTCTATATATGTTGTATTTCTATGGCATTGAATGTTTGCCTATATATGTGCATTGTGATCCGCCCTGAGTCCCCTGCAGGGTGAGAAGGGCGAAATATAAATGACGTAAATCAGTGGTTCCCAAACTTTTTTGGCCTACCACCCCTTTTCCAGAAAAAAAATTTACTCACGGCCCCCCTATAAATTATTATTTTTAATTTAATAGCAATTAAACAGAAAGATATATGTATTAATGCAGTGGTTCTCAACCTTTCTAATGTCATGACCCCTAAATAAGGTTCCTCATGTTGTGGTGACCCCCAACCATATTTTCGTTGCTACTTATAAATAATTTTGCTACTTGTACGAATTCTAATCCAAATATCTAATATGCAGGTCAAAGCGAAGGGGGCGGGGCCAAAGAAAAGGGCCGCGTGACCCCTCCTAAATGGCCAATTGTTCACTGCCCCTTTAAAGGGGTTCACTGCCCCCGAAATTCCCGAGCCTCCCACCGGCACCTTGGATCTCCTCACCGCCCACCAGGGGGTGGTACCACCCACTTTGAGAATCAATGTTGTAAATAAATAAATATAATAAATAAATATAATACTACTAATGATATTGTGATATTATAATTGTATATTTGTTTTATGTTTTCTTCAGGCTGACTTCCAGCCTAAATAGCTCTGAAGCTGCTGCAAAGCAGGACGTTAGACGCTGCAGGGCTGCTTCTGAATGGGCGACAAGGGCAAAGCCTGAAGAAAACGGAAGTCCTCTACCAGCCCACACCACAGGAAGATCACCATCATCCCCACGTTAGCAAAGGCAAACCTGTGCTTAAGTCCGTTCAGCTGTTCACCTACTTGGGAAGCATCATCTCTTCAGACGCCAAGATTGATAAAGAGATAGATCACATATTAGCAAAGGCATAGAGTGCATTCGGAAGGCTTCACAAAAGAGTCTGGAGCAGCAAACACCTGAGGCAAAGCACCAAAATCAGTGTGTACAGAGCTAGTACTGTCTATTCTCCTCTATGGGTCTGAAACATGGGTCACCTACCGCCAACACCTACGACTCCTCAAACGCTTTCATCAGTGCTATCTTCGCACAATCCTAAATATACACTGGACCGACTATGTGACGAATGTTGATGTCCTTGAGCAAGCAGGGATCACCAGCATTGAGGCCATGCTATTGAGAACACAGTTGTGCTGGGCAGGGCACGTCTCTCGGATGGTGGCCAGATTGATCACCAACAATGGTCCACCCTGGCCTCACATCGGGAGGCATGGAGGCGCACTATCCACAATGCCGCGGCCTCTTTCGAGAAGACACGCCGAATGGGTCTCGAAGAGAAACGACAACGCAGAAAGAACAGCAATTTGAAAACGACATCACCCAAGGAGACTTTCTGCTGTGCTTTCTGCAACCAAACTTGCCTATCTCAGAATGGCCTTTTTAGTCATCAACATGCTTGTAAAAAGCGTGGGATGAGTCCTTCCTAAGAATCTTCATTCGCAAAGTAATGCCGAGAAGATTTGTTTGACATGCAATATTGCTAATAATATTGCAATATAACGTTATAGTGCAATGTGTTGTGTAGTATTGATATTGTGCTAAGGCAGTAATGTAGTTTGTTGTAATTTCAGCTTGTTGTAAGCCGCTCTGAGTCCTCTTCGGGGTTGAGAAGGGTGGCATATAAATATTGTGAAATAAATAAATAAAATAAATAAATATAATAAAATCATTGGATAAATCAATGATAGTGAGTGATCCATCTGACTTCCCAGAAGTCAAATCAAGGTCCTCGCTGGATTAAATTTAATTCTAACTGCAAGAACCTCTTAATACGTCTTATTAAATTTCCCGTCAGGAAGACTCCAAGTCTGAGCAGGCTCCCTATGGCTGCCTTAAGTGACAGTTCCAAGAACAAATTCCTGAGCCCCGAATTAACTCTCAACCGCGATGCCCAGACAGCCACGTTAGCCTGTCTTGCAGCAAAAACAACAGAAGCGCAGCGTGGAACTTTGTAGAAGGAACTGATTTATCACAGTGTGAGCTTTTCACATATTGCAATCCACCTACTTATGCTCACTTGCCACCAGAAGGTTTCGTCTTATCACCAACTGTTTCTGTTAATGGCCAGTGTTAATAATATAGTTTCTGTGCCTCGTTTCGCTCTGATCTCATCTTCAATCATTTGGCATTATACCAACCATCTCTTAGATTATGCTCCATGTAGCAGACGGTTAATTGTAATCCACAAAAAGCTTGTGCTGTATTAAATCCATTAGTCTGAGAGGTGTCATCCATTAATTCTAAGTGTATCTCTTGTTTAACAGGCTCTATTTAGGAGATCTCAATGTTTCCAGTAAAAAAAAAAGTAGGTTCTCTACGTCTGGGAATCTACTCACTGTATACCATGAGATTACATCATTACTTTTTGAAAAAATTATAATCATACAGTATATATTTCCTGTAACAGCAATTTGGAAAAGAAAGGTGCAGTTGTGTTCATCTTGCACCCATACTTGTGAAGAACCAAACAAACAAGTTATGAACAGGATAAATTGTGAAAACTGCTTACTTTTATGAAGGTGATCCCCACCACTAGGCCCCTTTTAGGGGGCGACTTGTTGAAAGTGTCAATAGACACAATCTCAGCATCAACTGAAAAGGAAAGAGACACCTCAGATCAAGGACTACACAAGCAGCTGCAGCAATAGTTAGTAAGATTAATAGAAAACAAAAAACGGCCCCTTTTACAATCACATCCATTATATTTCTGTGACAATATAAGTTTATTTTATTTAATTTAAGTTTTTTTATATTCTATTTATTTATTTTATCTTGGACTGTAGTATTTATTTGTTGTTTATTTTATTTTATCTGCTTAATTGCGTTAATCTATATATATAAAGGAAGAGTCGTCATGGAAAGACCGTCCCAAACAGAGAAACCTTACAACGCAGAAACACCAAACTTGCCAACAGAAATAGGCCTCAAGCAAGGTACGTTTGTAGCAAATAAACTTTCCCCCCAAAACCTAAAAGGCCCCCAAAACAACGAGTAAAAAAATACTACATTTCCCAGCATCCTCCGGGGCTGCCAACGACTCTCCCAGCCTCTACATTCTGACAACATTCTGTAAGGGCGGATTTGCATAACTCCTGTACTGGCCAGCCAACATGAACATTCCGACCCATAATAAACTGTCAGAGGAGGATAAGGCAAAGGGCTGAGGCACAAACACAAACACCCAATTCACTTCCCACAGACTTTCTCACATCTCCTAAATAGGGCACAGCAACGCGTGCCGGGTACAGCTAGTTTTATATATGTATTAAAATTATTTTTATTTAAATAAATAATTTTATTTATTATCTATGTATATAATAAAAGTCAGTGTTTGCGGGCGGAGGTGCGGCAGTCCGTGCGGAGGAATATGTGGCAGTGTTTCGATTGGTTGCCACTGTGGGATTATTTGCATAAAGGACACTGATTGGCCAGCCTCAGAACTCTGACACTCTAAGCACCAGATTATTTGCATAAAGGACTCAGATTGGCCAGCCTCAGAACTCCAACAATCTAAGGCACCAGACAGAGGGCATTGGTTGCCACTGAGGAACTATTGGTATAAAGGACTCTGATAGGCCAGCAAAAGAGAATACAACTGAATGCTTGAGTTAGCCAAATGACAGGGGTTTTTTTCCATTGGAAATGGAATGTTCATTTTCTGGGAGGTGCCAGGGAATATGTGACAGCATTTCGAAAGGTTATTTGCATAAAGGACTCCGATTGACCAGCCTCAGAACTCCAAAATTCTACGGCCCCAAAGGGGATTGGTTGCCACTGAAATGGTATTTGCATAAAGGACTCCAATTGGCCATCCACATTCCAACATTCTAAGGCGACTCAGAGGGAAAAGGAAAGGCCTCAGGCAGTCAGACTAGCAGTACCTTCACTAAGTTCCTGAGACCACTGCAAGCCACATAAACATCTAATAGGAACCAACCTTGGCACACAACGCCTTCCTCAAATAACCCGGGCACCGCCGGGTCCCAAAGCTAGTTTATAATATAATGTAGTATAATATGATATAATATAGCTGCTTTCGGACTCTAACACTGCAATGACTTACAGTGTTGCTAAGTTCTGTGCTGCTGCCCTTAATATCAGACGGGTGATGATTGACACCGTAAGGCAACAATATCCTGTCTTTTAAAATATATTTTATACTGATTTCTAGTCTGATTTTAAATAACTGTTTACTGGGGAGCTGTCCTTCTCCTCTTAGGGCCCTTGTGCCGCTTTGTGCTCGTCTGTGACCGTAATAAAGTTTTGATTGATTGATATAATATAGTATAATGGTATGGTATAATATTGTATATGCATATAATATGGATAATGTTTTAATGTAATACAATATAATACTACAACTAATAAGATATTACAATTGTATATTTACGTTACATGTAATATTACTAATAATAATGCGATATAATTTGTTATAATACAATGTGATATGTAATTGTTGTACTGTGACGATGACATAGTATGTTGTATTTGATATTATAGTATAATATAGTATGGTATAATATATTGTGTATCCATATAATATTGATAATGTTGTAATGTAATGCAATATATTACTACTACTAATAATAATATGATACCCTCCCGCCCCCCGGAGGCCCACGCGCAGGAGGCCCATCACCAGGCCCAAGGGAGGGGAGGGCTGAAGCTGAGCGTGGCTGCGTCAGAGTGACGCGCACGTGGGCTCGGCTGAGCAGGACGAGTAGGAATTGAGCACACGGGGTGGCTCCGAGCCTCGGAACAAACTGCGGCAGAAAGGCTCGCAGCCATCGCCACCCCCAGCTCTCCTTCCCGAAGGAGTTCAGCCCCCCTAGGAGTGCCTCCCCCCCATCCCTTCGACTTCCCTGCTGTCGCCTTGGGGCCAGATCAGGAAGGAACCAAGCTGGGCTGTGCTGCTGGCGCATCCTGGCCTCTGCTCTGCAGCGAACCCGGAGCCCAGCCAGGAGGCCAGGAGATGAGGGTGCCTCCCCCATCCCTTCCTTCCCAGCATGGAGGGGCCAGAGGGCAGGAACCAAGCCTGGGCTGTGGGAGCATCCTCTGTTCTGGATGCCGAGGGCTCTCCCTGCCTGCAGCCAGGCTGGCTGGCTTTGCTGCTTTGGCCAGGAAAGCCTCATTTCTGCTGCCTGAAGTTTCCCACTAGGCGCTCTCTCTCTCTCTCTCTCTCTCCGCTGTAATTTCCCACGGCACACCTGATGATCTCTCACGGCACACTAGCGTTCCGCGGCACACTGGTTGAAAATCACTGGCGTGGACGACCGTAATATTGTGATATTATAATGGTATATTTGTTTTACATGCAATATTACTAACGATATTGTGATATAATGTTATTATAGTGCAATGTGATGAGTAGTACTGATATTGCGCGATGGCAGTAATGTAGTTTGCTGTATTTCCAGTTTGCTGTAAGCCGCTCCGAGTCCCCTTCGTGGTTGAGAAGGGCGGCATATAAATATCGTGAAATAAAATAAATAAAATAAAATAAGATTCCACCTGAACATGAGGAAGAAATTCCTGACTGCGAGAGCTGTTCAGCAGTGGAACTCTCTGCACCGGAGTGTGGTGGAGGCTCCTTCTTTGGCGGTTTTAAAGCAGAGGCTGGATAGACATCTGTCGGGGGTGCTTTGAATGCGATTCTCCTGCTTCTTGGCCAAATGGGGTTGGACTGGATGGCCCAACTCTATGGTTGTATGAAGGCACTTGTAGTTTTACAAGGTCAACTCTATGATTGTATGATGGGACTTGTAGTTTTACAAGGTCAACTCTATGATTCTATGATGGGACTTGTAGTTTTACAAGGTCAACTCTAAGATTGTATGATGGGACTTGTAGCTTTACAAGGTCAACTCTATGATTCCATGATGGGACTTGTAGTTTTACAAGGTCAACTCTATGATTCCATGATGGGACTTGTAGTTTTTACAAGGTCAACTCTATGGTTTATATGATGGACTTGTAGTTTTACAAGGTCAACTCTATGGTTCTATGATGGGACTTGTAGCTTTACAAGGTCAACTCTATGATTCTATGATGGGACTTGTAGTTTTACAAGGTCAACTCTATGATTCTATGATGGGACTTGTAGCTTTACAAGGTCAACTCTATGATTCTATGATGGGACTTGTAGTTTTACAAGGTCAACTCTATGATTCTATGATGGGACTTGTAGTTTTACAAGGTCAACTCTAGGATTCTATGGTGGGACTTGTAGCTTTACAAGGTCAACTCTATGATTCTATGGTGGGACTTGTAGCTTTACAAGGTCAACTCTATGGTTCTATGATGGGACTTGTAGTTTTACAAGGTCAACTCTATGATTCTATGATGGGACTTGTAGTTTTACAAGGTCAACTCTATGATTCCATGGTGGGACTTGTAGTTTTACAAGGTTAACTCTATGGTTCTATGATGGGACTTGTAGCTTTACAAGGTCAACTCTAGGATTCCATTATGGGACTTGTAGTTTTACAAGATATCCAGCCTTCTCTGACTAAGAGGGCAAGCTACAACTCCCAGGAATCCATGCCAAGGAGATATTGCAGTTAAAGCGGTTTCAAAGTGCGTTAATTCCAGAGTGTGGGCGCCCTCAGAAGCCATCTCCACCCAAATGGGCCAGTCACACCCCCTCACCTGGGATGTAGGTGAACTGCAACTCCCTGGCCACAGGCCTCAGCTTCTGCCTCAGCTCTTGGTAGCGGAAGTGGATGACTTTGCCCTTCAAGGTGGCAGCCAGCAGGCCCCCCGAGGCCCCCTCCGCCTCCTCCGGGCCCTTCCCTGCCCCGCAAGGGGGCTCCTCCTGCCCCGGCAGCGCCGACAGCCCGTAGACGTTGCTCTGCGAGGAGAAGCGGGTGAAGCTGTCCTCCGAGAACGGGCAGGCCGCGGGAGCCTCCATCCTGGCGGCGGTGGTTCTGTTTCTGTCTGTCTGTCTTTCAGGCAACGGCAAAGGGCAGCCCTAAAAAGGGGGGCCTTTCTCTCTCCTCGCGCAGGACTGTGACGTCACGCCCCTTTCCAAGATGGCCGCTTTAGCTTCTCAGGCTTTTTTTTTTTTCTTTTCCCCCTTTTCCCTTTGCTTTTGTTCTGTCAGGGTATGGGCAAACTGGGAATGCCCAGGCTGGGAGAAAGGACTCTTGTCTGCTTGAGGCAAATGTGAAGCTTGCAATTGGCCACCTTGATTAGCATCCAATAGCCTTGCAGCTCCAAAGCCTGGCTGGTTGCTGCCTTAAGGAGATCCTTTGTTGGGAGCTTCAACATTCACACTTGCTTGAGGCTAATGTGAAGGTTGCAATTGGCCACCTTGATTAACATAAAATGGCTTTGAAGCTTGGCCACCTTGATTAGCATCCAATAGGCGTGCAGCTTCAAAGCCTGGCTGGTTGCTGCCTAAGGAGATCCTTTGTTGGGAGTTGCAACACTCACACTTGCTTGAGGCAAATGTCAACGTTGCAATTGGCCACCTTGATTAGCATCGAATAACCTTGCAGCTCCAAAGCCTGGCTGGTTGCTGCCTAAGGAGATCCTTTGTTGGGAGTTGCACCATTCACACTTTCTTGAGGCTGATGTGAAGATTGCAATTGGCCGTTTTGATTACCATCGAATAGTCTTGCAGCTTCAAAGCCTGGCTGGTTGCTGCCTAAGGAGATCCTTTGTTGGGAGTTACAACATTCACACCTGCTTGAGGCAAATGTCAATGTTGCAATTGGCCATCTTGATTCGCATCGAATAGCCTTGCAGCTCCAAAGCCTGGCTGCTTGCTGCCTGGGGAGATCCTTTGTTGGGAGTTTCAAAATTTACACCTGCTTGAGGCAAATGTGAACCTTGCAATTGGCCATCTTGATTCGCATCGAATAGCCTTGCAGCTTCAAAGCCTGGCTGGTTGCTGCCTAAGGAGATCCTTTGTTGGGAGTTGCAACATTCACACTTGCTTGAGGCAAATGTCAACGTTGCAATTGGCCATCTTGATTTGCATCAAATAGCCTTGCAGCTCCAAAGCCTGGCTGCTTGCTGCCTGGGGAGATCCTTTGTTGGGAGTTTCAAAATTTACACCTGCTTGAGGCAAATGTGAACCTTGCAATTGGCCATCTTGATTAGCATCGAATAATCTTACTGCTTCAAAGCCTGGCTGGTTGCTGCCTAAGGAGATCCATTGTTGAGAGCTGCACATTCATACCTGCTTGAGGCAAAGCTTTGCATTGTGGATAGTGCGTCTCCATGACTCCCGATGTGAGGCCAGGGTGGACCATTGTTGGTGATCAATCTGGCCGAGCCTGAGATGTTGTTTCAGGGAGTCCTTATATCTCTTTTTGGGGGCGCCTCTCTTGTGCTGATCCGTGGCGAGTTCACCGTAGAGTAGTATCTTCGGGAGGCGGTGGTCCTCCATCCTAGAGACATGCCCTGACCAGCGCATCTGTGTTCTCAATAGCATGGCCTCAACGCTGGTGATCCCTGCTTGCTCAAGGACAGAAACGTTCGACACATAATCAGTCCAGTGTACATTTAGGATTGTGCGAAGACAGCGCTGATGAAAGCATTTGAGAAGTCGTAGGTGTTGGCGATAGGTGACCCATGTTTCAAACCCATATAGAATAGGCAGTACAATAGCTCTGTACACACTGATTTTGGTGCTTTGCCTCAGGTGCTTGTTGCTCCAGACTCTTTTGTGAAGCCTTCCGAAAGCACTCTATGCCTTTGCTAATCTGTGATCTATCTCTTTATCAATCTTGGCGTCTGAAGAGATTATGCTTCACAGGTAGGTGAACTGCTGAACGGACCTAAGCACAGATTTGCCTATGCTGATGTGAGGGTGATGGTGTTCTTCCTGTGGTGCGGGCTGGTAGAGGACTTCTGATTCTATTTACTATGAAACACACATAATGAATTTGCTGTCACTATATAGTCACATTGACTTGAGAGAAAAACCCAAGAATTACTTTATCGCTGCTGGTGGGAGTTTAAATTTCACTGCCCTTTATCTTCGTCCCCACCACGTTTTCATTCTTTTTGTTTTAAGTGGCCTTTTCTTAATCTAAAATTGATCAAGGGCTACGAAGCCTTTTCTATCCCAAAAACAATTTCCTTGTCTAAGGGAGTCATGCATCATACAAGGAAAACTCAGGAGGGAGGCAAACGATAACACAGGAAACAAGGTAAACTCAAGTGATCAAGAGATTAGCCCTTTTTCCTGCCATTCCGATGCCATGCTTGCAAATCTCGAGATAGCAGAAGCTCTGCCAATTTCCCATGTAAAGGATAAAAGTTCCATCACTCATAAGAGAGATCATTATTTTTTAAAAATAGAGGCTTTACAAAAGTAGAAACCTACATATTTTAGAAAGATGTTGCAATGTAGGATCTGGGTAGTTATGTTTTCTGGGCTGTATGGAAGCATTCTCTCCTGACGTTTCGCCTGCATCTATGACAGGCATCCTCTGAGATTGTGAGGTCTGTTGGAAACTAGGAAAATGGGGTTTATATATCTGTGGAATAATATCCAGGGTGGGAGAAAGAATTCCTGTCTGTTTGAGGTAGGTGTGAATGTAACAATTGGCCACCTTGATTAGCATTTAATGGCCTTGCACTTTCAAGGTCAGGTTCCTACCTGCCTGGGGGAATCCTTTGTTGAGAGGTGATTATTTGGACCTGATTGTTTCTTGAATACACTAAATACTGATTATCCTGCTCCATGAGGGCCAATACAGTCAAGTCAGATGTGGCGATGCTCTCTCAGAGCCTTTTCTAATAACTAATGGAGTGAAACAGGTTTGTGTTCTTGCACCAACGCTATTTACAATCTTCCTCAGCATGATGCTCCACAGGGCTATGGCAGATCTCGAAGAAGACGATGCCATATATATACGCTATCGTACTGATGGTAGCTTGTTCAACTTAAGCTGAGAGCTCGCACTAAGACTCTGAACTATCTAGTCCGTGAGCTGCTTTTTGCTGATGCTGCTGCCCTTGTCGCCCATTCAGAAGCAGCCCTGCAGCGCCTGACATCCTGCTTTGCAACAGCTGCGGAGCTGTTTGGGCTGGAACTCAGCCTGAAGAAAACAGAAGTCCTCTACCAGCCCGCACCACAGGAAGAACACCATCATCCCCACGTCAGCATAGGCACATCTGTGCTTAAATTCACTCAGCATTTCACCTACCTGTGAAGCATCATCTCTTCAGAGGCAAAGATTGATAGAAAGAGATCACAGATTAGCAAAGGCATAGAGTGCATTCGGAAAGCTGCACAAGAGTCTGGAGCAACAAGCACCTGAGGCAAAGCACCAAAATCAGTGTGTACAGAGCTATCGTACTGTCTATTCTCCTCTATGGATCTGAAACTCCTCGAACACTTTCATCAGCGCTGTCTTCACACAATCCTAAATATACACTGGACTGACTATGTGACGAATGTTGCTGTCCTTGAGCAAGCAGGGATCACCAGCGTTGAGGACATGCTATTGAGAACACAGCTGCGCTGGGCAGGGCATGTCTCTAGGATGGAGGACAACCACCTCTCAAAGATACTACTCTATGGTGAACATGCCACAGGTCAGAGCAAGAGAGGCGCCCCAAAAAAGAGATATAAGAACTCCCTGAAACAACATCTCAGGCTCGGCCAGATTGATCACCAACAATGGTCCACCCTGGCCTCACATCGGGAGGCATGGAGACGCACTATCCACAATGCTGCGGCCTCTTTCGAGAAGACACGCCGAACGGGTCTCAAAGAAAACGACAACGCAGAAAGAACCGCAACTTGGAAACAATATCGTCCAAGGAGACTTTCTGCTGTGCTTTTTGCAACCGGACTTGCCTATCTCAGATTGGCCTTCTTAGTCATCAATGCGCTTTTGTAAAGCGTGGGAGGAGTCCTTCCTGAATCTGAATCTTTGTTCACAAAGAAAAGTAGTAGTAGCCATGATTCTGGCCATGAAAGCCTTCAACAATACAATGTAGGATCACTTGAATTTACATGGGAAGGCAGGAATCCTGTTCTCCTTATGGGATTAACACAAGAGTTCAAATGCTTAATTGGCACAGACATTTACCGTTTTTACTGTGGATTAAAACATGCCTTTTGATAAATCACAAAAACTGAACAGAGGAGGCCCAATTCCCAAAGAGCAGATTTGCACTTCGTTCTCCTTTTCCTGCTGCAAATTAGAAAATGATGTCAAATAGAAAATTACTCTTGAACAGAAAGTGTTATGTTTGAATGTTTGTGATGTGCTTTTTCATTAAGCGGAGCTGTGAAGGGCTATATTTCCACTGGATTTTTAAATTGCAATTGATGCATTCGTACTCAACTTTGAAATTGCTTAATCGTGGCAATAGGACAGAAACATCACGGGAAAAATCAACCCTTCTCATATCTCCTCCTGATAGGTGACTTTTTTTCCGTGTCAGGAACAACTTAAGAAACTGCAAGCAGCTTCTGGTGTGAGACAATTGGCCATCTGCAAGGACGTTGCCCAGGGGATGTCCAGATGTTTTACCATCTTGTGAGAGGCGGAAAAAATGTCAGCGTGCTGGAAGAAGCATTGAAACGATGCTCCTACGCCCTCAACTCCGCTGGACTGGCCACATTGTCCCTATGCCAGATCTGTTTCTCTCACTATACTCCCAAATCAAGAATGGAAAATGTTAACATTGGTGGACAAGAAAATAAATTTAAAAATGGGCTTAAAGCTAAGCTTAAAAACCATGGCATAAACACAGAGAATTGGCCCTTGAGTGCCCTAGCTGGAGGTCAGCTGTGACCAGCAGTGCTGTGGAATTTGAAGAGGCACGAATGGAGGGCGAAGGGAAGAAATGTGCCAAGGAGGAAGGTGCATCAAGCCAATCCTGAACGCAACCGCATTCTATCTGGAAACCTACCTCACTGCGGGAGAACGTGTGGGTCAAGAATAGGGCTCCACAGTCACCTACGTATCCACCACCAAGACACTACATTTGGAAGGCCATCATACTCGGACAATGAGGGATCGCTTAAGGAAAGGAATTCATGTGGAGGAAAGGATGCCATAGGAAAACACAACTCTTCACTGGTGTTCTCTGCCTTTAATTTGCTAAGCAGAATTTGAATGCGGAAGTCTCTAAATCAATGATTCCCAATCTTTGGTCTGCCAGGTGTTTTGGATTTCAGCTCCTACAATTCCTAACAGCTGGTAAACTGGCTAAGCTTTCTGAGAGTTGAAGTCCAATGGGAACCACTGATCGAAATTAACTGGAGGGGCAGGATAGTGACTCTGAAATATTGACTGCGACTGGTTTTTTTTTTCTTTTTGCATGTCAGGAGCAACTTGAGAAACTGTTTGAGTGCGTTTGCGCCCATGCATGTGGCCACCTCTCGGTATCGATGCTCTATGGGCCCAAATTAGAGAAGGCCGTTGTTGCCCGTATCGGCATGGACCATCTCGGGAGGCACTCATATGGAAGGCGCTCCCTGCCCCTCTTGGGGCAACACCAGTATCAGCACGATTCCTGCGCCTCGCGGTGCATGTGCCAGGTGTCGGCTCCGCCCAGACATCGGAGTCTGATGTGGGGAGGGCCTTGAGGCTGGGTGGTCCCATCTCGGGCCTCTGAAAACCGCTGAGGCCATGCCCGCCGGTATGGAAGAGATTATCAGCTCCTCTTGCGCAGCCTCAAGATACCTTCTCAGTGCGCATCAGAGGCATTTCAAACATTGGCTGCAATTGCAACTTGGCAAGTGGTTTGTAGTTTGCACTTTACTTCATCGGCTGAAGAAAGAGCCTGAAGGTGTGAGGAATGCTGGGAGTTGAAGTCCAAAACACCTGGAGGAAGGAAAGGCCCAAGTTGGCCCAGGTCTGGTACAGAGCCTTCCTTGTTCATAACTTGGGGCAAATGGAGGGGTGAAAAGGGGAGGGAAGAGAGGCAGAAGTGAGGTCTTTCCCCACCTTGACGTCCTCATCCTCGTCCTCCCCGCCCCACCGGTCTCCCGCCTCCGCTGCCGCTGTCTCGAAGGAGGGCGTCAGCAGGAGGGGAAAATGAAACCCTTCCCATCTCCTGGTCTGCCTTCCCGGCCACACTCACCCCAGGAATCTGCCACCATCTTGGTTCTGCCTCAGGCCCGTGGTCGAGGCAAGAAGAGGAAGAGACAGTGCAGGGGCTGCCGGGAGGAAAGGGAAAAGGACGTATACTTGGGGGGGGGGGCTGGCGTACCAGGACATGCCCCCTCCAAACCAATCTATGGCAGCAATAAGCGTGAGGCGGGGCCAAGCCATGCCTCCTCCAGCCGACATAGAGCCACACAAGCGCCGCGGAGAAGCTCCTGGTGGTGTGGCGGTGCTCACTGCTGGCCTCGCCTCCTGCTGTCTCCTGTCCTGTCAATACGGGACAGGAGCTCAAAATACGGGATGTCATGTATAATACAGGACATGTGGCAACCCTAGTTGAGGTGGCAATTCACAGTCCTGCAAAAAGCAGCCTCCAAAAAGACAAGTGCAAGTTTAGTTCGCACCACAGAGCTGTGTTTCTGTTGCTTTGAGTTAAGGTCAGCGTGCGTAAGCTGCATTTGCTTTAACACAGAATGTGTCACTGAGAATTATGTCCATTCAGATGGTGCCCGAATGTGCCACGTACCAGGTGTTGTGTTGTTTTTTTTAAAGACCACACATACAATCAGCCTGACTCAAGCATACAACTGTGTTTATAGACAGAATCACAGCCAGTGTTCAGAAGCAAAACCACAACTTAGAAGGGTTGATGGGAAGGTGGAGAGATTAGTCCTGAAACACTGGTGGTTGGGAGAACAGCAAGGAGAATACATCTAAAAACATGCAAGTCACTTAGACAAGAACTTAAGCTAAAGAGTTTACTGTTAGGTGAACATTAAGATCCCCTTCCCCAACCCATGCAAAGTTTTATTTAAATTGTCTGTTGCTTAGTGCAAGCTATTTTCCATTACTTTCTGGTGAGAAACTTCTTAATTCCAACCCCAACCGCATATGTGATTGAGAAAAATTTAACATGACAACGCCCTTCTTGAAGTTCCAACTCGCGCTCAGACTACATGATATAAAGATTCTTATTATTTTTATGCCAACACAAGGAAGGGAAAATAATCCTGCAAAGCTTTGTGACAATGTGTACAGAACGTGGAACAGTTGGCGGAAGAAATGCTATCTCCAAACTAAGTTTGAAAGTGAGCCCATGCAAGACAAGATGGTAGTTATTCAAGACGGCTGGCACACAGGGCAGAGTTAACTAGCATTAAATAGGGTTTTTGGCTCCCTGCGGCATGGTTCAAGATTAGTCTGCCTCTCGCCACAGACAGGCAAGCAGGAGAACGAACATCCAGCATCCTCTAGTGGCTGGCAATAGGTATACATTATGAGCCCCATATTCACATACATTGTATGGGGATGAGTGACTCCTTGCTCCTAAAGGCAAGGGAAAGAGCTGGGTGACATCTTCCTACCTAAACTGAAAATGGTACACATCTGAGGTGCAAGGAAAGCTTCTTGGAAGTCAGGAAGAGAAGCATATATTGCACATAGGCCAAGTACCGAGCAAGAATATGTCTGGGAGTTCTCAAATCGATGCAAGACCTTGAAAGGGCAGCGGGGAGCCAGCCTCCATGAAAGAACCAGCTCTGACAGGCTCATCGTGCCGCTCTTTAGAAGGGAAAGCAATGTTCCTCTATTGCAGGACAGATATCTGACACATTCAGGAAAACGGGATGACCTCATGACCCGGTTCTACTATTTTTGACTGTGGGAGACAGATCGGTACAATTCTGAGAGATGTAGACAGAGGAAAAGGAATGTGGCCAGTGACCAAACTTCTTTTCTACTACAAAGACGTCTTGTCATATCTCAACCAGACTGTGGTGATGGAGAAGCTGGTGCTATCATCTGAACCTGCTAAAGCCCTACAAGTGTTAAGTTATTAGAAGGATGTAAACACTGGCTCACAAAACGATACACACTGATCTGAGAAGGGGAAAATGAGGCAACGAAAACGGAGAAACTTCATGTTACAGCCTTCATCTCTCTCCGGTCAGAGCTAGTCCACAACTGACACTCCCCTGCCCTGTCTTCTGCGGTACAAAGATGTGGTGGCAGGGAGAGGGGTTATGAGAAAGGTAGCGATAATAAACAATTTGCCATTCAAGTCCAGTTCCTTTGGGCCGAGGCCCCTCTCCTCCCCACCAGAGCTGATCCATGAAGGATTCTGCCGATGAGGGGCAGAGGGCGGGTTCGGGCAGGGCTTAGCGCAGGTCCTCCTCTTCACCCTGTATTGTCTTCTTGATGCGCAGGAGCATGGTAGTGAGCCACTGGTCGAGGCGAGAGATAGAATCATACTCCTTCACCTGGGGCAGAAGACACAAAGATCACAATACAAGAAAACTACACTGAAGTGAAATATTAGAACAAGAAATTAGCTCAGCTTTAGTTTGCAAAAAAAGGAAATCATTTTATAATAAATAATAATAAATTTTATTTATACCCTGCCACCATCTCTCCCCCCCCCCCCATGGGGACTCGGGGCGGCTTACATGAGGCCAGGCCCAAACAACAAATTACAATAAAATAAAAACCAAAACATCAACAATAACGCAATAAAATACATACATATAAATAATAAACAATATGTAAATAAATATCTAAAATCACAAATGACAAGGCGGGCCCCATGCACAATATAAAATGATTAATAACACAGGGTGAGATAACAGTAGATACTTCGCAAAGGAGAGCACATATCAACACGGGTTGTAGGAGGCTTTCATATAAAGGGGGAGGAGGAGTGAACTTTAAAACGGGGGCATTGAGGAGAGCAATGGTCTAGAGTTTAATGACTACTCTCCGAAGGCACAGCAGAAAAGCCAGGTTTTAAGTGTTTTTTAAAGGTTTCCAGAGTGGTGGCTTTCCTAATCTCTCCTGGCAAGGAGTTCCAAAGTCGGAGCGGCGGCGGGGGGCCATCCCAGAGGATAAGGCCCCGGGATCTCCCTTGTGCCCACCCGTTCCGCTGCAGGCCCAGATTGCGACTGGCAGGGGCGAGAGGACTGCCTCACCCTGGGGGAACGCAGAGGGTCAGGGCTGGTCTGCTGGAGGAAGATCCGGTCACTTTGTCATCCTCTGGTCTGGGTCGGGTCCCGAACCATCTTGGGCTCCTTCCTCTCTTGAGGATGTCAGCCTCCATCTTGGTTCGCACCTTGTCTTCTTGAATTTCATTTTATTTTATTAGTTTTTATTATAATTTTATTATAATAATATAATAAATATAATATGTTATATTATAATTTCAATATATTATAATGTCTATAATCGTAACCATTAAGCTTGTAACTTTGAAACCAGTACGCTTCTGTCATAAAATAAACCAAGTTACTGTTCTTTTGCCAACAAGCCTCTGTCTCATTGTGGAAATCTCCTAGTATATGGTGGCAGCGATAAGAAATTAAACGCCAGAAAGTATTGAAAGGGATTCCTAACAGGAAAGAAGATCTTCACAAGTGGTGGCCATTACACAGTTTGAAACCTCACATCTTCACAAGTGGTGGTAGCGGAAATATACAGTGGTAACAGATAATCACACCATCAACTTGCAATGGTTACGATAGGCACTTCGAAAAAAGGCCAAAGCACACTTACTGATTCAGTGTAGCTATCAATGTTCTGTTCCTCATGAGCATCCAGCAATTTCTATGAAGGAGAAAGGAGATTAGTGAATTTTAGGATCTGTTCCCAATCACAGCAAGATGACAGATTGCATCAGCATCCTTCTGTGACCTTTAATCATTGGCAGAAGAGTTCCCAAAGACAGATGCTTTTAGCATGTGTGCTTCATTGCCGGGAGAGGCACCCAGACTGAAGAGCTATAATCATGTGATTTGGGAAAGGTCCAAATTTAATGCCAGGAACAGACCCAGAAGAGGGAAACATACAGACAATTTGACTAGGGAAGTACTGCCAAATCTCAGCACCTTTTGAAATCCTCATATTCATGAGCTATAGCTATGCTCCCTTGCATAAATACATTATTTGTTTGTTTATTTACCATATTTATATCCCACCTTTCTCATCCTGGAGGGGACTCAAGGCAGCCTTACAACACACAACAATTTGAGGCCACACACACATACACACACACACACACACAAATATATATATATATCTCAAATAAACAAATTAAAATTAAAACATGAATTATTAAAAACAACAATTAAAATCACGCCAACCAAAACCAAAGGATAATCCAGGGCCGTTCCATTTGTCAATCACATTGCTTCATTAGTCAGTATTACTTTTCCTTTGCCAGAGTTTGAGCACACAGCCTCTTGCTTCCAAGTTCACAATCGCTTTCTTGTTTATATACAAACACAAGGATCTTCCGCTCAGTACAAGGCTGACAAAGTCCTCTTTTCGATCGTGTAAGTCACAAGGGAAATTAGCTAGCCCAGTGTTTTTCAACCTTTTTTGAGCCGCGGCACATTTTTTACATTTACAAAATCCTGGGGCACACCACCAATCAAAATGACACAAAATGACACTCTAACACAGTAATACATATAGCTAATATGTTTTTAAATGTATTTATACACTCAGTGTGAAACCTGGGCCTGTTTCGATGAACACAACATAGACATCCTGGCAGGAATGGCAGAAAGACACACACGAAGGTCTTGCTCAACAGCTGTTAATTTGTGGGATTAACATAACTCAAAAACCACTGGACAAATTGCTGCCAAATTTGGCTACAAAACATACTAAAACTAACCCAAGGAGGGACCATCACCCCCTTACAAATTGCTAAGTATAACAAAAATTATAATCAAAGGTGCTGGAAATGTAAAACAGAGACTGGAAGTTTTTTCCACCTCTGGTGGAATTGCAAAAAAGTTCACAAATTTTGGGAAAATTTATATAAAATAGTGAAAAATATGCTAGAACTTAATCTTCAGCTAAAGCCAGAGTACTTCCTATTGGGTTTGTTAGACGGTGATATAGATATGAACACTGAAAAAAAATCTTTGTTTACTGCATCACAGCAGCCAGGCTGACCCTGGCCAAGAAGTGGAAAGAGGAAAATACACCAAATATAGAGGACTGGACCTCCAAACTCTTCAAGATCATGAAAATGGACACTTTATCCCAAGCGCTGACTCAAGCAACTAGCCACAAGAAAACCGACTGGTCTATGGTGGTGAGTTTTTTTAAAAAAAAAAAACAAAACAAATTTGAAGGGTGGTCTGAAATAGAATTTTAAGATACCTATAGCTGTTAAGATATAACAAGGATGATTAGATTACATCGGTTGTTAAAGGAGTATATTTACAGAAGTCATAATGGATAACATCAGTTAAGATGTTATAAGAGGCAAGTTGGAAGGCTGGAAGTACTCTGTAATGTCTGTTTGTGTAGGATGTTTTGTATGTTTATGTCTACGTCTATGTTTAAATTGTATGTATTTATGTTTCGTTACTGTTGAATTGTGTTTTTAACTTTTGCGAAAACGAATAAACATCATTTATAAAAAAAAATTGGGAGTTATAGTTCACCCGCAATCAAAGAGCATTCTGAACTCCACCAATGATGGAACTAAACGAAATGTGGCACACAGGACTCCATGACCAATAGAAAACACTTGGTGGGCATTGACCTTGAGTTTGGGAGTTGTAGTTCACCAACATCCAGAGAGCACTGTGGACTCAAACAATGTTGGATTAGGACCAAACTTGGCACAAATACTGAATATGCCCAAATGTGAACATTGGTGGAGTTTGGGGGAAATAGATCTTGACAATTGGGAATTGTAGTTGCTGGAAGAGAAGGGAGGGATGAGAGAGAAAGGCAGAGAGGAGAGGCAGACAAAGCAGAATAGAAGGGAGGGGGGAGCACGCGAGGCAGAAGGGAAGGGAGAAGAAGGAGAGCGAAGGCATGCTCTGCGGCGGCGCTTGTCCTGGCCTCCTCCTCTTCTCCCCCCTCCCTTCCCCTCCGTTGGTCACTCTGCTTGCCTGTCTGCCTGCCGGGGCCCTTACGCAGGCCGGTCAGAATCGGATGGCGGGCCGTGAAATGCTCAGGTCTGGTATTGGGAAGTTCCAATTTCCCATGACACACCTGATGATCGCTCATGACACACGGGTTGGGAAACACTGAGCTAGCCAACATCAAGTGGGGTCTTCAAAAGACCAGTAAAAGCTACTCACTTTAACCAGTTTGCACTCTCTGGAGTCTGAGAAAGCCGGGAACATTTCTTCATATTTCTGTACGGCCAACTGATTTGGAGAAGAAAAGGAACAGAAAATCCATTTGCTTCTAGGAATGTTAAAAGTCCAAAAACAGGGCTATCGAAGCTCTAACACGCCTGACACATTACAGAACTCAAGTGTGCTGAAAAGCTCATTTGCCAACATTATGTGCTGGCTTGATGGTATCAACCTAACATTTTGCTCATAATCTCACTTTTTAAAAAAGCCCGTGGCTTCAGGTTCTGATCCAGAATTTCAATCTTCAGACTCTACAAACTTCTATTATCCATTCACTATTGTGGCTGGGTTGCTGTGAGTTTTACGGCCAAGTTCCAGAAGCATTCTCTCGCCCACATCTACGGCACGCATCCACAAACTGACAGCAACCCAGTGATTCTGGCAATGAAAGCCTTCGACAACACACTATTATGACTGTTCCCTCCTCCCATGAAAGATAATTGAAAGGGTTGTGTTTGGGGTGATGCAGGAAAACTACAGTGCTGAACCACACACACACACACACCCCCAAATCCTGCACATATCTGGAACAGTTCAAGCACTTCCTAAAGATGATCTTTAATCTGGATTGTAGATTCCACAAGCTCTTGGAACAGCATACCTCTATAATATGAGATCCAACAAATTACTGACTTCTTTAGAAATACAAAAGTTGTCCAAACCTTAGCGTTGAGCATGTCAATGCAGAAATGGCAGAGGGCCGCTTTGAAAAAGTACTCCTTTGCACTGTACTTCAACAGGGGACTGTCCATGGCGCTGGTGCCCACCTAAGAGATGCCAGAAAGCGTCAGGTCAAGTGAGGCTACATATTTAAATAAGACCTGGAGACTAACTAAAGATAAAGGTTTTCCCTTGACCTTAAGCCTAGTCGTGTCCGACTCTGGGTGATGGTGCTCATCTCCATTTCTAAGTTCGAAGAGCCAGCGTTGTCCATAGACACCTCCTAGGTCATGTGGCCGGCATGACTGCATGGAGCGCCATTACCTTCCCGCAGAAGCGGTATCTATTGATTTACTCACATTTGCATGTTTTCAAATTGCTGGGTTGGCAGAAGCTGGGGATAACAGTGGGAGCTCACCCCGCCTCCTCAATTTGAACCGTCAATCTTTCGGTCAGTAAGTTCAGCGGTTTAACCCGCTGTGCCACCGAGGGCTCCAACCTGGAGACTACATTCAGTTTTATTGGGGAAGGCTTTCTGCTTGCAGTTCCCATAGTATTGGTGCACCAATTGGCATTCTCTTCCACTAACGTGGCCCTTCTGACACTACAAAGTATCCTTGCAAATACAACTCACACACCTTTCCCTGTATACACAATGAAGCAAGTAAGACAATAGAGTTACTTCTCTTTCCTTTCTAAAAAAAGGTTTGAAGAAAACTATAAGTCACTGATCTATACTAAAATATCACACACACACCCCTCCTCTCAGATATGTGATTTTATGACAGACTGGAGCCTTGGTAACACTTTAATTTACATATAGTGCACTAAAACAAGATTAGCGAGCTATCTGTAGCTTACAATTTCAACTAGGAGTTTGTGGAAGATGGGGGTGGGAGATCGCTTATAACCAGACCTGCTCATAGATCTCAATAGCCTTCTGGTACTGCTCCAGCTGAGCTGCGTAGGTAGCCACTTTCAGCAAACACTTGTTAGCAGAGCTGTGGGAAGAGGAAGATGAGCTAGAGGCATCCGGACAAAGGAAAGAATTGCTCCCTCCTCACCCACCCCTCCATGCACTTATATGGCAACATCAGTGGGCTCTAAGACCCCAAGATGGATCCGCTTGGGAACTGCCTAAGATGTCACTGGCATGAATTTCATCAATGGCATTTGTGAAGCTTACAAAAGCAACACGCACATCACACTAGTTATGTAACTTAAACATGCAGCCCCCTGACTCACACTCTTTTTATTTTCAGCATGCTTCTCAGTGCTAACGGAGCTGCCCACGCTGGGTTCTGATCAAAAGCCTGCCTTGAAATATCAAGCAGCCCTGCAAAATTTAACTGTCCTGTCCACTTTGTAAACAAAGGGAGGGAGATAAATCAAATCATATAAATCATCCAGCTTTACAACTATCATGGCCAAGAGAACTCTTGACTTGGGCTGGTTTGCCTTAGGCAGAACTTTGGTCTTTCTGCTCACAAGAGACCACTGTAATTTTTGAAAAAGGAGAGGTAATAACTCCTATTCTAGAGCAGTGTTTCTCAAACCTCCTAATGTCGCAACCCTTTAATACAGTTCCTGATGTCGTGGTGACCCCCAACCATAACATTATTGTTGATGCTGCAATTTTGCCACTGACATATGAACTGTAATGTAAATATCTGATATGCAGAATGTATTTTCATTCACTGGATCAAATTTGGCACAAATATCCGATATGCCCAAATTTGAATACTGGTGGGGTTGGGGATTAATTTTGTCATTTAGGATTTGTAGTCTCTGGGATTTGTAGTTCACCTACAATCAAAGAGCACTCCGAACTCCACCAACGATGAAATTGAACCAACCTTGGCACACAGAACTCCCACAACCAAGAGAAAATACTGGAAGGACTTGGTGGACACTGAACTTTTGGAATTGCAGTTTTGGAATTGCAGTTCACCTACATCCAGAGAGCACTGTGGACTCAAACAATGATGGATCTGGACCAAACTTGGCACAAATACTCTATATGCCCAAATGTGAACCCTGATGGAGTTTGGGGGAAATAGATCTTGACATTTGGGAGTTGTAATTGCTGGGATTTATAGTTCACCTACAATCAAAGAGCATTCTGAACCCAACCAACGATAGAATTGGGCCAAATTTCCTACACAGAACCTTCATGCCTTGGAGAAACTCGCTGGTGCAAGTCCCCCTCCAGCCTCACGTGCTCTCCTTTGCCCACATGTGCATCACACTTACACCGATTATGCCTGTTCTCCCCTCCCTGCTTGGAATCTTAGAAACAGCCCTCCCCTTGGTTAAGAGACTGGCCAATCACAACAGAGGAGGGCTTTTGGTGGGAGGATTTGCCATCTGTTTCCAAAAAGGAAGAGAAGGATAGGCCTAGAGATCATCAGCCTTCCGTGCCAAAGGTGTTCCTAAGACCATCAGAAATATAGGTTTTCTTATGGTCTTTGTTGACACCTCTGAAACCTGCTCGCGACCCCCCAGGTTGAGAAACTCTGTTCTACAGAAATAAAAGTCTGCCCAGCTATATCTGAATGGAGCTATATTGTAAGCTGCCTCTAACCAAGGATGAATAAAGGTTGCTATTAGGCAGCCAACAAGGAAATTTGAATTGATTCCTGAATTGACAAGGTATTTGGGGGGCCAACAAAGCTACATTATATCCTAAATCAGCCATTTATATGAAAGCGTTTCCTCACTTTTACCAATTCACAATTCATTTTACAAGTTGATTCTAGGGAATAAAATGGCTAACCACTGAACACAATCAATTTAAAGGGTAATTATAATGTGTGATCAGAAATTTCTGGCAAACTCCAAAATGCAGCTGCTGGTTCATGAAACAAGGCACATGCTGGACCACAGTGGCTTGTACCCAAGCTATTGAAAAATAAAAATCCAAGGGCTCACTCTGGAAGGTAATGAACTTTTGCTATGATGACGTTACTGGATAAATAAACCTCCCTCTCATAATTATCAATTCAGCTTCTGACAAGAATGAATCTCGAGAAAGCTATCCTCAATGGACAGAGCAGGCATTCTATTGGAAATTGTCCACTTGCCTATTGAAAGGTCCCACAAACTCTTTGATCTTCAAGGGAGGCCCTCTTTTTGCCCCTACCAATCTCACAGACTCATCTGGTGGGCACAAAGGAGAGAGCCTTCTCCTCTGTAGCCCCACGACTCTGGAACTCATTGCCCGGAGAGATTAGGAAAGCCCCCACTTTGGAAACCTTTAAAAAACACCTTAAAACCTGGCTTTTCCGCTGCGCCTTTGGAGAGTAGCCGCTTAACCTTATACCACTACTCTCCTCAATGTTCCTGCCTTTAGAGTATACTCTCCCCCCTTATATGAAGGCCTCCCACAACCCATGTCTATATGAGCTCTCCTTTGCAAAGAATCTACTCCTCTTATCTCACCTTGAGTTTTTAACATTTTATCTTGTGCATGCGGCCTGCCTTGTCATTTGTGATTTTAGATATTGTATTTGCATATTGTTCTTTTATTTATATGTTTGTATTTTTATTGTGTTGTTGATGTTTATGATTTTTATTTTATTGTAATTTGTTGTGTGGGCCTGGCCTCATGTAAGCCGGCCCGAGACCCCATTGGGGAGATGGTGGAGGGGTATAAATAAAGATTATTGTTGTTGTTATTGTTGTTATTATTATTACAAATCCTCTATTTGGTTTCTCCTCTGGAATGAACACAGAATCAATGGAGATTAATTAACACAAGTGTTTCATGCTCTAAGGCAGTGGTTCTCAATCTGTGGGTCCCCAGATGTATTGGCCTACAACTCCCAGAAATCCCAGCCAGTTTACAGCTGTTAGAAGATTTCTGGGAGTTGAAAGCCAAAACACCTGCGGACCCACAGGTTGAGAACCACTGCTCTAAGCAGTTAACTTGATCGTGAATCAGGCTACCATGTTCTGAAGTAATCAACATTTCAGAACTACCTTCAAAAGCAGCTGCACACTCAAGGCATTACTGTAGTGTACAATTACCACTGCGTAATTTGACTATCTTAGACAGGCAAGAGCAACAAAAACTGCTATGCTGATACATTAATTTCAGTAGAGAAAAGGCACTCCTGGCTAAGGCATAAAGCATTAAAGTCCAGGTGTATTTTTTAACCTTGCCAGAACAGGGAGAGTCACCAACTCCCAAATCAATTAGATTCTGATAAACCCCTCTGCCTGGTCTAGACTAGGTTGCTTCATCGACTTTTATAGAATCATAGAGTTGGAAGAGACCTCGTGGGCCATCCAGACCAACCCTATTCTGCCAAGAAGCAGGATAATTGCAGTCAAAGCACTCCCGATAGATGGCCATCCAGCCTCTGTTTAAAAGCCTTCAAAGAAGGAGCTTCCACCACACTCTGGGGCAAAAAGTTCCACTCCTGAACAGCTCTCACAGTTAGGAAGTTCTTCCTCATGTTCAGGTGGAATCTCCTGAACTCTTCCCAAATCCATCACTGCCATCAAGCACCTGTTATGGGGACCCACTGACTTGCATAATTAGAAGATGGCCAAACACAACACTGAAGAATCCTTCCTTTACATCCCTAGACCACCCTTCCTAGCAAAGATAGTGTCTCATGCAATATTTATTATTTATTTACTATATTTATATATCGCCTTTCTCACTCCTGGGGGGACTCAAGGCGGTTTACAACATACCAATGGCAAAAATTCAATGCCAACATACATGTAAAAAGAAAAATCATAATAACTAAACACTAACATATAACTATAAATTAAAATCATTAAACATGAGGCATAAACAATATTTTAAACATTAAAAAGGCATTAAAACATTAATATAAATATTAAAATCATATGATCCACTAAATCGTACAGGAGCACCAACTTTCTTGCATCACTTTCTAATCTAAGGTCTATCAGAAATGAAAGAGTGGAGTCACATAAAGCAGTGTTTTCCTCTGCTTTGCAGAAGCAGTTTAAAAAAGGGTACAGGAACAAAAGCTCTCCAATTACCTATTAGATTCTTCGCCTTTATAGTAATCTGCAGCTTGTTCATAATGAGCTATTGCCTGTAAAGGAAGCAGAAAAAGAAGGGCAAGGTGATGAAATCAAACACAAAAGCTTCTTAATAATATATTTCCAATCTGTTTTATCTCTTTCTTGAACGTTGAAATTTCCTTTTAAAATGTTATCTTTTCTCCACTCAATTGCCTTATTCCTTGCTTCCATCCATTCCAAACCTTCTCCATCTATCATCTTTTCTATCACATATCTTAATTGGTTTGCTTCATAATATTTTTGTATATTCGGTAAGCGTAATCCTTCTTCCTTTTGGGTCTTGTACCAAAGTTGTTTGTTTAATCTGTTCTTTTCCCCATTGTTACAATATTTGTTTATCATTTGTTGCCATTTATTTATTTCCTTTTCTGAAACCTTTAATGGAATTATTCTGAGCAAGAAATTTATTTCAAATTTCAAAATGAGTCCTTATTCTTAACTAGCACTTAGAACAGGATTGGGTAAAAACCAGGCCGGATGTGGTCCCTTGGGCTCTTTTCTCAAGGCCTCCTCTTTCTCACCATCCTATCCTTCCTTCCTTCTATCTTTCCTTCCTCCTTCCCTCCCTCCCTCTTTCTCCCTTCCCTTTCATCCTTCCTTCCCTTTGTCTTTCCTTCCTTCCTTCTCTCTCCTCCCTCCATTTCCTTCTGCCCTTCCTTCCTTCTCTTCCTCCCTTTTCTTCCTTCTCTTTTTCCTTCCTCCTTTTCTCCTGGGGAACGCTTAGCTGGGAAAGAGAAGGAAGAGTCCCCTCGGGGAGATAGGGCGAGTTATAAATACATTATTATTATTATTATTATATTAGAGAGATAACATGAGAACCATGTTTCAAGATCTAAAAGAGTGTCCCACTGAAGAGGAGGGAGGGGGGAAACTGATTTTCTGCTGCTCTAGAGACCTGGGCACAAGGGAGCAATGGTTTCAAATGGCAGGGAAAGAGATTCGACTGAAAAGATTAGGAAGAACTTCATGAGAGTAAGAGCAGTTGGACAGTGAGTTTGGCTGCCTGGGAGTGTGGCGGAGTCTCCTTCTCTGGAGGCTTTTCTGTAGATGCTGTCTATTGGGAGTGCTTTGATTGTGCATTCCTGCATGGCAGGGGGTTGGACTAGATGGCCCTTAAATATCAGTAGGCATTATGGGGTCTAATGGAGAAATTTTTTCTCTCCTGTCCACCATCTCATCCTGACCAAGGCCAACCCTTTTGGGATCCAAATGTTTCCTGCCTTTCCTTCACTTTCTGCCTCCGATAGAGAAGAGCAAGGAGAGAAAAGGGCAGGGAGGGGGCTTGGGGAGAACCCCAGCCCTCCCGGCCCGCCAAGTTAGAAAGTTTGCCCATGCCTGTCTTAGAGCCTCTCCACCGTCATATTATGATCCCAACATCCACTTTGTTCTGGGGAGAAGAAAGGGAAGGGGCAGGGCAGATCACACAAGTAGACTTGCTTAAATGAGAGAACCACAAGGAAAACAAGACACCGAAGACATCTCCTCCCAACACACCTTTTCAATGTCTACCAGCTCTGTTTCGTAGATCTCTGCTATTGTTATGTGGTGTTTGGCTGCGATAGTGAAACGGCCCTAAAAGAAGAGGAAGAGGGTGTAAAATGAGTACAATTATCCAGGGACAACTTGGTACATGCAGACAGTCCTGATACTCCTATAAACACTATTTAATTCTAAGCACACATTAAGATAGGAAGGTTTGATGAACCTGTAGATGTTTGTACTTGCATATGTGGCTTTTTTTTTTTAACAAAAAAAGAAGTCTAGACTAGAGATTAGCCTTATCTGCTTCAATGCATTCTTGGTTCATTTAGAAAAAAGTAATCTGCTTTATATTTAAGTACCTGGAACAATGTGTCAATCTATATTTATACACTGTTTATGTGGGGGGTGGACAAGTGTGCCCCTCCAATGTTACAACTACTAGTGCCCTTCATGTTAGGCTTTGCTGCCAAGAATAGTAATATAAATCTTCATTTATTTCATTCCTGCATGTTGTAAACCGCCCTGAGCCTATTGGAAAGGACGGTATACAAATCGAAATAATAAATAAATAAAATAATACATTTCAGCACTTTTATCCCTGTTCCATGGAAATACAATTTTTCTGTTCATTTTCATTCTTTATTTGTAATTTCAAAAAAAAATCACTTGCACAGAGATATACATAGTTAGTCAGCACAGAAAGATAATGTTTTTCCCGGGACTGCCTTTTCCACAAAAGGCCCGTTTCCCTCTCAAAAATAAATTACACAAATTAGTCCAACTCTTTTAAAATCAAGTTTTGAATTGCGCACACATAAGGCATCAGCTTACCATGTCTGTGTAGATCTCAATAGATCTGAGAAGACAGTTAATGGCCTCTGTTTAAAAAAAGAAGACACGTTAAACACGATAAAATGAAGAAATAATGCCGTTTGATAATGACCTCCATGTAAGGGACAAAACTTGGGAGTATATTTATAGCACAACTCCTACTGTGAAGATCAATAGCCACTTAAGGAAAAGCTGCTGAGGCCTGCAGATCTTCTGGAAATTGGAAGAGAACACCAAACAGAGTTGGAGAATTGATTAATCAGTATTCTCCAACAGGAAGGGATTTATGTACAACTACCTTTTACAGCCAGATCCTACTCTGGGGACAATTTAGTGATTATCTAATGCTACTGACCACTTAAGAGCCACTTGGGCAAGTCACACTCTCTCAGCCTCAAAAGGAAAGCAATGGGAAACATCTGTGATGGTGTTAGAAAGAACTTTCTGACCGTAAGAGTTGTTCAGTAGCGGAACTCTCTGCCTAGGAGTATGGCAGATGCTCCTTCCGTAAACAGAGACTGGATGGCCATCTGTCAGGGGTACTTTGATTGTGATTTTCCTGCATGGCAGGGAGTTGGACTAGATGACCCAACTCTATTATTTTATGATTCAAATATGCATAGGTCAGAAACAACTGGAAGGCACACAACAGCAGCCACTGATCCCATATCGAGTGAATAGATTCCTATGTTGCCCCTGTGTGGCCTACTAAAGAACTGCAGCATCAGTCATTTTAATGGAAGTCACTGCTATAAGCTTCAGAATTTAGAACCAGAAGCTTGGAGGTAACTTTAATTATTCAACACAAGATTACTTCCATCCATAAAAAGATAGTACTTCAAAAATATTTATAAAGGATCTCTACAAAAACATTAGGGTAGGCAATGGGATGCCACCACTGAACATGCCTTTCCCCTTCCTGATGGTGGCACTCATGAAAATTCCTAAGGGGACATGCAATCTTCTGTTACTGAGTATGAAAGGTTTTAGCATTCAAATCAGAATCAGCCCAGCGAGGCCTAGAGACACAAATGCATTTTTGAACATCTGCTTTGGTCAGGCCTCAGCTGGAATACTGTGTCCAGAGGAGGGCAACTAAAATAATCAAAGATCTGGAGACCAGTAGGAGGAGTGGCTTAAACCAGTGTTTTTCAACCTTTTTTGAGCACATTTTTTACATTTACAAAATCCTGGGGCACACCACCAACCAAAATGAGACAAAATGACACTCTAACACAGTAATACATATAGTTAATATGTTTTTAAATGTATTTATACACTCAATGTCAAACCTGGGCCTGTTTTGATGAACACAACATAGATATCCTGCCTTGTGTGCTTCGGACATAGATATCCCACCTTGTGTTCTTCGGACATAGATATCCCGCCTTGTGTGCTTCGGACATAGATATCCCGCCTTGTGTGCTTCGGACTGGGTCGCCTGGGCCAACATTGCCCTATCATCACCACTCGGTGCTTCAAGGCCGCTGCTTCCCTCAGACAGGGAGGCGCAGGGGCAGGCTGCTCCCTTCCAAAATCGAGAGGCAGGCCGCGAAGGAATTAAGTTAGAAGGCCTGAGAGCAGGAGAGGCCGAAGCAGAGCCCAGGCCAGGAGAGGAAGAAAAGAGGAGGGCCCGGAGCCGCCTCAGGCCCAAAGCCCGAAGGAATCGTGAGCCAGAAGGGAAAACAGGCGGCTGAGAGGAAAACAAAGGCCAACGCTCCTTTCCGGAAGCTCTCCGCCTCCTCCAAAAGTGACCTCACAGGGAAAGGCGCCGCCCGGCCCCTCCCCTCCTCAGCCTCCAACCAACCGCTTCTCCAGGAAGCCGAGGCCCCGCCCCCCTTCCCCTCTCTCGGGACTTCCGGCCTGAACAAACATGATGGTGCCAGGTGGGAGACCCTTAGAGAGGCGGGGCTTGCTTCTTGGCTGGCGTTGATTGGCCCTGCTGGCGCCCCAGAGAGACAGACAGAGAGAGAAAGACAGAGAGAGGCAGGCTGCCCAGATGACTCCTGGCGGGGTGGTCGGTTCTTCCACAGCACACCTGATGATCTCTCACGGCACACTAGTGGTTGGGAAACACTGGCTTAAACAGCTAGGTCTGTTTAGCCTGCAGAAGAGAATGTTGCGAGGAGGAATAATCACCATGTTTAAATATCTGGAAAGCTGTCATAAGGAAGAGGGAGCAGGCTTGTTTTCTGCTATCCTGGAGACTAGGACTCGGAGCAATGGGTTCAAATTACAGGAAGAGGACTCCATCTGAACCTCCTAACCATAAGAGCTGTTCAACAGTGGAACTCACTGCCTCAAAGTGTGGTGGAACCTCTCTGGAGGCTTTTTAACAGAGGCTGGATGGCCATCTGTTGGAAGTAGTTTTATTGTGCATTTCCTGCATTGCAGGCTGTTGAACTGGATGGCCCATGTGGTCTCTTTCGAATTCTGACACACACTGGAAGAATGGGTAATGGTCATTTCCACTATCTGTTCTGCCATCAGAAGAACAGATAGAATGGGTAATGGTCATTTCCACAAATTAATGCAAAAGTTCAATAATATAATAATCGTTTAATGCTATAAAAACATAGTGTTGGTGCTCATCCTTGACCCTATCTAAGCATGTGCATTCAGGCCAAAAGGCATGCTGTTATTGGGTCTGTTTCCACCTGACCCCTCATTTTGTTTACCAGAAAGTTACCTGAAAGGGGAGGGATTTTTTTCCCCTTTTCATTTGGAAGATATTCGACCCAATGGGAAACTTTAAAGGCTCAATCGTCACCCATTTTAAGGTCTATCTGCATGAAACCTACCTCAGTTGTAGACCCCATTTACAACTGCAGGCCTGTCAAGTTTCAAAACAATTCACCAAGCTACTGATTTTTAAAGAATTATTTTAAGTTTTAACCGTAACATTTGGGAATTGTAGTTGCTGGCTGTGTCCACTCTCGGTCACTCAGAGCATGAACACCACCAGGCTTTTTATTGGCTGAAAGACACACAGAAAGAAAAACTTCAACTCCCATCATGTTCCATATGGCCACCTTATGCAAATGCCAATAGGAAAGCACCCTCTCTGGAGTAGGAGGTAACTTTTCGAGAAAAAAATGGAGGAGTTTCTTCTGCTGGGGAGATAAAAAGATGACACAGATCCCCCGGCCTCAGGTATTTTGTGGACTTAACTCTTTCCAAAAATATCATCTCTCCAAAATCTGTTTCACTGATCTCTCCCCCCCTTTCCTTTTTTGGAAATTAAACAAAAATGGCCTTTCGAGAATTATAAATCTTTTCATTATCAGTGATTTGGGCCCAAGTCTAAAACTCTCCCTATGCTCTGCTTCCATCAGTGTGGTGACAAGGACGAGGTTCACTCTTTAGCTCCGGTACCACAGCCAATAATCAGAATGCAAATCTCCAAAAGATTAAGCAAATCCCTGTGGAGGATTAAATTTGTTTTCTCCTCAGGTTACTTTATCATCTTTTATCCATAAACTACTGACAGAGGCAAGACAACTGAAGACTATCTCCTCCTTGTTCTCTGCCTCGCTTATTTACTAGTCGCTTTTGTTAACAAATGTCAGAAATCTGGCATGCAAACTCTTGGGTAAGGAGACAAAGTACATCTTTGACCCAAAGACAACACGGACGCTAAGGCTCTACACACCCCTGTCAACATTCCAGGGAAACAACTACTGAAACCCTCCAAAACCATTGCCTGAGAAAGGAGACTTGAACATTACTTAAAGTCATGTTTTGCCTTTAAAGTGCTTGGAAAAGTGGAGTACTGCACACAGAATGAACCGGTTTATGTAGTCAAAGCAAAGAATTATAATCCTCCCAAAATTGAAGCTTTCAGATCAATAAATATCACACACACTTTAATGAAGTTTAAGGCAGTGATTTTCAACTAGTGTGCCGTGAGAGATCATCAGGTGTGCCGTGGGAAATTATTTTCGAACTTCATTCATATATAAACTATAAGGTGCATCTGTCCCTTTAAGAAATAGAACCACAGTACTCTCGCGTCACCTTAGAAGTGACCCGAGAGTGCTATGGTCGTGACATCTTGGATTCGCTCAGATGTGGCTAAGTAAACAAAGTTAGAGTTAGTGCTGCAGCTGCGCGTCAAGTGACAGTGGCAATTTGGGATCACAGCAAGACAAGCGAGTGACAGTGATGGAGAAGTTTTTGAGAAGGGAAAATGCAAATGCCGATCAGGGCCCTGGACAAAACTATGACACAGATGAAGGCCCTCATATGAGTGCTGGACAAAAGAAAAAACGGTGAGCTTGAGGCAATACAGCGGAAGCTTTCATTTGGATTCACTTTCACCAGGGATGCGATGGCACAGACTCCGCTGTGCTTGGTGTGTGGTGAGAAGCTGTCCAATAGCGCCATGGTGCCAAGCATCTCCAAAGGAAACACACCCTACCATTCAAAATATGCCGACTGACTATTTTGTACGCTTACGTACAAACAATGAGAAACAGGCAAATTCTTTGAGAAAAACTACAAAGGTAAACGAGAGAGCCCTCAAAGCTAGCTAGCTTGTTGCTGATCTCGTAGCTAAATTAAAAAAGTACCACACTGTGGCAGAAACATTAATACTGCCAGTTAAGTGAGTGTATAAATACATTAAAAAACATATGAACTATATGTATTACTGTCATTTTGGTTGGTGGTGTGCCCCAGGATTTTGTAAATATAAAAAATGTGCCACGGCTCAAAAAAAGGTTGAAAATCACTGGTTTAAGGTTTCAGTGTTATTCTCATTACTTTACATTAAATGGTACAGAAGATTGGTTCTTATGGGTCTTATTGCATGGGAACTCCCTAAGATGAAGCCTGAATACAGAGACATTTAAATCTGGGCTTGAGTTATAAATTTCATATCTGTAAGATCAAAGTTGGGGAGATTAGTTAACTTGAATCTCTTACGCAATGCTGCAGACGGCTGAGATTTCTAATGAAAGCAGAACATCTCAGTTTGTAAAGCAATGAAGCCAGCTGGCATCATAGCTTTTGCCCTTCAAAACCCTACGTGACTTGCATATTCAGAGAAGGTGTGGAAGCATTCAGAAAACAGCATTTGGCAAGAATCAGCATACAGCAAAGCCAAAAACTGCTTCACTGTAATAATAAAACAAGATCTATAAATATGTAGCCCACTCTTCCTTTGTGATGGGAATGCAAATTTGTAAAGAAAAATGCAGAGAAATATAAAAGCATCTAATTAAATATGGTTTCCCATTTTCTAATTAAATATGGTTTCCCATTTTATCTAAAGTGAGAATTGTGCTTACTAGCTTCAAGATGATGCAAGATCTTAAATGAACTTTTGCATTTCCAAATCACAATGGAAAATTAGGAGAAAAGGGGCTATCTTTGAAAGCAAAAGAGTCATGCACATCCCCACTTGTTCAAGCTGAAATGTAAGTGGTATAAGCACTGTACTCCTGTCTCATCCTCCATCAAAACAGGCAATTAGAGAAATGATTAAACATACACTTATGCATTTTTTCTGCAAAATACTATGCATTCAGTTGAACCCCAGATTGTGTATTCTGAATAATGGGAAGTTTTGGAGCTTAACTTAGCTATTTAAAGATGTTTACATAGGTGGCACAATGGGTAAACTGCTGAGCTGATGAACTTGCTGACCAAAAGTCAGCGGTTCGAATTTGGGAATGGAGTGAGCTCCCGCTGATAGTCCTAGCTTCTGCCAACCGAGCAGTTTGAAAACATGCAAATGTGAGATCAATAGGCACTGCTCCGGCGGGAAGGTAATGGCGATCCATGCAGTCATGTTGGCCACGTGACTTTGGAGGTGTCTACGAACAACGCCGGCTCTTCAGATTAGAAATTGAGATAAGCACCACCCTCAGAGTCAGACATGACTAGACTTAATGTCAAGGGGAAACCTTGACCTTTACATAGGTTCACTTCTACCAAACAATCTAATATGATTCTAACATAGGTAAAGGTAAAGGTTTTCCCCTGATGTTAAGTCCAGTTGTGTCAGACTCTGGGAGTAGTGCTTCTAACATACAACTGTTTAGAAAACCTGGGCAATAATGGACCACATTTCGTGGGATATTATAGTATTTCCATACCCTACTTCACCAACAAATCTTGCCCAAGCTCTGATAAGACGGAATTATAACTGAACACACTTTACGTACCTTGAGGATCTGCTTTCTTGAAGGCATTGCCCGCATCCACAAAGCTCATGGCCGCATCATGTTTATTCTGCAACTGGAGGTGCAACTGAGCAGCCTGGCAGAAAGCATTCCCAGCAGCTAGGAGAGAGAAAAGGAGGAGCCACACTCAGAAGTTAAGGTACATTAGAGACTCAAAATCAGGGTTTTCCAAAACGAAGAGAACTGGCTGTTCTATAGAAAGACTTTTCAATAGAATACTGCTTTGAGTCGCCGGAAGGCTGAGAGGGGCAGTATACAAATACAGTAAATAGTAAATAAGTACTGTACAAATCAAATCAAATCATTGTTTTGATCTGATTTGAGAATACTGTACTACTTTAAAATTGTTGTCTTCAATCTTTCTCCAAACGGATGTTATATATTTTTTTACTGGAATAGATATATAATTTTCAACAACCAGTTTTGTACCCTTTGACCTATACTGTGCTGTAGTTTGCGGGAGGAGGGTGGAGGCATATATGGATGAAATAAAGTGAGAGGATCCCCAAGTACCCTGCTATCACCTTTATAGAACAGGAGTAAACTGTGGCCTTATCAGACTCTTGGACTGCAAATTCTATCAGACACAATTAACCTAGCTAAAGGCAAGGAATGTCAGACTTAAACTAGAAACAAGATGGCTGGAGCAAAGTGGGTTGGACTTATTTTCCTATAATCCTTGTTATGCCACTAACTATGCAGAGGATTTATCATCTGACTGCAGAGCTCTCCTCTTACCACCCACACAACTAACACCTGCTGCAGTACATGCAGACTCCTGCAAGAGAAACAAAGCAGATTTCAATTCATCTTCACGTAAGTTGTTGCCTTATACCAGAGCTGTCCAACTGCCGGCCCTGCAGGTGTTTTGGACTTCAACTCCCAGAAATCCTAGCCAGTTTACCAGCTGTTAGGATTTCTGGGATTTGAAGTCCAAAACACCTGCAGGGCCGGCAGTTGGACAGCCCTGCCTTATACCAAGTGAAACTATTAGTTCATCTAGTTTGTGGCTGCCTATGATGATTGGCAGCAATGATCCAATCATCCCAGACCAAATGTGAGATACCAAAGATATATAGGTTGCTTACCTGTAATCGTAGTTTGAGTGGTAACCTGTGAATTCGCACATATGGTATTTCCTGCGCCTGCGCAGACACTCAGGCATGTGAAATTATGGGATTTTTACCCACATAGAACTGAAAGCTGAGAGTCAAGCGTTAAACTGTTCTTTCATGGGGTCTTCTGTCATCTGCCCCACCCGTTTTCTCCTCACACATTTGAATTTACCATTGGCTGCCAAGATGGCGGCACCAATGGTAAAAAGGCCATTACATTTTGCGAACCACATGCCTGAGTCAGTGGTCCAAAGACAATGAGAGGCCACTCAAGACTTTTAGATACATTATCGGTAAGTGGTGGTAAACATGCCCCAACCGCGACAAATAATAAAAATGAAATAAATAAAAATGAATTTAAATTTGATTTAAATTTAAATAAAATAGAATAGTAAATTTTACACTAGTCAAAAGAAATATGAGAATGATTCCTAGCTGTCGCAATGGCGGTGAATAAAAGGATCTGAGGTGGCAGCCCCTCCCACTGGCTATATATACTCACAAGGTGAGTGTGGGTGGGGCTACCATTTACAGTGATATTAACTTTCTAGAAGATTCCGAACAGTCTGCACAGGCGCAGGAAATACCATCTGTGCGATTCACAGGGACCACGATGGGGAATGAATCTTAAACATTTAGTATTTAGCACTCTTCCACTGAACTACAGCCATTGCTCTGAGGATAGTCTTCACATACCATATTAAAATAAGAGATTAAAAGAGGTAAAAATTCTGGGATGATACATACCACTCCAGTTCTTTGCCATTTTAAACATATTGGCTGCTCTTGCATAGATATCGCATGCTTCTTCAACCCTGGAGGAGCCACCCCTAGGGTGAAAAATAAAATGCCACTACATTAATTGGTTGTACTAACAAACATAGCCATTTTATACATTGTTTCTCCAGAAAACACACACCAAAAACCCAATCAGGACCAACTATTCCCAAAAGAAACATTCTGCAAAAGAGGATTCTTCCAACATCGTCATGCTGGAATACAATGTCTCAATATTTACAAGTATTTCTATGCTTTTCCCTTTGGAAAACTGAATGCCAAAATAGAACTCTTTTGGAGATTGCTTGCCAATGGGATCTTGCCAGAAATTTCACGAAGTATGAAATTAAGAGCAAATTAAAGGAGCAAAGCAGACAATGCTCCAGTGCATGCCTCCGAGAGGTTTTCAGCATGTAGGCATTCAATCTTCTCAGTCATTTTGAAACAAACATACAGAATATTTCCATGCCACCGCTCTGCAAAAGTGAGATCTGAGCAGCTTGCAGGATGCCAGTTATTATAGCTTAGCTCATTGTTTGCAAGTGATAAATTCCTGGGCCAGAAGGCATCTTCCTGTCATACAACACACACTGGAACAAATCACTGAGCTAAGCTCAGAAGACAGAAGTCCAACTATTACCTTGGCAACAAAATCCCTCTCAGGAAGCACTGCATAGTCCACCATAAAGCTGCAGGGAACAAACAGCATGCACCCAGGTCATAGGCTTATGCAGTATCATATTTTAAGTTGATATCTGGGGAATTAATTTCTTAGGCAAGAAGCACCAAAACTTGGCTTGATTTACTTGGTCAGTATAATTTGCAGTCAGAAGGAAAGTAAAAACTTGGCTTTGGGATCAGGCTTTCGGAGAATAGTGCAGTGTAATAACAGATTTGGAATATGTGCAATGACTATGGATCAGCTTTGGACTATGATTATGGATGGTGTTATTTTAATATTGAAAGTAATGTTTTTAAATGCCTAATATTGTGCTGGTCTGTGACCGTAATAAAGTTTTGAAGTGAAATGCCTAATCTGTATTAATTTTAATTTAATGTTAATGTTATTGGAATTATATGTGTTCTAAGGCAGTGTTTCCCAACCGGTGTGCCGTGACCGATCATCAGGTGTGCCGTGGGAAATTGGCACTCTTCCTCCTCTTAGCAGCACTTTCTCCTTCTTTCCCTCCCCAAAGACTCTCCCCGAGGCAAAGGAAGGGCTCCGCCGAATGCCAGGGCCAGGCCCACCTTGAGGAAGCCTTCAGGAGCCTCGACTCAGCATGGCTCCAGCTCCCGCTCAAGACTGCTTCAGCCTCCCGATGCTCCCAGGTTCACTCACTGCCCAATTCACCGACGTAGAGTCTATACATTTCATAGATCTGTGTGGCCTCTTTCGCTGCCTCCCTTCTCAAAAGCAGAGCACTGGGCAGAAGTGATTGAGTCGGCGTTTTCGCGTTGGCTTGGCTTTCTCGCGAGAACAGCCAAAGCCGAAAGCGCAATGTCGGAGAATTGGGCAGTGAGCGAACCTGGGAGCATCGGGAGGCTGAAGCATTCACAGGTTTCCAAGAAACAAATCGAGCCTCTCCAATGTTTTTTAAAACTATTTTCTGGATTTTTCGAGAGTTGCCTCCCCCCCCCCCTTAAGGAACTGTTTATCACAGCTTCATGACATCCATATTTCACTGGAAGCAAGTTTCACTCAGGGTGAAATTTCACAAGGTTCTGGATAACAAGCCCTATGAGGAGCAGCTTGAAGAGCTGGGCATGTTTAGCCTGAAGAAGAGAAGGCTGAGAGAAGACATGATAGCCATGTATAAGTATGTGAGAGGAAGTCATATATATGATGTGTTCATCAAAACAGGCCCAGGTTTCACACTGAGTGTATACATACATTTAAAAACATATTAACTATATGTATTACTGTGTTAGAGTGTCATTTTGGTTGGTGGTGGTGTAAATGTAAAAAGTGTGCCGTGGCTCAAAAAAGGATGAAAAACACTGTTATAAGGCATTGAATAATTGACTATATATAAGCCGCTTTGAGTCCTCTTCGGGGTAGAGAAAGGCGGGGTATAAATAGGATAAATAAATAAAATCATTTTCCAATTAAAGTAGACCCACCGAATCTATTACTAAATAGTGAGTAGATACCTATGTACATCCTACAGATCTAGGTGGCCTATTGTATTTGGAACTAACCATGAGATCTTGCCATTCTTCTCTCCTACTTTCTGCTATGGAAACCCATAACTGAAAACTCAAAGGGGTTTCCATACAGGATTATTTTGGGGGCACTTTGGGCCATGGTGGCACAGTGGGTCAAACTGCTAAGCTGCAGAACTTGCTGACTGGAAGATTGACAGTTCGAAACCACAAGATGTGGTGAGCTCCCGTTGTTAGCCCCAGCTTCTGCCAACCTAGCAGTTCAAAAACATGCAAATGTGAGGTTAATAGGTATTGCTTTGGCTGGAAAGTAATGGCACTTCATTCAGTCATGCTGGCCGTATAACCTAGGAGGCGTCAACGGACAACAGCAGCACTTCGGCTTAGAAATGGAGATGAGCACCAGAGTTGGACTTGACTAGACTTAATGTCAAAGAGAAACCTTTACTACTGGCAATCAAATCTTAAAATCTAACCGAAGCGAGGAGCAGACACTGATGTATCTATGGGGATAGCTATAAAATATAGGAACATTAAGCATTTATTTTTTTAAATCACTAGAAATCCTTTTAATCTGTATCATGTCCTCTAACTAGAACCTTCTCTAAGCTGAAAAGCATTTAATGAGACCTATATTCTAAAATCCTTTGTAATAGCCTTCCTCAACCTGGCTGTCTTTTGATGCTTTGGCTAACATTCCCTATTATTCCCATTTGCTGTCTGGAACTGATAAAGAGATTTATCTCTAAACATTTGGAGAAGATCAAGTTGGAGAAGCTTTGAAATCATACCCTATCTCATGTATTTGATTTCAATTGTTCCCTCACTTAAAATCACATTCATATCCGCCATACGAAATAAAGTTATGCCTACCCCACAACCACCACCTAGTTGATAGCCACCGCCACCATTCTTGGAACTTGTGAAGATCCAGGTAAACAAGTTCTCAATATCCTTCTTCCTGGAATTACAATTGCTAGGAGTCAAAATATGGATTCCTCTTGTGATATTCGCAACATGACCTGATAAGTATGTTCTCTCAAAAGTAAAGCCCAACTGAACTCAATAAAGTACAGAGGTCCATCATTTTGAAACACTCTGTATATTTACCTTAGAGCTATCGTGCTGTCTATTCTCCTCTATGGGTCTGAAACATGGGTCACCTATCGCCAACACCTACGACTCCTCGAACGCTTTCCTCAGCGCTGTCTTCGCACAATCCTAAATTTACACTGGACCGACTATGTGACTAATGTTGTTGTCCTTGAGCAAGCAGGGATCACCAGCATTGAGGCCACGCTATTGAGAACACAGCTGCGCTGGGCAGGGCACATCTCTAGGATGGAGGACCACCGCCTCCCAAAAATACTACTCTACGGTGAACTCACCACGGATCAGCGCAAGAGAGGCGCCCCAAAAAAGAGATATAAGGACTCGGCCAGATTGATCGCCAACAATGGTCCACCCCGGCCTCACATCGGGAGGCATGGAGATGCACTATCCACAATGCTGCGGCCTCTTTTGAGAAGACATGCCGAATGGGTCTCGAAGAGAAACGACAATGCAGAAAGTACCGCAACTTGGAAACAACATCACCCAAGGAGACTTTCTGCTGTGCTTTCTGCAACCGAACTTGCGTATCTCAGATTGGCCTTTTTAGTCATCAACATGCTTGTAAAAAAGCGTGGGACGAGTCCTTCCTAAGAATCTTCGTTCGTGAAGTAATGCCGAGAGAGACCCAAGGCTCCATTTCAACAACACAGTAGACTAGTTATATTACTGGCTCTCATTCCAACTCACATGAATGTAATATGATTATCTTGAAACGATTATATCCATCAGTAAAGCGAGCCACTTTTGGCTTGTAAATGAAGCATTCTGGGTAGGAAAAACAAACAGCTTCCAAGTATAGCGCTCGAGTTTTATCACCTCCCCTGCACCTTCTCCTCTTCAAGCAAGTCATTTTCTCCATAAACAATCACCAGCCACTCAAGCACCATGTTCTTTTTCACAACCTGTGAAAAATCATTATCTATTTCAGCTCCCTGGTGAAGAGATGTTCCGCCTCTCAGGGCTCAGATGTGTGTTCTATGAGAGAGGCACAATTGGCCTTGAATCACCAGCTCTGTTGAATGCCCTCTATTCCCTTTCCTGCCTCCTCTCCCCACCAAGCAGTGGATGCTGCTGCTTCAATAACAGACACTGCCTGCGGGAGAAAACTGATGCACAGCTAGGAGAGCTGCAGGCACAGACCAATTCTCCTCCTCAACCGCCCACAGTTTACAATGCTAAGGTTCTGCCTAGGCCTCATTTTAAAGGAGAAAGACATAAGACATTTCAAACAGATGCCATTATTTTCACCACAAATAATTCAAGGACAATTGAATGCTCCATTACACAGGTGCACAGATCTAATCCAGTCTTCCAGAAATAAAATATAAGATTAATCTGCTCCAAGCATTTACTTTTCCAAGTAAAAACTGCATCTCCTGCAGCTGGACAACATTAGGCAATTTTAAATCATATTCCTCCATTTAATTCTCCCCAACTATATACAGTATTATGTAATAAGGGGAAAGGCCATCTTATAATAGATCATTAAAGAAACAGTCTCTTTCTGAGAAGAAAGATAGATTTTAGCAGAGGCTGGTGTAGACTACAAAAACCAACTTATCTGGAATGTTGGGGGAAGCTGTCCTACAGTATTTATTACTTTCTGCAAATCCTATTTGCAAATCTTTAGGCAATTGTCATATTCAAGGTAGTCAGACAGTTGCAATTTACTCTTTATTTGTTTAGCTATCTTTCTGAACTTCTTCAGAGGGAAGGGTTGAGGCCTGTATATATGACACTTCAGAAGCCAGCATGGTATAGTGGTTTGAGCGGTGGTCTACAACTCTGGAGACCAGGGTCTGAATCCCAGCATGTGCATGGAAACCTGTGACACTTTGGACAAATCACAGGAAGGCTCAGCCTAGATTGCCTTCAAAAATCCTGTTATAGGGTTGTCATAAATCAAACACAACTTGTTTCACCATTCCAAACGCTTCTCATCCTTAAGGAAAGCAATCTAGGCTGATCCTATGTAGGTACTTATCCTATGTAGGCACCGGAAATGTGGCGCAGCTGGCTAAGTGTCAGCTGCATAAGATCTCTCTGACCAATAGGTCATGAGTTCGAGGCCTGCCCGGGTCGAGGTGGGTGCTCGACCTTTATGTGTAGCCTGCTGTCGACCTTTGCAGCCCGAAAGACAATTGCATCTGTCAAGTAGGAGATAAAGGTACCACATTAAGTGGGGACGCAAATTTTGACACAATTATGAGGCCATTAAGAACTCCAGGAACGCTGAGGAATGCGGAAGTAACAACAAGGGACGCTGGGAACGCTTAGAGATGAGGAGTGCGTCAGCTCCCCCTGGTGGCCAAAGTTTGCCTCTGTTCGTCTATATGTGTGTATGTGGGAAACGGCAGGGATTGTCTGCTAAGTATGTGTACCTGTAATCCGCTCTGAGTCCCCTTCGGGGTGAGAAGAGCGGACTATAAATAAAGTAAATAAATACTTCAATCATATAAGTTGGAGATTAAGATCTTCTGGGGAGGCCCTGCTCTCAGTCCCACCTCCTTCGCAGTTGCAACTCCGGATGCATCTCCTGCTATGAACCATCTCGCAACTTACGATCTTCAGGAGAGGCCCTGCTCTTGATCCCACCTCTCTCACAAATGTGGTTGGTGGGGACAAGAAACAGGGCCTTTTCAGCAGTGGCCCCCCATCTGTGGAACTCCCTCCCTAAGGACATCAGGTTAGCCACCTCCCTCCTGTCCTTTAGGAGACAACTAAAGACCTGGCTGTGGGCCCAGGCGTTTGACTAAAGGTATTGAGCATTGGATAATGGCAGCTGGACTTGAATATTGTGACATAACGATATCTGAATTATTGGCTGGACTCTGATTTTAGCGGTATGTTAATGTGACAGTTAATGATTTTTTATTGATGATTTTATGTTTTTTGTACCGTTTTTACTGAATGTATTCTTGTATAGCATGTGAAGCCTCCCTGAGTCCCCTTGTGGGAGAAGAGTGGGGTAGAAATAAAGTTAATAAATAACTAGTGGAGACAAGAGCAGGGTCTTCTCAGTGGTGGCCCCTCGGCTGTGGAACTCCCTCCCTTGTGAAATCAGATCAGTGCCTTCCCTCTTGGCCTTCAGAAAAAATGTAAAGACATGGCTATGAGACCAGTAAAGTAAAGCAGTACAAGAAATGAATGGGACAAAAAGTGCAATTGACAATAGAAATGGCTTCGGATTACGATTCTTAATGCAATATTAAGATGCTTTTAATTCTCCATTTTAATTTTAGATATCTGTTTATGTTCTACGTTTAATGATTTTAAGGTTTCATTTATAGTTACATGTTTGTTTTAGTTATTCTTTGGTTTGTATATATGTTGGCATTGAATTTTGCCATTACTTGTTGTACACCGCTTTGAGTCCCCCCAGGGGTGAGAAAAGCAGAATTTAAATGCAATACATAAATAAAATAACTCCTACTGCATTTAATAAAATTTAGTGAATGAAATAATATGATCAATAGTACTAGCACACATTCAATGAGAGAGTTGATACAAGATGATCATTCCTAAAGAACTGAGCAAACCTTTCCAGGATGACAAAAACGCTGTCACACCAGCGAATCACGACTCATTACCTGAACAAACCTGTAATCCGAATACAACTGTATTATTCTGCCTAAGCTTTAGCAGCTCACTGCCTTGTGGCATATGTACCTGGGACTTAACGACTCTTCTGCCTTACAGCCTGAAAAGCTGAAACAGTAATAGAAACTAAGCCAAATCACAGCAGCTCAGATGCTACCGTGACCTTCTCTGCCTTCTGCCAAGCCCGAAGCCTCCAGCAGCCAAATCACTCCACTCCAGTTACGCCTCTGGGAAGCTGTGAAAGGTTCAAAACTGGAAAAGCACATTAAGTTGGAGGACTTTTACTTATGAAGAAACTGCTGGGGACAGGGAAAAAATATTAGGCAGACAAAGATTCAATGGTGTAGTTTGGCATCCAGAACACAAGCTCACAGTTCAAGCTGCTTCCTATCCAGGTCATAATTGTTGCCTGCACAGTCTTATTTACTTTCATGGAAAAATGACAACTACTCCATGATATTTATGAAAGTGAAGGAAAAGCTCCTATTAGAGCGTCCAGTGGAAAGGGAGCAAGGCCTATCTCTGGTGACTAGGTTTGCATCACAAAGTTCAGCAAGAAAACAAAAATGTGGACCATATGTTTAGAAGTGAGGATGACAAGCTGCAAAATATTCATGGCAATAGCTATTAGGAAGACTCTTTACATGGCAAAACCGATGACTTTCAGGAAAATCACCTTCTAGTTATTTCTTTCATGTTTCGCCTATATTTTCCATTGCAGAGAGAGAGAGAAAACCTAAAACGCAGGCCCGTATTACCCATAAGGCCACCCTAGGCCATGGCCTGGGGCGCAGTTCACACAGACCAAAAAAATGTTGAAACAAAACCGCAACACGCGGCATGGAGATGACACACTCTCTCTCTCTCTCTTGGGGGAGAGCGGGGGGAGAGAGCTGCGAGGGGGTCGGGGAGGAGGGAATGGTGCCCGCCATCGCCCCTGCCCCCTTGTCAAGGAAGGAGGGTGCGAGGAGAAGGTGGAGGGAAGCCCCCCGGGGCCACTGCCGGGCATGCGCGGCACCCAGGAACATGGCGGAGGAGGCAGAGACACTCGCACTCTCCTGGCGCACATGCCCGGCAGCGGCCCCGGGGGCGGGGCTTCCCTCCGCCTCCTCCTCCCCGCGACCTCCTTCCTTGAGTCAAGGAAGGAGGGTGTGCTGCGAGGAGGGCAGCCCCACCCCCTTGACTCAAGGAAGGAGGGCGCACAGCGCCGCGAGGAGGTGGGGTGGGGGGTGCGGTAGAGGTTGGTTTGGGAGCGTAATTCCAAAGTGTGGCCTAGGGCGCCAAAAGGGGTTAATCCGGGCCTGCTAAAACGCACACTGAATACTCTCCTCAACACTTATCAAATCACCTCTTTTAAAACATTCACTTTCAATCAACTTGTGCTCAACTGTTCCCACATTTCCAGCTGAATGCAGGTTACACTCAATTTTTGTCTGCCCCAATGATAATTAGCCTCAGTGCTTCTTCAGTTTCTCCAAGACACATATACGCACACTAGTTACACAATGTTTACAATATGCTGTGCACTTCTTAGCCTCTTGCCTCACAACCCATACTTAATCCCTTTCTAATCTCACTTAGTTCACTCCCAATATCTCTTTCACCCAACTCCCTTAAGGACTGCTCAACTATATTAGTTTTCCTCTCACCAGTTCCTTCTGCTCACCTTTTCCTAGCCTTCCCGCCCACTTAAGACTTTCTTTCCACCCTTTCCTAGGTTTACCCAATCTCTTCTAACTTCCTTCCAAACATATATGATCCTACCCATACCAACACACATCAGCAACCACGACCCCCCTTCAGAATCAATCCTAATCTTGAGGAAACTCACCATTAGTCATTACACCAGTGCCTCCCTGCAACATCTCTATCTTTATTTCACTTTTTTCATTACTGCAAGAACCCAACCACTTTCTCTTAACCCGTCTTTCCTACCACAAGTTTCCACACACCAAAGTCCTTTTCCGGGCAATATCCAGCTTTGAGCCACAAATACACAAGAATTCAAGCAGCCATGTTAGATTAGATTTAAGATTTACATAGTCCAATATTCTGGTCGTACATGGTCAATCAAGGATTCATGGAAAGCCCAGTGCGCCCCACATGGCATTTGATATAGAGAACAACACATCATTTGATTGCACAGATGACATAAAGGCAACCTAGACTGATCACAGAATCATAGAAAAGATCCCAAAGGCCATCCAGTACTGTCCCATTCTGCTATACAGAGACACAAGCAAAGCACTCCCAACAGATGGCCATCCAAACTCTATTTAAAATCCATCAAAGATGACTTTATCACACTCCAAGGTAGCACATTCCATTTCTGAACAGTACTGTGACAAAGTTCTTCCTAATATTTAGACGAAATCTCTTTTCTTGCAACATGAATCCATTGCTCTTCGTCCTAGCCTCTACTACAAGCCACTGACAGCCTCATTCTCCATGATCATTTCTCTGAAACTTTTTAGAGCTATCCTAGTCATCAGTATAATTTGGGGCAATTTATGATGTAGTTTCCTTTAGCCTTCTTTTTATCTGTCCTGAATCTCCCACTAGCTTGTTATTGAATATGATTTCAATGGTTTCTATTCATGTTAAAGCAGGGAACTGAATTGTGAGTCTCTTCCAACCTCATGATTCTATGGTTCCTACCTACTTTATGTTTTTTAAAGCAAGAGTTACCCTGCTTCAATATAAAAATAAAAGGTTTTGTGGTACACCTTTCATCATAGGCAAACAGTCGTGGCCAAGGATGACGGTCTTCCAGAAGTAGAGTCTTGGTGACAGGTCTGTAAGTGACTGTACGGACCTATTCTGGGTCCGCATGGTTTATCACAATGAGGACATAGATATCAAAATGGAAGGCAGTCCCAACATGGGTTTGCTTGTAGGACATTTCTGCCTTTCTCCCTCTATTCATGCCTTTTCAAAATCCATAGCACTGTTGGTAACAGCTGACCTACCAGCAGTTAGAAGGTTTGAGGGCCAGGGATTCCCTCAGTGTTTATGCCACATTTTTTAAAAAATGATCCAACAGCCCTACCCACATCTTGCGGAGTCAGGGCAGTGGCTTCCCAGACTGAGTTCTTCTATCTGGAATAAGGTCTTCCACTTTTCTCCTGCCTTATTAAGATTGTCCCGTCCCGTCCCCCGTCCCCCCCGTTTTTTTTCCTCTTGCAGAAAAGCTGGCAGATGAGCCATGTGCAAACTCTCTTTCTGCCTAAGGAAACCAGCCTTCCGCCCTTTTCAAATCCCCAAAGAAAGATTTAAGATCCAGAGCCCCAAATGCCAATGAATGTGAGTATACAAGGTGTGTGTAGGATTTAAATTATTTTAACAGTTTTAATGTGATGTTATTAATTTTAACAATAAATTTAATTAATTATTTTAATTTTATTTTATTCTTTAACAATTCTGTTGAACTGCATTTCAATATTCATATTCTATAGCCTTAAATTGTATTGTTTGTGAGACACTTTGAGTCTTGGGGTAGCAATAATGTCTTTAACCCAGTAGTTCTCGATTTGTTCCCAGGTGTTTTGGCCTATAAATACCCAGAAATCCCAGCCAGTTTGCCAGCTGTTAGGAATTCTAGGAGTCGAAGGCCAAAATATCTGGGGACCCACAGATTGAGAACCACTGCTTTAACCATTCTGTTTAACTGTATTTTAATATTTGTATATACTGTAGGCTTGAACTGTATTGTTTTTAATGTTGTGAGCCACTTTGAGTCTCATTTAAGAAAGGTAATAATATTCCTTAGGCAATCCTTCGTTGTCTGAATATGATGGCCTTCCAAGTTCTTGGATGACACCTGTGTGCGAGGTTTTTAAAAAAAATATGTGTTGAGGTCTGTGCACAGCTGATCAACACATACTTTTCCCAAAGGGAGGGTCCCAACCAGTGGAGTGATTAACACACCGAAGGTGGCTTCTCAATCTGTTGCAGCCTTCTTCCACCTTCACAGCTGTTGAAACATGTACCATGATATCTTCCACCTGATCAGCCACTGAGGTATTCGGATTGTACTTTGTCTGGAACATCCCCTGTGGCCTACCCTGGAAGTGCATGGATCTGGTGGTTACACCCAAAGGTTCATTGCAGTGGTTCTCAACCTGTGGGTCCCCAGATGTTATGGCCTACAACTCCCAGAAATCCCAGCCAGTTTACCAGCTGTTAGGATTTCTGGGAGTTGAAGGCCAAAAAAGCTGGGGACCCACAGGTTGAGAACCACTGGTTCATTGGAACACACAAGCCCCCTCACCACGACAAGGTAACAATCTATTGAGGGTAATAACGCTGTTAACATTGAAAATCCTACTGGATTCCCAGCTGTCGATGGAAGCTCAGGTCTCCGCCATTAGTAAGCAGGCTTTCTTCCACCTCCGCCAGGCGAGGCAGCTGGCTTCCTATCTTCCAACTGAGGCCCTTGCAACGGTGATCCATGCCACTGTCACCTCGAGGCTGGATTACTGTAATGCACTGTATGCTGGTACCCCTCTTTCAGTGATACAGAAGATTCAAGTGGTTCAAAATGCAGCCACCAGACTACTCACGCGGACACCTATGAGGCACCACATAGCACCGGTGTTGCAACGTCTCCACTGGATCCCAAGTGAACATCAGGTTTCCTATAGGACACGGGTCTTAACGTTCAGGGCCATTCACGGTCAGGGTCCTAAATATCTTAGGGATCGCCTCTCATACGTTTGCCAGGGAAGCACGTCTAGACTCTACAGGGCATAGGGCCTTTTCAGTCCTTGCTGCAACCCTGTGGAACTCCTTGCCTCCATATGTTAGAGCCATGCCCGATTTGCAGTCATTCATCCAGGCTCTTAAAACTTAGCTTTTAACTTGTAATTATGTGATGATATATATCAGTGGTTCCCAAACTTTTTTGGCCTACCGCCCCCTTTCCAGGAAAAAATTTACTCACTGCCCCCCCTAGAAATTTTTTAAAAAAATTAATAGCAATTAAACAGAAAGATATATGTATTAATGCAGTGGTTCTCAACCTTTCTAATGCCATGACCCCTAAATAAGGTTCCTCATGTTGTGATGACCCCCAACCATATTTTCGTTGCTACTTCATAAATAATTTTGCTACTCGCCGTGCCGCTGCTGGAGAGGGCTCTGAGGGGACGGACAGCCGTGGCCTGAGGGGACGAAGAAGTGAGGCCTGCTCTCCCCGCAGAAGCCCCAGGCTCTCCTGCTCCCTCCGCAACAGCCGGTGAAGGCCGCGCTTTCTTCTGCGGTGGCAGGGAGGCTCCACCAGAGGATGCAGAGGCCTTTGCACTGCAGCCTTTGCACTGCACTGTGTGTGGGAGTCAAATCGAAGGGGGTGGGGTCAAAGAAGAGAGCCGCACGACCCCTCCTAAATGGCCAATCGTTCACTGTCCCTTTTAAGGGGTTCTTCTTCTTGGCTTTTCTTCGCGAACGAAGATTCAGGAAGGACTCATCCCATGTTTTCTACAAGCACCTTGATGATTCAGAGGTTGGATGTGTCCTTCGAGCCTGTGCAATGGATTTTTCTGGTGGAGCGTAGCGTGCACAGAACTGGTCTCACCCTGTAAACCAAAGGTTCGTCTGCCGGGGCCTAGCAAGCTGGGACAGTGGCAGCGAGGTCCTCAGGTCGTAGGTTTGATTTGAGTTTCCTTCTCTTAGATGGTTGGCCTTACAGGGTTAGACGAGCACCATCTGCCCAGGTTTGAAATCAGAGTTTTCCTTCTCCTAGGATGGTTGCCAAGAGGCCAGAGAGCCCATCCTGCCCGTTGATGCTCTTTGTCAGACCCTTCTGTTGTGACCTGACTGGCATGCGAGGCCCTACCGGTCGCTATTATGCGGCGGTGGCCAGCATAGCTCACAACTTCATTATTGTACACAAGCCTCTCCCCCACAACAAGGGGGCGCCAATGGAACGATAAAGGGGTTCACCGCCCCCCAAATTCCCCTGAGCCTCCCACCGCCCCCTTGGATCGCCTCACCGCCCACCAGGGGGTGGTACCGCCCACTGTGAGAATCAGTCATATATATGTATGTTTTATTGCTATTGTGAGTCGCTTGGAGCACTTCGGTGGGGAGCGACTCATGAAATAATAAATTGAAATGAAAAAATAAATGAATAATCCCACATTATCTGCGTGTGGTCCATGATAACCCAGTTGAAAGCAGATATTGTGGGATTTCCTGCCTTGATATTCTGGGATACAGGGCTGCGTGGAAGGGCCCTTTGAGACCCAGTTAAGAGAGTAAAGTGGGGTAATATTTTAGTATCGTTTGACAGCAGAGAAGAACAACAACAACACAGTATTTTCTAGTCTCTTCTCGTGATGTGTCCAAAGTACAAGCGCTCAGTTTAGAGTCGTTTTGCCTTCTAAAACAGTGTTTCCCAACCAGTGTGCCGTGAGCGATCATCAGGTGTGCCGTGGGAAATTGGAACCTCCAATACCCTTTCTTCCCCCTCCTGCCGAACACTTTTTCTTCTCCACTCGGGCTTCCTTCTTCCCAGCCTTGCTCTGCTCGCTTCTTCCGCCATTTTGATCCGAGGGGGGTGCAGGGAGGAAGACATGGGGCGAGTCTGAGCAGTAGCGCCTGCACAGGTCAAGTCTTCCTCCCTCCCCCCCCTGAAGAAGGGAGCCCGAGTGGAGAAGAAAAAGTGTTCGGCAGGAGGGGGAAGGAAGGGTGCGAAGGGGAAGGGGGAGGAAGAGGTCTCTGCCGAAAGCTGGCATGGACAAACTTGGACCTTCCAGGTGTTTTGGACTCCAACGCCCACCATTCCTAGCAGCCTCAGGCCCTTTTCCTTTCCCCCCCCCCATCCACTTAAGCAGGAAAGGGCCTCATGCTGTTAGGAATGGTGGGAGTTGGAGTCCAAAGCACCCAGAGGGCCAAAGTTTTCCCATGCCTGTTTTAGGGACCTTAAAGTGGTGAGCCTCCTTCCAACATTGTGATTCTGGATAGAAAACAAACAACAACATAACATAACATTGCTTGAGTGCACAGTGCTCTCTGGGTGTAGGTGAACTACAACTTCCAAACTCAAGCTCAATTCCTTTCAGTACTTTCTGTTGGTAATGAGAGTTCAATAGGCCAAGTTTGGTTAGATTCCATTGTTGCAAGAGTTCAGGATGCTCTTTGATTGTGTGTTAACTATAAATCCCAGAAACTGTTAATTCCCAAATGTGAAGGTCTATTTCCCCCGAACTCCATCTGTGTTCACATTTGGGCATATTGAGTATTCATGCCAAGTTTGGTCCTGATCCAACATTGTTTCAGTCCGCAGTGTTCTCTGGATATAGGTGAACTACAACTCCAAAACTCAAGGTCAATGCCCACCAAACTCTTATAGCATTTTCTCTTGGTTGTGGGAGTTCTGTGTGGGAAGTTTGTGTATTTCTGCCATTCCTGCCAGGATATCTGTGTTGTGTTCATCGAAACAGGCCCAGGTTTCACACTTGAGTGTATAAATACATTCAAAAACATATTAACTATATGTATTACTGTGTTAGAGTGTCATTTTGGTTGGTGGTGTGCCTAAGAAGCATTCAGTTTTGCTCTGAGGCCCATTTGTTTCTCTTCTGAGGGAAAACTCAGCCACAGAAAAGCCTTTTCTAAGCTCGCCAGGGGTTGGGGAAGAGCCCAAAGCCACAACACAGGCCCTCCCCAGACACCCCCGCCTCGCCACACAAGGAAGGCCCCGCCACCCCTGACCAGACCCCCGCAGGCCTCACCCGAAGAGTCCCGAGAAGAAGCCGTGGGAGCCGCGCACTTTCTTGTCCGCCTCAGCCAGGAGCTGGAGGGCCTCTTTCTCCTTCCCGCTCGTATCCATTGCCATGGCGGCCTGGACTGCAACGGCAGCCCCAAACGCAGAGGAGGAGCGACGAGGAGCAGCACTTCCTCCTTGCTCTGCTTCTCCTCACACTGAGGAAAAGACGACGCGACGTCGCCGGGAGGACTTGACGTCACCACGCACGCCGCGTCCAGCTAGGACTGAGGAGGCAAGGGAAGTGCTCCACGTGACCTCGCCGCAGCCACGCCCCTTCTTAGAACTCTTCGTCTCACGTGACTGAGCTTGTGCTGACTCATCGGCCTCACGTGACCAGTGGGGCTTATTGTTTTTTTTCCTAGCATTGGTACAGTCCCAGTTGTGCCAGAAGTATATATATAAAGGTTGGGCTATACCATTTTCAGTCTGTAGGGATTATTATTATATCTATATTATTATTAAATATTATATAATATATATAATTATAAAAATAATATAATAAGGATATAATATAATAATAATAAATATAATAAAATAATACAATTACTATATAATATTTAATTTAAATGTAAATGTAAAATATTTATACATAAAATGATACAGTTGAAGCCTGCATTATATACAAAAATATATTACTACTAGCTGTTCCCGGCACGCGTTGCTGTGCCCTTTTTAGGAGATGCGAGAAAGTCCAATCATCCACGGTGTGCCCTCCTCTAAACTGCAGTTGGATGGAGTGTGGGTCATCATGGTGTGCCAAGTTGGGTCTTTATTGGTCTTGGTTCTGGGCCACAGTGGTCTGTGGGGAATGATGGGTTTTGAAGTACTACAAATACCATTTTCCATGGTGGTACTTCAAGTCCCATCATGCATGGTCGGGGCTCTGTGTGCCAAGGTAGGTTACTGTAAATTCAGGCCATACACAATGTCCAATGAGCTGAGGCCTAGTCGGGAGAATCAAGTTAATGAAGCCTTACTGTCAATTCAGGCCATACACAATGTCCAATGAGCTGAGGCCTAGTCGGGAGAATCAAGTTAATGAAGCCTTACTGTCAATTCAGGCCATACACAATGTCCAATGAGCTGAGGCCTAGTCGGGAGAATCAAGTTAATGAAGCCTTACTGTCAATTCAGGCCATACACAATGTCCAATGAGCTGAGGCCTAGTCAGGAGAATCAAGTTAATGAAGCCTTACTGTCAATTCAGGCCATACACAATGTCAATGAGCTGAGGCCTAGTCGGGAGAATCAAGTTAATGAAGCCTTACTGTCAATTCAGGCCATACACAATGTCCAATGAGCTGAGGCCTAGTCAATGAGGGAGAATCAAGTTAATGAAGCCTTACTGTCAATTCAGGCCATACACAATGTCCAATGAGCTGAGGCCTAGAATCAAGTTAATGGAGAATCAAGTTAATGAAGCCTTACTCTCAATTCCAGGCCATACACAATGTCCAATGAGCTGAGGCCTGAAGCCACCCCACTGGTCAGGCCATACACAATGTCCAATGAAGCCTAGTGGAGAATCAAGTTAATGGCCTTCAAGTCAATTCAGGCCATACACAATTCCAATGAGCTGAGGCCTTCGGAGAATCTGTCAATTCAGGCCATACACAATGTCCAATGAGCTCAGGAGGCTGAGGCCTAGTCGGAGAATCAAGTTAATGAAGCCTTACAATCAGGCCATACACCAATGAGCTGAGGCCTAGTCGGGAGAATCAAGTTAATGAAGCCTTACTGTCAATGTCCCATGAGCTGAGGCCTAGTCGGGAAAATCAAGTTAATGAAGCCTTACTGTCAATTCAGTTAATGAAACCTTTCTGTCAATTCAGGCCATACACAATGTCCCATGAGCTGAGGCCTAGTCAGGAGAATCAAGTTAATGAAGCCTTACTCTCAATTCAGGCCATACACAATGTCCAATGAGCTGAGGCCTAGTCGGAGAATCAAGTTAATGAAGCTTACTGTCAATTTAGAGCATAAAATTCCCAGTAAGTGAGGGCTAGTTAGGAAATCAAGTTAATGAAGCCTTACTGTCAATTCAGGCCATACACAATGTCAATGAGCTGAGGCCTGAGGCCTTCGGGAGAATCAAGTTAATGAAGCCTTACTGTCAATTCAGGCCATACACAATGTCCAATGAGCTGAGGCCTAGTCGGGAGAATCAAGTTAATGAAGCCTTACTGTCAATTCAGAGCGTAAACAGCTTCCCAGTAAGTGAGGGCTAGTTAGGGAAATCAAGTTAATGAAGCCTTACTGTCAATTCAGGCCATACACAATGTCCAATGAGCTGAGGCCTAGTCGGGAGAATCAAGTTAATGAAGCCTTACTGTCAATTCAGGCCATACACAATGTCCAATGAGCTGAGGCCTAGTCGGGAGAATCAAGTTAATGAAGCCTTACTCTCAATTCAGGCCATACACAATGTCCAATGAGCTGAGGCCTAGTCGGGAGAATCAAGTTAATGAAGCCTTACTCTCAATTCAGGCCATACACAATGTCCAATGAGCTGAGGCCTAGTCGGAGAATCAAGTTAATGAAGCCTTACTGTCAATTCAGAGCGTAAGGGGGGAAAGTTTCTTTGCTACAAACGTACCTTGCTTGAGGACTATTTCTGTTGGCAAGTATTGTGTTTCTGCGTTGTAAGGTTTCTTTGTTTGAGGTATACATCACATGACGTTAACCCATTTATATAATAGATATATATCTCTCTCGGCATTACTTTCGCGAATGAAGATTCTTAGGAAGGACTCATCCCACGCTTTTTACAAGCGCGCTGATGACTAGAAAGGCCAATCTGAGATAGGCAAGTTCGGTTGCAGAAAGCACAGCAGAAAGTCTCCTTGGGTGATGTTGTTTCCAAGTTGCGGTTCTTTCTGCGTTGTCGTTTCTCTTCCAGACCCGTTCGACGTGTCTTCTCGAAAGAGGCTGCAGCATTGTGGATAGTGTGTCTCCATGCCTCCTGATGTGAGGCCAGGGTGGACCATTGTTGGTGATCAATCTGGCCGAGCCCGAGATGTTGTTTCAGGGAGTCCTTATATCGCTTTTTGGGGGCACCTCTCTTGCGCTGACCCGTGGCGAGTTCACCCTAGAGTAGTATCTTTGGGAGGCGGTGGTCCTCCATCCTAGAGGCGTGCCCTGCCCAGCGCAGCCATGTTCTCAATAGCGTGGCTTCAATGGTGGTGATCCCTGCTTGCTCAAGGACAGCAACGTTCGTCACATAGTCGGTCCAGTGTATATTTAGGAAGACAGCGCTGATGAAAGCGTTCGAGGAGTCGTAGGTGTTGGCGATAGGTGAGCCATATTTCAGACCCATAGAGGAGAATAGACAGTACAATAGCTCTGTACACACTGATTTGGGTGCTTTGCCTCAGGTGTTTGTTGCTCCAGACTCTTTTGTGAAGCCTTCCGAATGCACTATATGCCTTTGCTAATCTGTGATCTATCTCTTTATCAATCTTGGCGTCCGAAGAGATGATGCTTCCCAGGTAGGTGAACTGCTGAACTGACTCAAGCACAGATTCCCCTATGCTGACGCGGGGATGATGGTGTTCTTCCTGTGGTGCGGGCTGGTAGAGGACTTCCATTTTCTTCCGGCTGAGTTCCAGCCCAAAGAGCTCTGCAGCTGTTGCAAAGCATAACGGGAGCAAAATTACAGTTATGAAGTGGCAATGAGGGTCAGCACAACATGAGGAACTATATTAAGGGGTCGCGACATTAGGAAGGTTGAGAACCACTGCTATATATATATACACATACACATATACATACACACAGCTTTTCGTTTTGTTGGAGGTTCTGAAATTAATGTTCGCCTTACAATCAATGGTGCCTTAGAATAAAAGAAATACGGGCTATTTTGGTTGAGTTAAATGTCAAGACGAATTCATAATTATGTGCGTAAAATCAAACCACCCACAGAATTCATTGTTTTCTCAAGTCAGTATTCATTCAATTCATTATTATTATTATTATTATTATTATTATGTAATTTTAATTCACATTTCATCAGTGGATTTTAACTTGTATTATAACTCTGTGTATCTTATATGCACTTTAATATTGTTTTATCTCTTGTTTTAATGATATTGTATCCTGCTTCATGCCTCTCTATAGACAAAATAATTTGACATTTGTCACCATTCATGGTAGTTTAAAGTTAATTGAAAGTATACACTAAGAAGACCTTGCTTTTTTCAGGGGAGCGAAGAGCCAGAGGTTGAGATGATGTCTTTCCAGGTATGTATTTTAAAATGGTAAAATGATGTGATTAATGTGTATTTTATGGAACTGCATTTTAATATGTGTTGTTGTAGTGTAGTATATGGATAGCTGCAGTACAATTTTTATAGTATTGTCGGAGGCTTTCATGGCCAGAATCACTGGGTTAATATAAGTTTTTTGGGCTGTATGGGCATGTTCCAGAAGCATTCTCTCCTGACATTTCACCCACATCTATGGCAGGCATCATCAGAGGTTGTGAGTATGTTGGAAACAAGGCAAGCGAGGCCCCAGCTTCTGCCAACCTAGCAGTTCAAAAACATGCAAATGTTGAGTAGATCAATAGGTACCATTTCAGCAGGAAGGTAATGCTGCTCCATGCAGTCATGCCGGCCACATGAAGTTGGAGGTGTCTATGGACAATGCTGGAGATGAGCACCAATCCCCATTGTCGGACACAACTAGACTTAATGTCAGGGGAAACCTTTCCCTTTTATCCTTGACTGGATTGAGAATACAAACAGGGAACTGTAGCTGGATCTACACTTCCATATAAATAATGCGGAATTATCTGCTTTGAGCAGGATTATGAGTCTACACTGCTGTATAATCCCATTCAAAGCAGATAGTCTGGATTAGGCCTGGGCAATCCATGGTTAATCTGAATGGTTCTAAAGTACTTACAAAACTAAAGTTCTGGTGGTGAACACTAGGTGGCGCTGGTGCTTTACTTGTATAGTGTTGCTAAAGTTCTGGTGGTGAACATTTCAGAACTCTAACAAAACTTTCAAAATTTTGTTATAAATGGCAGTTCCTAATTGGTTCTGTCTTAAAAATCGCGAATAATGAAATAATAATGAAGTTTTGAAAGTTTTGTTAGAGTTCTGAAATGTTCACCACCAGAACTTTAGCAACACTGTAGGTGCAAAGCACCAGCACCACCTAGTGTTCACCACCAGAACTTTAGCAACACTGTAGAAGCAAAGCACCAGCGCCACCTAGTGTTCACCACCAGAACTTTAGCAACACTATAGAAGCAAAGCACCAGCGCCACCTAGTGTTCACCACCAGAACTTTAGCAACACGATAGAAGCAAAGCACCAGCGCCACCTAGTGTTCACCACCAGAACTTTAGCAACATGATAGAAGCAAAGCACCAGCGCCACCTAGTGTTCACCACCAGAACTTTAGCAACACTGTAGAAGCAAAGCACCAGCGCCACCTAGGGTTCACCACCAGAACTTTAGTTTTGTAAGTACTTTAGAACCATTTAGAACCATGGATTGCCCAGGCCTAGTCTGGATTCCGAAAATTGATTGCATGGCAGTGGTGATGGGGCCAGAGTAAACACTGAGAATCTGCCTCTCAAGACATTGTGGCAAATGGAAGCCAGACTAAAAACAACCATCTACCGAAGCAAGCAAGGATGACCTCCCTTTTTGGAAAGTTTCACCTGTTTTCCTTTTCCATTCCAAATTATACTTCTTTTTGCAGAGCCCTGATTCTGTTCTGAATATGCAAGCAGAGACTATTTTGCACTGCAATCACATGTTTCTCTATGATCAGGTAAGTGTCATCGGATTGACAACTGGACTGGTTTGATGTTTATCATTTTGATCGCAGTTTATCTTTTGACGTGTGGAGGTTTTAATTCATATTAATATTGTGAAGAATTTAGCTCCTTTTCAGTGTTAACTTTTTGTATATTTATAGCTGAGCCGTTTCCTAAATTGTAAATCACTTTATTTATTTATTTTTATTTTATTTATTATTTCGGCTTCTATGCCGCCGACTCCCGGGGGCTCGCGGCGGCTCACAGTAGCCAACAAGGCACAGCAAAGTACATACAGTTAAATGCATACAGTAAAAAACAGTAAAAAACAACAAGATTAAAACAGGAGCAATTAAAACAGTGGTACGACATATCGTACTTTGAGTCCTTTCTCCACTGCCATATAATCCAGGTTATCAAGGCAGATAATCCACATTATCTGCTTTGAACTAGATTTTCAAAAAAGCCCCTTCAACACTACCATATAAAATCCAGATTATCTGCTTTGAACTGGATTGTATCGCAGTGTGAAAGGGAAAGGTTTTCCTAGGTCATGTGGCCGGCATGGGCACCGTTACCTTCCCACCGAAGCAGTATCTATTGATCTACTCACATTTGCATGTTTTTGAACTGCTAGGTTGGCAGGAGCTGGGGCTAACAGCAGGAGCTCACCCCACTCCCCAGGTTCGAACCTGCGACCTTTTGGTAAGCAATTGCAGCAGCTCAGCAGTTTAACCCACTGCGCCACCAAGGATACCCAGTATATCGCAGTGTAGACTCGGGTAATCCAGTTCAAAGCAGATCATGTGGATAATAATAATAATACTTTATTTATACCCCGCCAACATCTCCCCAAAGGAGCTTGGGGCAGCTCGCAAAGGCACTCAATAGTGCAACACACAAAATACAACAAGTACACAGACAATAGTGAAATAGCAATAACAAATAGTATAAACATCCCAAAACACTACTAGTTAAAAATTTAATAAAATGGTGCCGCAATTAAAACTGCCTACATTTACATAAAACAACATACATTGCCATATAAATGACATAAATTTGCATATAAACAACATACATTTACATAAAACAGACACCCCCCACCCCCCCGTGGCACAGTGGGTTAAACCATTGTGCTGGCAGGACTGCTGACCAACAAGTCAGCTGTTGAGCTCCCTCTGTCAGCTCCAGATCCTCATGCAGGGACATGAGGGAAGCCTCCCACAAAGATGGTAAAAAACATCAAACATCCGGGTGTCCCCTGGGCAAGACACCTTGCAGACGGCCAATTCTCTCATACCATAGTTTCTCAAGTTAGTCCTGATACACACAAAAAATTGCATAAAACAAAACACATTTGCATACATACAACATACATTTACATAAAACAGAATACTAATAAAAAAAAGTACCCTTTTAAAATCCAACAGACACAGCAAGGTTGGAGATTTTAAAAATGTGTACCTGATTATCTGATTTGATAATCTGGAATATATGGCAGTGTAGAAGGGTCCTGAGTCTACACTACCATATAATCTAGTTCAAAACAGATACTGTATATATTCGAGTATAAGCCTAGTTTTTCAGCTCTTTTTTTAAGGCTAAAAAAGTTCCCCTCGGCTTATATTTGAGTCAGAGGTATTTATTATTTTACTCTATTATTATTATTACATTTATTATTTTACTCTATTATTATTACCTTTATAACTTTACTGTTATTTTTACATTATTTTACTCTAGTTACTATTGTTATTATTACATTTATTATTTTACTCTATGAATGTTATTCTTTCATTTCCATTATTTTACTTTTTTATTACTATAATTATTATTACATTTATTATTTTACTCTATTATTGTTATTCTTACATTTCCATTATTTTACTCTTTTTACTATAGTTATTATTACATTTATTATTTTACTCTATTATTTTTATTCTTACATTTCCATTATTTTACTCTTTTTACTATAATTATTATTATTATATTTATTATTTTACTCTATTATTGTTATTCTTACATTTCTATTATTTTACTCTTTTTACTATAATTATTATTATTATATTTATTATTTTACTCTATTATTGTTATTCTTACATTTCTATTATTTTACTCTTTTATTACTATTATTATTATATTTATTATTTTACTCTAGTATTGTTATTCTTACATTTCCATTATTTTACTCTTTTAACTATAATTATTATTATTACATTTATTATTTTACTCTAGTATTGTTATTCTTACATTTCCATTATTTTACTCTTTTATTACTATTATTGTTATATTTATTATATTATATTTATTATGTTACTCTTTTTACTATTATTGGAAAGATATGCAAGCACATTTACATTGAAGAAGGTTCGAATAATGATGTAATCAGAGTTGGACAGTCTTATCTTAAATTACAGTATTCTTTAAATATTCAAAAACATTTAGCTTACTGATGCCGCAATTAATGTAATTTTATTGGTATCTATTTTTAGTTTGAAATTTACCAGTAGCTGCTGCATTTCCCACCCTTGGTTTATACATGAGTCAATACTTTTTCCCAGTTTTTTTGTTGTAAAATTAGGTGCCTCGGCTTATATTCAGATCGGCTTATATTCGAGTATATACGGTAAACTTTATCAGTGTTTCCCAACCAGTGTGCCGTGAGCGATCATCAGGTGTGCCGTGGGAAATTGGAACCTCCACTACCCTTTCTTCCCCCTCCTGCCGAATACTTTTTCTTCTCCACTCAGGCTCCTTTCTTCCCAGCCTTGCTCTGCTCGCTTTGCCTCACTTTGCTCTGGGGCAAGTCTGTGCAGTAGCGCCCGCACGGGTCACGTCTTCCTCTCTCCCCCCTCCCCTCCTGAGCATGTTCATGCTGCCACCTTGGATCAAAATGGTGGCAGAAGCGGCAGTGTAGAAGGAAAAGTAAGTGTTCGGCAGGAGGGGGAAGAAAGGGCGCGAAGGGGGAGGAAGAGGTCTCTGTCGAAAGCTGGCATGGGCAAACTTGGACCTTCCAGGTGTTTTGGACTCCAACTCCCACCATTCCTAGCAGCCTCAGGCCCTTTTCCTTTCCCCCCTCAGCCACTTAAGCAGGAAAGGGCCTCAGGCTGTTAGGAATGGTGGGAGTTGGAGTCCAAAGCACCCAGAGGGCCCAAGTTTTCCCATGCCTGTTTTAGGGACCTTAAAGTGGTGAGCCTCCTTCCAACATTGTGATTCTGGATAAAAAACAAACAACAACATAACATAACATTGTTTGAGCCCACAGTGCTCCCTGGGTATAGGTGAACTACAACTTCCAAACTCAGGGTCAATTCCCAAGCAAACCCTTTCAGTACTTTTTGTTGGTAATGAGAGTTCAATATGCCAAGTTTGGTTCAATTCCATTGTTGCAAGAGTTCAGGATGCTCTTTGATTGTGTGTTAACTATAAATGCCAGAAACTGTAACTCCCAAATGTCAAGGTCTATTTACCCCCAAACTCCATCTGTGTTCACATTTGGGCATATTGAGTATTCATGCCAAGTTTGGTCCTGATCCAACATTGTTTGAGTCCACAGTGCTCTCTGGATATAGGTGAACTACAACTCCAAAACTCAAGGTCAATGCCCACCAAACTCTTATAGTATTTTCTCTTGGTTATGGGAGTTCTGTGTGGGAAGTTTGTGTCTTTCTGCCATTCCTGCCAGGATATCTATGTTGTGTTCATCGAAACAGGCCCAGGTTTCACACTGAGTGTATAAATACATTTAAAAACATATTAACTATATGTATGACTGTGTTAGAGTGTCATTTTGCGTCATTTTGGTTGGTGGTGTGCCCCAGGATTTTGTAAATGTAAAAAATGTGCTGCGTCTCAAAAAAGGTTGAAAAACACTGTCTTAAATTACAGTATTCTGTAAATATTCAAAAACATTTAGTCTACTGATGCCTCTATTTATGTAAATTTATTGGTATCTATTTTTAGTTTGAAATGTACCAGTAGATGCTGCATTTCCCACCCTTGGTCTATGCTTGAGTCAATATGTTTTCCCAGTTTTTTGTTGTCAAATTAGGTGCCCCGGCTTATATTCGGGTCAGCTTATATTCGAGTATATACGGTAATCTATATGGCAGTGTAGATGGGGCCTTAGAGAAAGGAGCATCCAGTGTATTGTCTTTCTGGCTATCCTGTAATACGCATTTCAAGTCCCTTTCATGCCACCCAGTTAGAGCTACTACTTAACTACTGAGTTTCCATGACAGGAGTAGAATATCGCATTGGTTGCTCATTGCAGCCCAAGTGCCGCTGCTCCGAAGCGCATGGCAGTGCATGAGTGTGCCTTCATCCCTTTTGCCACTTGGGGATTACTGTTATAACCCAGGGACGTTTTCCGTGCTGCTGTGCACTTTTTAGAGGAGCCCTGGCGGAATCACTTCCGAGGAGAGGTTAGGCTACAATTCCCATTTTGGTGCATCAGGAGCTGCGAGGCTGCAATGCAAACCTCCGAGGCTGCGCTATGCTCAGGATAACAAAGGAGTGAGTATGAATCATGCAGGGGATGATGGAGGGAAACTCATCCTGCCTCATAGTCCCTTTTAGCATCCTTCCTCTTTTGTTTTTCTCCCAAATCATTGTCTTCTGCTTGCATGCTGCAATTAGATGTATTTGGTTGGGGATTTTAGGCTGTGCTTTAAAAGGTCAGAGAGGTGACCATTGGGAGATGGGTGGTGGTCTCCACCTGCAAAAATTGGATCTTCCCATCGAATGGATTCTTTGTTCATGGCTAAATTGTGATCCAGTATCTGGGTTGTTAAGAGGAGTAGAAAAAGCAACCTTATCCCAGAGAACAACAAATGTGTATTTGCCCCCCACCTTCCCTCTGAGTCTGTATTTATGTAATTATTATTATTAAAATATTTTGTATGTCATCATAATTAAAATTTTGTAAGTTGCTCTGCGTGCATTTGTAACTGAGGACCAAGGTAAACATTCTAATAATAATAATAATAATAATAATAATACGAATTCAGACTGACAGAGTTTTGGAGTCCAATACTCCTGGCCTCATAATCAATGGGGGGGGGGGGACACAAGTATGGATCGTCGATGTTGCAATCCCAGGCGACAGCAGGATTGACAAGAAGCAACTGGAAAAGCTTACACTATATGAGGATTTGACGATTGAAATGCAAAGTCTCTGGCACAAGCCTGTCAAGGTAGTCCCAGTGGTGATCGGCACACTGGATGCAGTGCCTCAAGACCTTGGCCTGCACTTAAAAACAATTGGCGCTGACAAAATTACCATCTGTCAGCTGCAAAAGGCCAAGCCAGTCAAAGTGGCCCCAGTGGTGATCGGCACACTGGGTGCAGTGCCTCAAGACCTTGGCCTGCACTTAAAAACAATCGGCGCTGACAAAATTGCCATCTGTCAGCTGCAAAAGGCCACCTTACTCGGATCTGCAAGGATTATTCGCCAATACATCACACCGTCCTAGACACTTGGGAAGTATCCGACGTGTGATCCAATACAAAAGCCAGCAGAGTGACCTTGTTTGCTGTGCACTAATCTTTTTATGTATCTAATAATAATAATAATAATAATATACAAAATTAAATACAAAAGCCAGCATAGTGACCTTGTTTGCTTTGCACTAATCTTGTTATGTATCAAATACTTTGCGCAGCAGGCTTTTAATTCTGTTGGTTTTAGATTGTTGTTGTACTTTGTCGTGTTTTAATTTGTTTTTAATATGTTGTTTGCACCCTGCTTGTGAGCCGCGCCAAGCCTCCCGGGAGAGGCAGCATAGAAGCCCAATAAATAATAAATTAATAATAATAATAATATACAAAAATCAAATATAAATGCCAGCATAGTGACTTTGTTTGCTGCGTAGTAATCTTGTTATGTATCAAATAATAATAATAAAATACAAAATTCAAATACAAAAGCCAGCATAGTGACCTTGTTTGCTGTGTAGTAATCTTGTTATGTATCTAATAATAATAATAATAAAATACAAAAGCCAGCATAGTGATCTTGCTTTCTGTGTACTAATCTTGTCATGTATCAAATAATAATAATAAAAAACAAAAATCAAATACAAAAGCCAGCATAGTGAACTTGTTTGCTGTGTAATCTTGTTATATATCTAATAATAATAATAATAATAAAATACAAAAGCCAGCATAGTGATCTTGCTTTCTGTGTACTAATCTTGTCATGTATCAAATAATAATAATAATAATAGAGTCCAGTTTACCAGAGTCCTAGCCCAACATCAAAGCAGTGCATCACACTAGCTCTCCTTCCACTAAAATGCAACCTACCGATTTCATCCTTTATATGCCAATACCTACAGCTCTGTAGGTTTAGTGATGTGTGTGTGAGCAACTCCCGGCCAGGCCAGGTTCACTGCAGTGTTGCATCCCTCTGCTTACTCCACAGAGACATCTGCAGGATGGTTGCTTCTCCTTGTATGTCCTTTTGACATTTGCTGCCCTTTTGTCATAAACCTCCTCTCTATCTTTGTTAGAAAGATTCCCTTGGGATCTGCATGAGACATTTGGACTACTGTTGGATCATTATAATCTGTTGCTAAACCTTTTTGGATAGTACATTTACTTTATTTATTTCTGGTTTTTTCCCCCCTATGCTTTTGATGTGTTCCTTTCTACAATAAACTGTTTGCTTATATCCTGGACTTTCGTGTGGTGCTGTGGCCATAGACGTTCCCAGGCCTGGAATGCAACAGGTTATGAGATGTGCAGTGTGTTTATTTAGTCTATGTTGTTCTTGTTGAATTTTATGTTGGCAATTTCTTCTGTTTTTAACACTGTACGCCACCTTGAATCCCACCCATTGGAGAAAAGTGGGATCTAAATAAATACATAAATAAATAATAAAATGCTTGCAAGGTGAAAGCAAGTATTCAATAGTTGTTTGCCTACATAGATATCCTATTCTGGTTTTTGGCATCCCAATACAAATGAATGCATTTTAAGCAGTGAATGTTGTGATTCTCTAGCTCTGTTTCAATCCCTTTTGCAAGTTACTGTGAAGCAAAAATAAAACACATTACATGGTCTAAAGCAGTGTTTCCCAACCGGTGTTCCGCGGCACACTAGTGTTCCGTGAGAGATCAGCTGGTGTGCTCCGGGAAAACCTTTCTTCCCCCCTTTTTTCCTAGTGTTCCCTGGGGGTGCCTTTCCCTCGCATGGGAGGCCCTTCCTTCCTTCCTTCCTTCCTTCCTTCCGGCTTCTCCCTCCTGCCTGGCTCACCGGTGTTGTTGACCGGGGGATCCTTTCTGGGGGTGGCCGCATGCCTTCCCCCTTTCCCTCCATCTGCCGCAGGCCCGGATTAGGCTCTTCGGCCGCCCGAGGCCAAGACGCCCCACGCCGCCGCCCCCAGGGCGTAGAAAGCCACGCCCCCAAGGCACGGAAAGCCATGCCCCCAGGGCGCTGGTGCGCATGTGCGACAGCAGCCCCGGCCGTGCGGCTTCCGTCGCCTCCTCCTCCCGCGACCGGAAGGAGGGCCCGCGGAGTTGGGCGGAAGCCGCGCGGCACCGGCCCCACAGCTTCCGTCCACCTCGTGCCTTCCTTTCGGTCACAGGAGGAGGAGGAGGCGGACGGAAGCCCCACGAGCAGTGCCGCGCAGCTTCCGTTCACCTCCTCCCGCAACCGAAAGGAAGGCGCGAGGAGGATGAAGGGAAGTCCCGCCCTCCTCCTGGCCGCCTGGGCCGCCCCCTTGCAAAGGAAGGAGGCGGCTAGGAGGAGGAGGAGGAAGGAAGCCCGCTGGTGGGCATGCGTGCGCATGCATGCATGCCCGCCGGCGGGCGGAGCTCCCCTTCCTCCTCCTCCTCCTAGCCGCCTCCTTCCTTGCAAGGGGGCGGCCCAGGCGAGCGGATTTCCATTTCCCTCCTCGCCCCCTCGCAGCACTCTCCCCCTGCCCTCTCCCGAGGTATGATGACTCTCTCGGGAGAGGGCGGGGGGAAAGCGCTGTGAGGGGGCGGTTTTTTAAAAAAAAATGTTTTCGGGGGGTCGAATCCGCTGCCCCCCAAAACCTGCCGCCCGAGGCCATGGCCTAGTCTGGCCTTATGGGTAATCCAGGCCTGATCTGCCGGTGGGCTTCCCGGGCGGCACAGAGGAGGCTTTGGGTGGCGTGGGGCTTGGCCAGGCCTGCGGGGAGGGCGCGCGGGCGGAGGCACGGCCAGTTCCGGCGGAGCAGCGCCTCCACCTCCTGCAGCGGGCCCAAGAGAAGCAGCGCCAAGCCTGGAGAGAGGAGTGCGGCCAGGTGGAGGCACACAGCCCGGCCCAGGCCCCGCGACGCCCCCGTCACCACGCACAGGCTCCGGTCCAAGCCGCGTGCCTCCATCGCCCCCGAGCAGCCAGGCAGGCAGGTGGGAAAGGAGGAAGAGGGAGGGGCCTGGGCTGAAATGGGGAGGGGCCCAGGTGGAGGCCATGCCCCAAGTGACCAGGGGAAGGCTCACCACCCAGCCTGCCTTTTACTTGTTGCGCTCCAGGCCAGGAAAGCCCTCCTCTGACTTTAAACACCACACAGCTGGTGTTGCGCACTCCATAGAAATAGGTAAAAAGCATTCCATAGAAATACGTAAACTCAATGAGAGAGGAAGATAAACAGGAACAAAGAGTCCAGGAAATGAGTCCACCAGAGCGCATGAAAAACAAATACAGAAATTTCCAAGGTAAAATTCCAAAAACTTGAAACATGAATCCAAAAAAAAACACACTTAAGACATGAATCTATCCAAGGCAAAGCTTCCAAGGACTCGGAAAGATGTCTTGGCTCAATTTTCAACGCTTCATCTGACTACAAATTCCGTACTTGGTACTTTTATCCCCTAATGAGAGTGTCATTTTGGTTGGTGGTGTGCCCCAGGATTTTGTAAATGTAAAAAGTGTGCCGCGGCTCAAAAAAGGTTGGGAAACACTGGTCTAAAGCAGAGAGACTGTTGTGAACGTTCCTTGGTACGGCCGCTGTTGCTTTTTGGTCATTCTTGCTCTGTTTCTTCCCCTTGACTGCCCTTTAGGTCGACATGGAAGATGTGAGCTCCAAAAGGGTCAGTGAATTCTTGCAGAAATGTGTCAAACTTGAGGATCACGAAAGGAATGCTCGGCCCAAAGAGGAGATCCTAGAAGTGCAATCTCTCCCTATCCTCGCACCATCCTACCCTCAGACAGTACAAGGTATGGGAATTTCTTTCTTTTCCCTCACCACCAACTTCTTCTTCCTTTAGGAAACGTGCATCTACAACGCTGTCTTCCCATAGCATCATATTTAGAGTTAAAGCTCGACAAATGTTGTTTGTAGGTACAGCTGCACCCATACCTTGAGAAGTCGGACTTGGCCATGGTGGTCCACAGTCTGGTTACATCCCGTATAGACTACTGCAACACGCTCTAAGTGGGGCTGCCTTTGAAGACTGTTCGGAAACTTCAGCTAGTACAACGGTCGGCAGCCAGATGACTAACTGGAGTGGAGTACAGGGAGCATACAACCCACTTGTTGCACCAGCTCCATTGGCTGCCAATTAGCTCCCGAGCACAATTCAAAGTACTGGTTTTAACCTACAAAACCCTATACAATCCCTTTATGGGGGAGGGGGGTGGACTCCAAGAACGGGGGTATTGAGGAGAGCAATGGTAGAAATTAAATAACTACTCTCCGAAGGCACAGCGGAAAAGCCAGGTTTTCAGGTGTTTTTTGAAGGTCTCCGGAGTGGGGGCTTTCCTAATCTCTCCAGGCAGGGAATTCCAGAGTTGGGGGGGCCACAGAGGAGAAGGCCCTCTCCCTTGTGCCCACCAGACGAGTCTGTGAGATTGGCAGGTGCGACTGTGTAGTGAAGCATCGGGAATGTGGCGCAGCTGGCTGGGTGTCAGCTGCATAAGATCTCTACTGACCAGAAGGCAATGAGTTTGAGGCCTGCCCAGGTCGAGGTGGGCTCTCGACCTATTGTGTAGCCTGTTGTTGACCTTTGCAACCCGAAAGACAGTTGCATCTGTCAAGTAGGAAATTAAGGTACCACTTAGTGGGGAGGCTTAATTTAAGTGATTTACGAGGCCATAAAAAAATCTCCAGGAAACACACGGAGGAATGAAGGAGTGTGACAGTTCCCCCTGGTGGCCAGATGTTAAATTGCCTCTGTCTGTCTTCTGTGTTTGTGTGTCTAAATGTAATGTGTACATTGTAATCCGCCCTGAGTCCCCTGCGGGGTGAGAAGGGAATGAAGGAGTGCGACAGCACCCCCTGGCGGCCAGATGTTAAATTGCCTCTGTCTGTCTTGTGTGTTTGTGTGTCTAAATGTAATGTGTGCATTGTAATCCGCCCTGAGTCCCCTGAGGGGTGAGAAGGGAATGAAGGAGTGCGACAGCTCCCCCTGGCGGCCAGATGGTAAATTGCCTCTGTCTGTCTTGTGTGTTTGTGTGTCTAAATGTAATGTGTGCATTGTAATCCGCCCTGAGCGAGGGGGTGAGAAGGGAATTGTAATCCGGCCTGGTAAATTGCCTCTGTCTGTCTTGTGTGGTGTCTAAAGAATTGAGAATTATTGGTTGCTTACCTGTAACCGTAGTTCCCTGAGTGGTCACCTGTGAATTCGTACATATGGTAATTCCTGCGCAGGAATTACCATATGTACGTATTCACAGGGACCATGACACGGAAGAGTGGAATAGAAATGAAGTAAATAAATAAATAAGAAGGGTAACTTGTAAGGCTTATTTCTCATTATTTTAGCAAAAGGCCTAACAAGGCGATTTGACCTTCTGTTGTCATCCTCTCTACACTGTACTAAGAGCAAGTCTGACTGACTGACTGACTGACTGACTTTATTATTTCTGAGTCGCCCTCCACGTTAGTGCTCCGGGCGACTTACATATAGCAATTCAACAATTAAAAATATTAGTCACTTAGATCTCTCTTCTCTCTTCTTTCCCATTCAACAGAAGAAATATCAATGGTCTTCAACACCTGCGCAATGCCAGCCAACTTGGGCCCGTGCACCAGAAGGAGGCGTGAAAAGGGCACCGGCCATGATGGCACAAGCACGTCTCTCTACGTTGACCGGCGCAAATCCAAGGTGTGGAACTATTACACCAAGCTCGGGGATGCCTACGTTGAATGTAATGTCTGCAAGAAACAACTGTCCTTCCACAACAGCACCACTACCATGAGGGAACATCTGGTGAGGAAACACAGCATCCGTGACACTTTGCTGTCTCAGTTAAAGGATGACCAGATCTCAGACCCTGACTACATCGCTCAGGAGAACGCAATCAAGAGGGCTCGCCAGCTAACACCTGAAAATAATAACCAGTACCACACTGTGCCCTGCACAGAACCCAGAACTGATGTAATTCTGGAGCTTGTGCTAGAAATGATTTTTCGGGACCTCCATCCCCTCTCGGTAGTGAAGGACAAAGGCTTTGGTCTTCTAATTGGCTACCTAGAACCCAGTTTCATCCTTCCATCTCCTATGCAGCTGTCTAGCATGTTGTGGCACCGATACAACGTTGTCAAGCAACACCTGGAACATTACCTACAAACGGCCCAGTCTGTCGTGATCTGTGCCGAGTTCTGGCTCTCCCAGCCCAACCAGACGTACCTGACAATCATGGCTAACTTTATCGATGGGGAATGGCGACGGTCAAGGTGCATCTTGGAGACCCAACAGGTGCATGAGAATAAAATGGAGAGCAGTTTGGGAGACAGGCTGTATTCAGTCTTGACGGACTTTGGGATGCCCAGCAAGTCTGCTTTCTGTGTGATGCATGACAGCCTCCAGGATATGGAGGTGAACTCCTCCCAACTCAAATGTGTCTATGGCTGGACTAGCATGTGTTGCGCTGCTCACCTGCTGCATCTCTGCGTCCAGGCAGGTCTTGAGGTGGAGCAGGTACAAGAGGCCCTGAGTGCCGCTCGTAGCATTGTCTGCTACTTCCAGCAGGATGCTAAAGCCACCTGCTCACTGAATAGCAAACTGGAAGCCATCAACAAGACAAAACTGAAGCTGGTGATGGACACTGGAGCTCGGTGGGTAACCACCATTGAAATGTGCGAGTGTCTGCTGGATCTCAAGTGGGCCATCATGTCTGTGTTGGAGGAACATCCCAAGGGAACGACCGTGGTCCAGAATTTGGCGGACCATCAGTGGAAACTCTTGCAGGACCTAATGCCTGTCATGAGGACCCTAAAGATCGCCACGTCCTTCTTGAGGGAGGAGCAGAACTTCTCCATATCTTCCTTGATGCCATGCATCCACGGCATTGTCACCGCCATTGGACAGCAGTCGGAAGAGGCAAGCGGCACCATTAAGACGGTGGTGAACAATATAAGGTCGGAGCTCACACATCGTTGGGGCATCTCCGATGACGAGAAACTGCTGGAGAGCCCAGCCGTGGTCGCGTCCTTCTTAGACCCGCGTTTCAAAGAAATGCGGTTCCTGAGCCCCAGTCTGCGAAGTGAGCTCCACAAAAAAATCAAAAACATGCTGTCCCAGTTCTTTAACCACCAGTCCCCAGTCTCAACCCAGTTCTGGGTTCCAAGCGCTGACTATAAAGCAGAGGTGAGTGAAGCCGCCAGCCAGCTCTCTGCTCATAAGGAAAGAGGTCCAAGCGGGCAGTCCCAGAGTATGTACGACATCCTCTTAGGAAAAGACCCAACGGAGAGTATGCCTGAGATCCACCAGCAGTTGGAGAACTACATTGTGGAGCCTCTCTGCAAGCGCAGCACTAACCCATTGGACTGGTGGAAGAACAATGAACACCGTTTCCCTTCTGTAGCCAGATTAGCCCGGCAATACCTGGCCATACCGGCAACGGTTGTGCCACCAGATCAGGCCTTTGCTGCCAGCGAAAGTGCCCTGGAGCACAGGAGGGGTGTACTTGCCCCTGAAAATCTGGACCAGATTCTCTTCTTGCATCAAAATTTCGATTTTTTGGAATCTATGAGAAATAGCGGCGAGAATCCGAATAAGGCTGTGCAGAACCAGTTCTGAAAGTTGTGTGTGGAAAAAGCACAGAAGCTACCCAGAGAATTAGTGTGTGATGTATTGTCGAAGGCTTTCATGGCCGGAATCACTGGGCTGTTGTGTGTTTTCCGGGCTGTCTGGCCATGTTCCAGAAGCATTCCCTCCTGACGTTTCGCCTGCATCTATGGCAGGCATCCTCAGAGGTTGTGAGGTCTGTTGGAAACTAGGAAAATGGGGTCTATATATCTGTGGAATGTCCAGGTTGGGAGAAAGACAAGCATTGAATAGCCTTGTAGCTTCAAAGCCTGGCTGCTTCCTGCCTGGGGGAATCCTTTATTGGGAGGTATTTCCTGGTCCTGGTTGTTTCTTGTCTGGAATTCTCTTGTTTTTTTGTGTGTTGCTCTTTATTTAATGTCCTGATTTTAGAGTTTTTTTAAAAAAAATACTGGTAGCCAGATTTTGTTCATTTTCACGGTTTCCTCCTTTCTGTTGAAATTCTCCACATGCCTGTGGATTTCAGTGGCGTCTCTGTGTAATCTGACATGGTGGTTGTTAGAGTGGTCCTTTCGTGACCCAGACCACCTTAAGAAGCATCTATAAGCCTCAGGCTCAACTACAACAGGTCCAGCATTTCTGTGTTCTCAAATAATATGCTGTGCCCAGGTTGATTCATCAGGTGCTCTGCTATGGCTCTAGAACAGACCTGGGCAAACGACGGCCCTCCAGGTGTTTTGGACTCCAACTCCCACAATTCCTAACAGCCGGTTGGCTGTTAGGACTTGTGAGAGTTGAAGTCCAAAACACCTAGAGGGCCGTAGTTTGCCCAGGCCTGCTCTAGAGAGTGGTATAGAGCAATAGCAGAGCACCTGTTGAACCAACCTGGACACAGCATATTTATATATTTTGTTATTTTTATGGTTATAGCATTGTTTTATTTTGTTCAATGTCCAGCGCCCTCGGAAAGAGGCAAATAATAAATAAATAAATAAATAAATAAATAAATAAATAAAAACCCTCTTGTCTGTTTGAGGCAGGTGTGAATGTAGCAATTGGACTTTCCACAGATATATAAACCCAATTTTCCTGCTTTCCAACAGACCTCACAACCTCTGAGGATGCCTGCCGTAGATGCAGGCAAAATGTCAGGAGAGAATGCTTCTGGAACATGGCCATAGAGCCTGGAAAACTTACAGCAACCCAATTAGTATGTGGTCAGTACACTGGGAAATGGAAGGAAGCTGTAGTCTTGGAAAGGACGTATTTGCGTTCAGGTCACTTTAAAGTACTCAAGAGGTCAGGGCTAGACTCAGCCCCGTAATTTACAAATTAGCCTGCTAAGCCTATTGATGGTTTTCTAGTAGAGGTAGGTTGTTCCCTAAATACAAGTAAGAGTTGTGTTCTTGAAAAGCCATGTTCAATGCTAGTAGTTCTCAACCTGTGGGTTCCCAGGTGTTTTGGCCTACAACTCCCAGAAATCCCAGCCAGTTGACCAGCTGTTAGGATTTCAGGGAGTTGAAGGCGATAACATCTGAGAACCACTGCTTTAGGTTGAAGCAGAAAAAAAGAACAAGGGCCACGTGCAAGAGTGCATTCCTGGAGGGCAGATCCATGAAAGCATAGCTAGGCAACTAGAATTATGACCTTAACTATGTTCGAGAAGATAGAAGAATGTAAACATGATCCCAGAGCTCATATAAGTATATAATAGTGCTCTGTGGGTCCATGCATGTTCCTGTATGTGTATCAATTACTTTAAGATAGGTAATAGGTCTGGGCAATCAAGGTACTAAATGGTTCTAAAGTATTAACAAAACTAAAGTTCTGGTGGTGAACACTAGGTGGCGCTGGTGCTTTGCTTCTACAGTGTTGCTAAAGTTCTGGTGGTGAACATTTCAGAACTCTAACAAAACTTTCAAAACTTCATTATTATTTCATTATTGGTGATTTTAAAGGCAGAATCAATTAGGAACTGACATTAATGAAATTTTGAAAGTTTTGTTAAGAGTTCTGAAATGTTCACCACCAGAACTTTAGCAACACTGTAGAAGCAAAGCACCAGCGCCACCTAGTGTTCACCACCAGAACTTTAGCAACACTGTAGAAGCAAAGCACCAGCGCCACCTAGTGTTCACCACCAGAACTTTAGCAACACTGTAGAAGCAAAGCACCAGCACCACCTAGTGTTCACCACCAGAACTTTAGCAACACTGTAGAAGCAAAGCACCAGCGCCACCTAGTGTTCACCTACAGAACTTTAGTTTTGCAAGTACTTTAGAACCATTTAGAACCATGATTGCCCAGGCCTAATAGGTAAGGTAAAGAGCATCCTTTAGGCCAGCCCTTCCCTAAGTCTGGTATTGAGAAATACTTTCTATGGGGCACAGAGGTTATTTCCACATCACTGCTACCTCTGTCATCGGTTTTTGAGTACTAAATCAGGCATCTATTCATTTTCTGTTGTTTAAAATATGCTTCTCCTGAGCCTAAATGCATGCCAAACATGCCACCCAAGCCTCTCAACCTGTGATTTCCAAACACTGGTCTCCAGGTGTTTTGTACTTCAACTCCCAGCAGCCTGTGGCCAATGATCAGGGATTCTGGGGAAACAACTAGTGGAGTAGAATTTGGGAATCACTGATCTTGACAATGTTAAGATGCATGTGAGGGAGTTGGGATCTCCCCCGCTAAAAGTGCAGCCCTTTAGCCTTTGACAGATACCTGCCTGACTTAATTAATTTATGTGATGCCGTTCCAATGGGAGAACCTACATATTCTTCATGCCTTCTGTTTGAAATCCTACAACTGAAGTGGTAGTACTGCAGTCAGCTCGATGTTTGAATAAAGCTTGACTCACTTCTGACGGCTGGTTTTGCTGGTAGTTGATTGGAGTTGGTGAGTCCGGTGTTTGTGGGGCCAAACTTAGGGCAGGGGTGCTCATTAGGTCAATCGCGAGCTACTAGTCGATCTTCGGCCCTCATCCAGTCGATCTTCGGGCCTCACCAGCCAGATGGTGCGCTCCGGCCATGTGCGTGCACACCCCGCACGCACGCGCACTCCCGCCACTGGCCTCCGCTCCTGCGGTGCTTCTTCTGCCCGCGGGGCATTGCAGGAAGGAGGAAGCACGAGGCGGGGCCTGCGAAGTCTCCGCCTCATGCTCCCCCGTTCCCACAATGCCCCGCGGGAGGAGCCGGCAGCAGGAACGAGGAACCGCAAGGCGGAGCCTTCGAAGGCTCCGCCTCGCGCTCCCTCACCCTCTGCAATGCCCAGTGGGAGGAGCGGCGGGCGGGAGGAGTGGCGCACGGTAGGAGCAGCACGTGGATGGTGCGCGTGCGCGCGCAAGGTAAATCTTCACCTTTAAAAAAAAACGTAGCTCGCATGCTTAAAAAGTGTGGGCACCCCTGGCTTAGGGGGTGTCTTGCTGTGAAAGAAAGCAGGCTTCCTTTTGCAAAGCCTTACAAGCACTGTGGCATACCACTTTCTCACCCATGCAATCCTAGAGAGGAGGAAGGAAACGGCTCCCATACTCCAACCCAGATATTGTTTTCATCACAGTAGAGAATGAATCCACTGTAAATCTGGTTGCTGCCTCCTGCAGAATTCTGGGGTTTGTAGTTTAGTGGGGCTGTTAAAGGTTTCTCCCTAAACTACAAACCCCAGAATTCTGCAGGAGGCAGCAGCCGGATTTAAAGTGGATTCATTCTCTAGTGTGATGAGGTAGATGTTGGCCAGCCAGTTTGGTTGGGCTGCTTTAAAAACAAACATAGGTGCTGTGTCGTCATCGTACCCCCCCCCCCCCCGGCCCTCTGCCTTAGCACAGACCAAAAATCCAGCAAGTCCAGTAATGCCAGACTGGTGATAGCTGATCGTGGTAGCAAGCACATATTCTGTTGCAGATATTTCATCCCTTCCTTATTTATTTATTTAAAACATTTATATTCTGCCCTTCTCACCCCGCAGGGGACTCAGGGCGGAGCACAACATATATACACCAAACGTTCAATGCCGGGACGTAAAACCATAAATATATACAAACATTAAAATCACTTATATTCACATTAAAAGTTGCTTAGAAACCATCTCAGGACATCATTTTGCCTCATTGCACTGCCCCCAAAGGTTTGGTCCCACAGCCAGGTCTTCACCATCCTTCTGAAGGGCAGGAGGGAGGGGCCTGATCTAATATTGCCAGGAAGGGAGCTCCATAATCCGGGGGGGAATCACGGAGAAGGCCCTGTCTCTCGTCCCCGCCAAACGTGCCTGTGAAGGTGGCGGGACCGAGAGCAGGGCCTCCCCAGAAGATCTTTGTTTCCGCAGTGGTTCGTAAAGGGAGAAGCGTTCGGACAGGTAAACTGGACCAGGGTCATTTAGGGCTTTATACACCAAAGCCAGCACTTTGAATTGTGCCCGGTAGCAAACAGGCAGGCGGTGGAGCTGACGTAGTGTAACCTTGAACACAAAAATACGAGTCAGTTGTGGCTTTACGTAGAAAGGAAAATAGTTGATTCACTGGCAAAAGTATGATAGCTGGGACCCTACGCTGGTTGCGCAACGCGGGTCTGAATTGAGGGGAACACGAGCGCAAGACGGCGCAGCGTGTGAGAGACACAGCTACGCCAGAGTCGTGGGAACATTGTTTGCTACAAAGGGGGAGAGGAAACATTTTATCCCGTTTACCATCTTCGTAAGCCCTTGTTTATCAACAGTAAATAATAGACCTGGTTGATTTTTCCGGATGTAGGGGGCGCAGGTGCTTCAAATCTGATTGACTTCCGAAATTTTCCGGAAAAAATTCAAAATTCCCCGAATTAATTCCGAAATTTCGGAATGGCTTTGTTAATGGTGGACATGCATGTTTAACCCAGTTTGGAAGCGGATGCCTTCCCTTCGCGTCAGAACTGCACGGAAGGGAGGGCCAGGGAAGGGAAACCCGCCGATTCCTTTCTGATAATGGCAGTGGTGGCTTCGAAATGGTAAATTCACTTCCAGGTTGGTTACATCGCTTCAAACCCACTTCAAAAGTGAATTTAATCCGAATTCATTCCGATTTTACGAGCATTCCTACGAACCTAACCAGACCTAGCAAATAACTCTAACATTACTTCACCTTCCTTAAGCACTATGCTTGTCTGTTTGTTGTCGTCCCCCCTTTCTGCCCCCCTTCCCTTCATAAATTCTGACCCGCATTGCGCACATCTTCCCTTCATTAATTCTGACCCGCGTTGCACAAGTAGCGTAGCGTAAGGTCCCAGCTATCATACTTTTACCCATTCACTTTAGTTCAACAATGATACAAAGCAAATCAGAATACAGTAGAGTCTCACTTATCCAACATATACGGGCCAGCAGAACGTTGGATAAGCGAGTTTGGGAGATGTAGTTGCTGGGATTTATAGTTCACCTACAATCAAAGAGCATTCTGAATCTCACCAACTATAAAATTGGGCCAAACTTCCCACACAGAACCCCCATGACCAACAGAAAATACTGTTTTGTGATGGTCTTTCGTGACCCCTCTGACACCCCTTCGCAGCCGCCCCCAGGGGTCCCGACCCTCAGGTTGAGAAATGATCATCGAAATGTTTAGGTTTTTTTGAAAGATGCTATTTCTGTCTAGTAACAGAAAAAGTGAATGGTCTACGTAGGCAGTACATCTAGGGTAGGAGAAAAACCTGTTTGCAGATTGTTTTGCTGGAGTTAAAGTGCTCGCAGACCTTTGCAACACAAGTATGTGTTTACATGGAAAACTACAATCATCCCTGGCTGTCTGCGTTCCTAACCCACCCCGTAGCTTTCTACAAATGTAAAAAAAGGTCAGGCATGATAAACAGAAGTGGGAGCCAGGCTTGTATGAATGACAATGTGAATACTTGTGAATGTATGAAGATACAATGCATTATCCATTGAATGTTGAGTGGCATTTTATTGCAAGGTTGGGCAACTTTTACCTTTCCCTGTACAGTATTGCCTCTCCATTGGCGCCCTCTTGCCATGGGGGAGAGGCTTGCGTACCCTAATGAAGTTGTGAGCTATGCTGGCGGTGGCATAATAGTCACCAGTAGGGCCTCCCATGCCAGACAGGTCACAACCGAAGGGTCTGACAAAGAGCGTCAACGGGCAGGATGGGCTCTCTATCTTAGGATGGGCAACCATCCTAAGAGAAGGAAAACTCTAATTTCAAACGCGGACAGATGGTGCTTGTCTAACCCTGTAAGGTCAACCATCTAAAACAAGGAAACTCGAACCAAACCTACGACCTGAGGAACTCGCTGCCACCGTCCAAGCTTGCGAGGCCCCAGCAGACAAACCTTTAGTTTAAAAGGTGAGGCCAGTTCTGTGCACGCTGCGCTCCACCAGAAAAATCCATTGCACAGGCTCGAAGGACACATCCAACTTTCGAAAAAGCCCTGTAGCGATAGGCGAGGGATGAAGCCGCAGACCCAAACCACGCAGAAAGAACTGCAACTTGGAAACAACATCACCCAAGGAGACTTGCTGCTGTGCTTTCTGCAACCGAACTTGCCTATCTCAGATTGGCCTTTTTAGTCATCATCGCGCTTGTAAAAAGTGTGGGATGAGTCCTTCCTAAGAATCTTCATTCGCGAAGTAATGCCGAGATCGTCAGGCTGCAGTTTTTATTACCCTTTGGCCTTGAAGATGATGTCTAGGGTTGATGGGAACTGGAATCATACCTCAGCTTGAGAGCCAGATGTTAGCCACCTACGGTTCCTAGCAAACAAAAACCTCTGCTTGCTCTCACTGCAGTTTGTATTGAAAGCAGGCGATCCAGTAGAAATCTGGACTCCATTTGGTAGACCAAGCTGAACATGAGACAACAGTCTGATGCAGCAGCTAAAAAACCCAATGCGATTCTAAACTCAATCAATAGGAGTCTAATGACTGGATCAAGAGAAGTCATAGTCCCACTCTGTTTTGCCTTGGTCAGACCTCACCTAGACAGGCCCGGATTAACACCTTTTTGCGCCCTGGGCCATACTTCGGAATTACGCCCCCAGCCAACCTCTACTCCCCCCCCCACACACACACCACTCAGACCCACACTTGGCTGGCTTTCGCCATGGTGCCTCCGGAGCAGAAGAGTAAGACGAGTAGGCACCATACCACCACCTCCAAGGTCCCCATTCCCACCGGCTGGAAAGCTTCGCTGTGCTCTGAAGGTCTCCTCGGGAGTCGGGAGGCTTGGGGAGAGCGCAGCGGATGCAAACTCAATCCAAAGGAGTGCATGAGAGAGTGCGCGAAAGAAAGCGCACGCAAGAGAGCACGCGCGAGAGCGAGAGAGCGCGCGAGACAGCGAGAGAAAGCGAGAGAGCGCATACAAGAGCGCGAGAGAGAGCGAGAGAGAGCGCGCGTGAGAGAGAGCGCACAGAGAGAGAGAGAGATCCGCTTGGCGTGCACTCCCGGAGGGGATGGAACAGAGACTTAGCCAGGAGAAGGAGCAAGGAGGGGCATGAGAAAGGGGGAAAGAGGTGCGTGGACCAGGGTTTTTTTTGGTCCGTGATCTGCACACACACACACACCCCGACTTGCGCCCCTAGGCCATGGCCTCGAATGAAAAGGTGTCCAGTTCTGGGTACAATAATCTCTAAGGACCTGTTCAGACAATACACTTATTCTGAGAGCCTCTGCAGCAAACAGGAGGGTGGCCAGACACCATTCCCTGTAAACGCAGAAGCAATATCTACAAAAGACAAAAAAGGTGAGATTTCCAAGTGTGGGAATATTGAGGTTTTGAGCCGAATATGCAGATTTTCGTATGCTTGTATGTCCCTGCAATTAGAAATCACATATTTTATCTGGGTTTGTTCCTGGGTTTTAGATGCTTGTTCCTGATTGGTCGGTTCCTAAAAAGAAGGCGACACTTGTGTAGAAGGCAAAAACTTTGTTTGTGTGCCGGGAATTTCATGAAAAGTGTGGAGGGCACATTTTCTCTGGCCACAACAAAGTCGTGGCCCCCTAGTCAACGTTGTATATCTTTTCACAAGAAAAACAATCAGGAAGAGCCATGTATAACCCAGGAACAGCACCCTGTGATTTGATAACACAAGGACAAAACCAAATCTGTCTGGACAGATGGCCAGATAGTCAGGGTCTAAATAGTATCAATGACAAAGTTCCATTCCTGGCTTGTGTGTTCCTGTTTGATTGTGCAGTGCTGACTTGGGCAGAAGTGGGCCTACTCCGTAAACTTTGTTTGTGTGGCAGATACTTCATGAAACATCTGGAGGGCACAGTTTCTCTGGCCAGGACAAACATAACTTTTGCAGTGATTTGCTGCAGTGATTCTCCACATATCTGCTGCTTAAGTTTTTTTTATAAAACTGCTGAAGTTTTTGGCAGAAGTCCTGCAGCAGGTCCTGTGGCTGGGTCGTCCCGGGGGGGAGGGGGGCAGCTCCGGCTGCCAATAATGGACGGTGAGGTGGTTAGTCCATCGCTGCTGGTTAAAAGCCTGGGGGTCCAACTGGACCCTCTGCTGGCGATGGAGGCTCAGGTCTCCACCGTGAACAGAGCAGCGTTTTTCCATCTGCACCAGGCAAGGCGGCTGGCGCCCTACCTTTCCAGTGACGACCTAGCCGCGGTAATCCAGGCCATGGTCATATCGAGACTGGACTACTGAAATGCCCTTTACATTGGCCTTCCCTTGTCGGTAATCCGGAAACTGAAGATGGTGCAAAACGCTGCAGCTCGACTGCTGGCTGGAGTGACACTAACATGCCACATCACACCAGTCCTCCAGTGTTTGCACTTGCTTCCATCGAGTACCGTATTGCCTTCAAAGTGCTGGTGTTAACCTTTAAGGCCTTGCATGGTCTGGGGCCAGTGTATCTGAAGGACCGCCTCTCCTTGCACATTCCCCAGAGACCACTACGGTCCGAGGACCAAAACCTATTGGAGGTTCCACCACTCAAGATTTGCTGATTGTAATCGACTCGGCAGCGCACCTTTTCTGTAGTAGCGCCTACCCTGTGGAATGCCCTCCCGGCAAAGGCATGAGCAATAACAGAGTTACAGGCCTGTAAGACCACCCTGTTCCGCCAGGCGTTTAATCTCTAAAGTTGTGCTTTCCATTCTGGTCCTAATCTGTTTTATTCTGTTTTTAACTACGTTGTGTTGTGTATTCATTATTATGAACCACCCTGAGCCTATTTGTGAAAGGTGGTATATAAATCGAAATAATAAATAAACAAATAAATAAAGCAGCCATCTTGGGAGCCTCTAAATCTCGCAACAAAGCATCAAGTCTGGACAGAAATCCATACAAGTTAATATCCCGAGGGGGTTGACTCTGCAAACTCTATACTCCATGGTTTGATTACACAACCCATTTATATGTTCGAATATCACAGAGTTGCTTCAGAAAGAAGAAATTCATACACTCAGGTGTCTGGTCCCACTCCATTACAATGAGGCGAACGGCACAAAGGGTTGCAAATTTATTTATTTTTGATGTGACGTTTGGGTCACTTACGGTAAAGACATATTCTAGATTAACAACTTTCAATGACAAACTCAATTTAATAAGCAACACTGTGAGTGCGTACAAAACAACAATAACCAAAGTACTACATAGTGAATAAAAAAGTAGCTGTGCAAACATCAGTCCCAAAAAAAAGATACTAAATACAAAGGTGATTTCTCAGTGATTGATCTATTCCGTCCTATATATATATATACACACATACATACCAGAACCCTGAAAGACAAAACAACAGAGAAAGGAAGGGAATGAGGGTTACTCATACAATCTCAACGGATACATTTTGAACAACTAACCCAACAATTGAACAAAAGCTATTTTAGTTACTGACAAATATACAGAATTCTTTTAACTCCATAATTAGAAATTAAGACAGGCTTCATATGCTGTCTTTTCTATGTCAGGTTTAAATAATAATACTGAATGCCCATATAGATTGCATGTCGCTCCCAGGATTCGCAGTCTAGGTTCCCATTTGAAAAAATGGGTTTTCCAAATAGCAAACAATACCTACAGAGGCATCAAGTACACTGACCTGCAAATTTAATGGGATTTCACTGATTGTTATTATTTATCCTTACTAGCGTCTTTGCCATATACGTATGTCTAACAGTAACACTGCCTTATTCAAAATAATGTCATAATGATGTCAAAAGATGACTACTGAGTTGTTGTGAGTTTTCCGAGCTGTCTGGCCATGTTCCAGAAGCATTCTCTCCTGATGTTTCACCCAAATCCATGGCAGGCATCCTCAGAGGTTGCGAGGTCTGTTAGAAACTAGGAAAATGGGATTTATACAGTATATCGGTGGAATGTCCAGAGTGGGAGAAAGAACTCTTGTCTGCTTGAGGCAAGTGTGAATGCTGCAATTGGCCACCTTGATTAGCATTGAATACCCTTGCAGCTTCAAGGCTTGGCTGATTCCTGCCTGGAGGAATCCTTTCTTCGATTCTTGGGAGGTGTTAACTGGCCCTGATTGTTTCTTGTCTAGAATTCCTCTGTTTTTGAGTGTTGTTCTTTCTTTCTTTCTTTACTTTTATTTATTTACAGTATTTATATTCCGCCCTTCTCATCCTGCAGGGGACTCAGGGCGGATTACAATGTACACATACATGGCAAACATTCAATGCCATAGACACACAACACATATAGACAGACAGTCAGAGGCTATTTAACTTTTTTCTGGCCACTAGGGGAGCTGTCACTTCACCATCCACCTGCGACACATATGCCATCCAGTAGTCGCCATGTACTGTACTTGCCTACAGAAAACCATATTTAATAAGACTTGCCACTATAAGAGGGTTTTCCAAGACCAGTCACTCTTATTGCAACAGTGTAGTAATGATGAGGCCGTGGATCAGGGCTATCCAGAAAGTCGATCGCAATCGACCAGGTGATCGCGAGACCGAAGGAGGTGGATCGCAGCCAGATGGGGCTTCTCAGAGGAGGGCGGAGCCAGGCCGTGCCCCGCCCCGCCCTTGGCACTCCCAGCAGCTTCTCCAGCCTTGAGATGGGCAGGGCCAAGCCAGCCTTGTGCTAGCTATGCCACCACTGGCTTGGCCCTGCCCTCCTCAAGCCTGGAGCAGCTGCTCCTACAGCTGAAGCCAGAGGGGGGAGGAGCCAGGCAGTGCCAAGCCCCGCCCCCTCCCCAGCTTCGGCACTCCCAGCAGCTGCTTCAGCCTTGAGAAGGGCAGAGCCAAGACAGCCTTGTGCTAGTTATGGCACCACTGGCTTGGCACTGCCATCCTCAAGCCTGGAGCAGCTGCTGCTACAGCTGAAGCCAGAGGGGGCGAGGCCAGGCCGCACCAAGCCCCGCCCCCTCCCCGGCTTCGGCACTCCCAACAGCTGCTTCAGCCTTGAGAAGGGCAGGGCCAAGCCAGCCTTGTGCTAGTTATGGCACCACTGGCTTGGCACTGCCATCCTCAAGCCTGGAGCAGCTGCTGCTACAGCTGAAGCCAGAGGGGGCGGAGCCAGGCCGCACCAAGCTCCTCCCCCTCCCTGCCCCTCTACCAGCAGCTTCTCCAGCCTTGAGGAGGTAGGTAGATCTTTCTGACTTGGTTTTATTATAAGTAGCTCGCGTGCTGAAAAAGTGTGGGCACCCCTGCCGTGGATCATATTTTAGTTCTTGCGGACCACTGGTGGTCCACAGACCACAGGTTGGAAACTACTGCTATATACATACAAATGAAGAGATACATTTTTTAATATAAAAAAACAACCCTAATGCATCCTTCTGATTTTACTCCTTGGGTTGGACAGGTTTACCAACATACTTACCTTGGAATGGTGCTTTCCCAGTTACCACTGTATGAAATCAGCACCCAAATTTCTCTCTTCCTTCTTTGGCTCGTTTTTCGGATGCTTTATGGGCCACTTGATCTTTATCGTGGGTTCCATCTGCTCTTGGAGGCGATGGCGCTTCATGTGAGCATTCCGGCTCTTTATCTTGTCAAACACCCTAGATGCAGGCAGAAGGAGAAAGGCCAAGGCTTTTCAGTAGTCTTACAGTGCTAGAGCGTAATAGAAATTCAGGAACTTTCTTTCACATGTGGTGGGGATGTAAAATTGCTAAAACATGTTGGAAAAGGATTCATGAAATTATACAAGAAATTCTAAAAATGAAATTTCAAATGAAACCCGAATATTATTTATTAGGGATGTTAGATACGAAAACAAACAAAAATGAAGACATTCTATTCAATTATATGACTACAGCGGCCAGAATTGTGTAGGCCTGGAAGTGGAAGACCCAAGAAATTCCAATGGAAGAAGAGTGGAAACTAAAGGTATTGGACATAATGAATATGGATAAATTAACTTATTATTTGAAAACATACCAAGACAAAACCAAAAGCCCTACTGATTGGACTTTATTAAATAACTTTTTGAATGCAAAAGGAAAAGTTGCAAACACCAGAAGACGGAGAGAATAAGTACAATGAATAATTAAAGAGTTTTCAACAACCTCGATAGGAAAAATTCGGAAGTCAACAATCAACATTTTCTTTACTTTTTTTTCTTATTTTTATTTTTATCTTTTTAATTAAAAAAATCTTTCTTTTTCTCCTTTAAAAGATTTTTCCGCCATTTTTTGGTATTTTTTTTTAAAAAAACTTTTTTTCTTTCCTCTATGTCTCCCCCCCGCCGCCTGCCGCCCCCCATTTCCCAAATTTTGCTTTCCTCCCTTTTCCTTTTCTTATCCTTCCCTTTAGCGATAGGGATCCTCCCCTTTATCTTTTCCCCCCTCCATTGATAGTATTCCTTTCTACCCCCCAAACATTCCACCCTCCCCTTTCCCCCTTGCCCCCAAATACCATACTCTTTCTTTCTATTTATTTATTATTCATACTTGTATACCGCTCCTTCCCAAAGGCTCGGGGCGGTTCACAGCGTAAAATCAATAAGAACAATAATTAAAAACAGTAATAAAACAATAAAAACAGTAAACAACAGTAAAAACAATCACCCTCCATTCAAAAATAAATAAAATTATTTTTTTAGAAAGAACATAATATATACCGGGCTGTGGTGCCACTAGTTAGTAGCCAGCTGTATTAAATCACTACTGACCGAGAGGTCATGTGTTCAAAGCCAGCCTGGGTTGGAGTGAGCTCCCGACCATTAATAGTCTAGCTTGCTGTTGACCTATGCAGCCAGAAAGACAGTTGCATCTGTCAAGTAGGAAATTTAGATACCACTTTATGTGGGGAGGCTAATTTAACTAATTTACAACATCATAAAAAACCTTCCAGCAGCGTGTGTAAGAATGAGGAAGTACTCCATCAAGGACTCGGTGTCACAAGTGGACGGTGAAGCGGCAGCTCTCCCTGTGGCCGGAATCGAGCATACTCTCATGAAGCCGGAAAGCTGGAATGTTAAATTGCCTCTGTGTCTGTCTATATATGTTGTATGTCTAATGGTATTGAATGTTTGCCATGTATATGTGCATTGTAATCCGCCCTGAGTCCCCTCCGCGGTGAGAAGAGCGGAATATAAACACTGTAAATAAATAAATAAATACATAAATACACAAAACCCCAGCTTAGAGAATGTTTCCTCTTTCCTCCTTCTCAGGCTTTTTAAGGGAGAAGGTTTATTGACAGACAGCGAAGCGACAATATATTGAACGATGACAGAGCGGATTAAACTATCACAGTGAGCCACCCCAAGGAAAAAAGAAGACAGACAAACCGATGCAAAAAACCAGACTTGTCAAAAAAAGCACAATAAATCAACGGAACTAACTACCTTGCACACTCTTTGCATGGGAACACACCCTGACTGCCTGTGCTTCTGGACCTATCTAGAGTTTCCTTCTGGCTGCAGGTTGGGCTGACGGTGCTCTGCGCTGGCTTTTTGTAACTCCTTGCCTTTACTTTATTCTCCTGCTTAGGCAGCGGGCAGTGCCTTTTCTTTGGGCTGCACATAATCTGAAATTCATCAAAGTCATGAAATGTTTTTGCATGCTTATGAATTCACTGAACTCATTCCAATTATCCAACTAAATTTACTACACCTGCGATGATGACCCCAATAGCAGGAGTTTGGGCAAGGTACAGAAAGAACCAATCAGATTAGGGCCCTTCCACACAGCCCTATATCCCAGAATCTCAAGGCAGAAAACCCCACAATATCTGCTTTGAACTGGGTTATCGGAGTCCGCACTCAGATAATGTGGGATTTTCTGTCTTGATATTCTGGGATACAGGGCTATGTGGAAGGGCCCTTAGAAAGAATCACAACATTCATCACAACTTTACAGAAAACAGCACCAAAAACACCCCATAATAATAATAATAATAATAATAATCTTTATTTATACCCCGCCACCATCTCCCCAAGGGGACTCAGGGTGGCTCACATGAGGCCAAGCCCAATGACACATAATAAACAATACAATCAATATAACTTACACGTAAGCAATAATGGACAATTTAAAACAGGGGTGGGCAATTATTTTTTCCAAGGGGCCACACAAGAACCAAAAAATATTAAGGAGGGCCGCACCTAAGGGCGGAACTACATTCTAATCTACATTATTTATTTATTTACTATATTTACTATATATTACACATCATTATTATTAACATATTAATATATCAAGAAATATTCATATATTATTAGTATTAATATCATAATTAAGAACATAAGAAGAGCCATGCTGAATCGGGCCTCAGCCCATCTAGTCCAGCATTCTGTGTCACACAGTGGCCCACTAGTTGTACACAGGGATCTCGAGCAGAAAGGAGGGCAAAACCCTCACCTGCTCCCGACCCCCACAACCAGTACCCGGGAAATCCTGCCTGCCTCAATCAACACAGAGGTGGCACTTGGATGTCCATTTCAGTAACTACTGATTCCCTTGGTATCCATGAATCTGTCTAATCCTGCCTTGAAGCTGTCCAGGCTGACAGCTGTCACAACCTCCTCTGGAAGTGAGTTCCATAACCCAATGACCCTCTGGGTGAAGAAATATTTCCCTTTATTACTCCTAACTTTCCTACCTTGGAGCTTCAGGGAGTGCCCCCTAGTCCTAGTGTTGTGTGACAGAGAAAATATTTTTTTCTCTATTCACCTTTTCTATCCCATGCATGATTTTATACACTTCAATCAAGTCACCTCTTAAACGCCGTCTTTCAAGGCTGAAAAGACCAAGGCGTTGCAACCTGATTTCATAAGGGAGCCACTCCATCCCTTGGATCATTCTTGTTGCCCTTTTCTGTACCTTTTCCAGTTCCGTTATATCCTTCTTGAGGTGCGGTGACCAGAATTGTACACAGTACTCCAGATGTGGCCTCACCATAGATTTGTAGAGAGGCAATACAACATTTGCCGACCTATTTTCAATTCCCTTCCTGATCATGCCAAGCATAGAATTTGCTTTTTTCATTGCTGCAGCGCACTGGGTTGACATCTTCATTGAGCTTATGTTCTTATGTTCTTAAAGCGGGGGCTGCAGCGCGCTGCACCAGGGCAGCGGGGGTTCCTTCCTGCCTCGCAATGGTGATCCTGGGCTTTGGCCCTCTTGCATGGAGGGTCGTGCGTCGGTGGAGTGAGGGAGGGCCCAAGGGTGGAGGCAGTTTCCTGACTCCTACGGCTCTCAGAATGTCTCAGCCAGCTCATCCGGGACTACAGGAAGTTGTCCAAAGGCTCCTCCCCGCCACGCCACCGGCAGACACTCCCACGCTGGCCATCTGGAACCTCTCCACGCTGGAGGCATGAGGAAGAGGCGGAGAGCCTGGGGCACTTCATAGCCTCCGCGCCGCGATGGGGGCAGCAGCACCTTCTTGGCCCAGCCCCCGACGCCCTGTCCCGGGCCGGACAGAATTGGCTGCCGGGCCGGATGCAGCCCGCGGGCCATGGGTTGCCCACCTCTGGTTTAAAACCATTCTGGCCGGGCCAAATGTGAAATATTAAATTTTTTAAAAATAATCATATATATATAATTAAGGCAGTGTTTTTCAACCTTCCTAATGCTGTGACCCCTTAATAGAGTTCCTCACTTCGTAACTGTAATTTTGCTATGAATCGTTATGTCAATATCTGATATGAAGGATGTGTTTTCGTTCACCAAATTTGGCACAAATATCCGATAGGCCTACATTTGAATACTGATGAGCTTGGGAGGGATTGGTTTTGTCAATTGGGAGTTGTAGTTGCTGGGATTTATAGTTCACCTACAATTAAAGAGCATTCTGAACTCCACCAACGATTGAATTGAACCAAACTTGACACACAGAACTTCCCATTCACTGGACAAAATTTGGCACTAATACCCGATATGCCCAAATTTGAATACTGGTGGAGTCAGGGGGGGGGGGTTGATTTTGTCATTTGGGAGTTGTAGTTCGCCTACAATCAAAGAGCATTTCCAATCAGGACTGAAGAGAGGCAGGTCAGAGGTTCGAATCTGGGGAGAGCATAGGTGAGCTCCCTCTGTCAGCTCCAGCTCCCCATGCGGTGACACGAGAAGCCTCCCACAAGGATGGTAAAACATCAAAACATCTGTCCTTGCAGACAGCCGGTTCTTTCACGTCAAAAGTGACTTGCAGTTTCTCAAAAAAATTGTGTCTAAGCACTCATTTCAAAGGACACAACCAACAAGTAAAAAAACCCACTCTTGTTTGCGCTGCATGAATGGCAAAATTCACACAACACTCTCGTTTTTGAATATTTACATAAAACTGTAATTTAAGATAAGACTGTACAACTCTGATTACACTATTATTCTAACCTTCTTCAATGTAAATACAAGGAATGTTGTATAAGAAAGGGGAGAACTTATATCTATTAATTAAGCATCGGCCACACTCCCAGTTGTCTTTCTCTACCTTTTCGTCATCCAGTTCTACCTCATCCTGCTCTCGCTTCCTCTTTTCTGCCATGTATGATCGGCCAGAGTTAAATTTTAATAATTTTTTCCAGTTATAGTAGTATTCAACACATTGGGAAACGGTTTTAGTTTGTATCTATCAAAGGAGAAAAGGGGAAAATAAATATCAAAAGTGAACATACAAGGAATAACTAACATAGTTTCCTATATACAGCAGACAAGTTGTGAAGATACAGTCTGCTGTAGTGGATGAGCGTTGGATTATGGCTCTCAAGACCGGGATCCAATCCCCAAATACGGTACTCGAGTACCGTATATACTCGAGTATAAGCCAACCCGAATATAAGCCGAGGCACCTAATTTTGCCACAAAAATGGGGAAACATATTGACTCGAGTCTAAGCCGAGGGTGGGAAATGCAGCAGCTATGAGTACATTTCAAAATAAAAATAGATACCAATAGTATTACATTAATGGAGGCATCAGTAGGTTAAATAAATGTTTTTGAATATTCAACATACATATCATATTGATAATATTATAATGTAATAAAATAGTAATAATACAATATAATAATTGTATATCATATATTACATGTAATATTACTAATAATATTGCAGTATAGTGGTAAAGTACAATATAGTAATAAAGAATATGAATATTGTGCAATGCTAATTATTAATTTTTCCCCATGATATTTATAATTATATAATATATTGTATGTACATATATTATAATTTAATAAAATACAATTCTAATGATACAATACAATAATATAATAATTTTATATTATATATTACATGTAGTATTACTATTATTGCATTATAGTGGTATAGTATAATATAGTAATATATAATACTAATATTATTATATGCTAATAATGTAATGCATATACATATAACTTGTAAGCTGCTCTGAGTCCCCGTCGAGGTGAGAGCAGGTGAAGTATAAAAATAGTAAATAAATAAATAAATATTTTGGAATATTTACATAAAATTGTAATTTAACATAAGATTGTACAACTGAGATTAAACTATTATTCTAACCTTCTTCAATGTAAATGTGCTTACGTATCCTTCCAATAATAATGAGAGTAAAATAATAAGTGTAATAATAATAATATAGTAAAGTAATGGAAATATAACAGTAATAGAGTAAAATAATAAATGTAATAATAATAAATAGAAATGTAATAGTAACAGTAATAATAGAGTAAAATAATGAATGTAATAATAATAATAAGAGTAAAATAATGGAAATGTAACAATAACAGTAGTAATAGAGTAAAATAAGCCTTCGACAATATAATAAATGTAATAATAGAGTAAAATAATAAATGTAATAATAATAGAGTAAAATAATAGAACAAAAAGAACTGGGAAGAAAAAATTTACAACTAGAACTCTTCCAAAAGGACCTACAATTGAGAATGAGAGGGGCTCCGGAAAGCACAAGAGAGACAGCAGAAGATACGTTGAAAATAGCCATAGAAATGACTGCAGCAGTAATGCGGAAAGATGCAGCTTTCTTTGAGGAAAGAATTGACAAGGCTTTCAGAGTACAAACCTCATACTCAAGAAAGAATAAATCCCCAAGGGACATTCTGATACAGTACAACTCAGTAAAGTTAAAAGAAGATATAATTAGAAATCATAATGAAAATCCATACTGCCTCAAGGATCAAAAAGTAGTGCTACTCCGAGAAATCCCCAGGTCAATATTGGACAATAGGAAAAAATATTATTTCTTAACGGATCTATTGAAGCAACATGGGCACAGGTTCCGATGGGACAGACTGGATGGATTACAGGTCACTCTAAATAATGAAAGATACTGGATAAACAGCAGGGAGAAGGCGGAGGCTTTCTTACAAAAATGGAAACATCTCCTAACCCCACAAGAACGACAAAGCCAGACAAGAAGGAGTGACAGCTTCAAAGCAGATCGTAATAAAGAAGGAAGGTACAAGAAATCTTCGGAGAAAGAAAATGTAAGCAAAGCCGATTGGAGGAAGGAGGCTAAGGAGGCAGATGAGCAAAAGGAAGGAGAGAAAGTGGTACAGGATGACCTAGACGAGGATGAAGACGAGGAGGGCGGGTGGAACCAGGCTCGGTGGGAGAGGCAGGTGGTGGAGAGGACGAGGAAATTTAATGCGGCATGGAGGTAAAGTGCTTTTCCCTTAACGTTAACGGACTTAACATACCGGAAAAGAGAAAACAAACTTACCATTTTTTAAAGAAACAAAAAGCGGCAATATATGCCCTACAGGAGACTCATGTAAAAACATCAAAAATGGACCTAATAGACAATAAGTCACTGGGAACTATGTTTTCTTCTACTGTGGAAAAAAAGCATAGAGGGGTAGTACTTTACATAAATGCAAATTTAAATCCTATTTTTGAATTTAAAGATACGGAGGGCAGAGTGGTGGCGGTATCGGTCAAGATAAAAGGGAAGAAAATTGTTGTGATGAGTTTATATGCTCCAAATGGTCCTAAGGTCAATTTTTTTGAGTTTATAATGGAGGAAATCTCCAAAATAGAATGTGATGGCTATATTATTTTGGGGGATTTTAATGGGACAATTAATCCAAAAATGGACAAAAATTATAATAACCCCAAAAACAAATCAGCTTCCGGCAAACTCCCGAAAGCTTTATTTAACTGGCTGGAAATATGCGCTTTACAAGACTCCTGGCGGTTTCATAATCCTAAGGGAAGAGATTACACTTTTTTTTCGGGTAGGCGGAGAACATGGTCTAGAATAGATTTAATTTTACTTTCCAAAAATTTGATGTTAAACAGCAAAGAAGCTAAGATACATCCCAGGATAGTATCAGACCATGCTCCCACTGAAGTGACCCTAGGCTTTGGAAATAGGAGTTTTAATTGGAGATTGGACGATGCATTATTAAGGAACGAAGAACAAATACAGAAAAATATTAGAATATTGAAAGATTTTTTTGATTTGAATGATCAGCCAGAATGTACGATAATGAATTTGTGGGATACAAGTAAAGCCGTTATGCGGGGCCATTTTATCTCCCAAAAGAATCACATGGTGAAAACAAAAAAGGCAGAACTAAAAGACCTAGAGAACACATTAGAGACAGCAGAAAAAGGACTGAAACGAAATCCACAAGATAGGAAAATAGAAGCCAAAATAAACCTAATTAAGAGACAGATTAATTTGATAAATATGGAACAAATTGAAAGAAAAATGAAATTCCTAAAACAAAGAAATTTTGAGAATTCAAACAAACCAGGTAAATGGCTGGCAATGCAACTAAATAAAAGGAAACAGAAGAGTGTAGTCAATAAAATAAAGAGAGGGGGAAAAGAACTAAAGGAGGATAAAGACATTCTGGAGGCATTCAGAGAGTTTTATCAAGACTTATATACGGCTAAAAGAGTGAGTAAGGAAAAGATTCAAGCATATATAAATGAACAAGAATTGGAGAAAATAGATGAAAAGATTAGAGAGAAACTAAACTCCCCAATAACGGAGGACGAAATAGAATTAACCATTAAGAACCTAAAGACTGGTAAGTCGCCGGGTCCGGATGGACTCACGGATCTTTACTATAAGAGACTAAAGGAAGTACTAATACCTTATTTAAAAAAACTTATGAATAATGTACTGACCAATAGTATGATTCCAAATTCTTGGGAAACAGCAAATATAGTGATCTTTCCGAAGGAAGGTAAAGATCCAGAATTAGTCGAAAATTACCGACCAATCTCTCTCACGAATCAGGACTACAAAATATTTACTTCTATTCTAGCCAGACGATTCAAGGAGTTTCTATCTGGGTGGATTTGTTCTAATCAAAATGGCTTTCTTCCGCAGCGATTTATGAAAAATAACATTAGAAATGTTATTAATGTGCTGGAATATTTAGATAAAAATATAGGAGTTAAGGCAGCGCTAGCATTTATAGACGCCGAGAAGGCATTTGACCAGGTAAACTGGGAGACAATTGAAATCCTTCTTCGGGAGCTGGACATGGGACATTATTTTATAAACGCCATCACCAGCATATATAAAACCCAAAGTGCAGTAATAACAGTTAATGGGCAGAAATCAGACAAAATCAGGATTCAGCGAGGAACAAGACAAGGATGTCCTCTATCTCCTTTAATTTTTGACTTTGTGCTGGACTTACTTTTGAAAAGTATAAATAGGGATGATGCTGTTAAAGGAATCAAATTAAGACAAGAGAGTTATAAGGCCTATGCTTTCGCAGATGATCTTGTTTGTATAATCCAAGATCCGAAGGAGAATATTAAGGTATGGTTAAATAAAATAGAACAGTTCGGAGAAATTGCCGGCTTTAAGATGAATAAGGGGAAATCGAAGATACTAGTTAAAAATATTGGAGGACAAGAAAAGAAGGAAATAGAAGAGAAAGCAGGCATAGAAATTACCAACAAGGTAAGATATCTTGGAATCTACATTACCCCAAATAATTGTCAGCTAATCAAAAATAATTATGAAAAAGTATGGATAGAAATTAAAAGAGATCTACAAAATTGGAAAACGCAGAATCTATCTCTGCTAGGAAGAATATCAGCCATAAAAATGAAAATCTTCCCAAAGATTAATTTTCTTCTCCAGATGCTCCCCATTTTAAAAAATGATCAAATTTTAAAAAGATGGCAACAGGATCTCAATAAATTTATTTGGCAGGGAAAGAAAGCCAGAATTAAAGCAAAATGCCTAGTAGAAAGGACGGATAAAGGAGGTCTAGGGGTTCCGGATCTACAGAAATATTATGAGGCAAATTGTATTCATAATCTAAAGATATGGGCAGAACTAAAAGATAAAAAGCTGTTGAAACTAGAGGGCTTTGATATTAAATTTGGGTGGCATGCATACCTCTTTTATAATAAAATTCAACAAGATAGGGGATTCAACAATCATATCATACGGTCCGCCTTATTTAAGGTGTGGACGAAATTTAAGAAAAAGCTGTATGAGAAAATTCCCAGGTGGGTCTCACCGATTGAAGCTTTTAAAATCCAGAGATACGAGGGTAAGGAAGAACCAAAATATGAGGATATATTAAAAAGAGAAGGGCCAAATGTAAGGATAAAAGAGCGAGAAGAGTTGGGAAGCTGGAATTTAAACTGGTTCCAGTATACTCAATTAGTTAAAAGATTTAAAGAGGATGAGAAAATAGGATGGGAAACCATAATCTCAGTAGGGGAAAAGATGTGGCTACATACAAAAAGAAAAAATGTTAGCCTATTATATAAATTTCTGGTAGAATCTGAAAATAAGAGGAAAAAACCAATGGAGGAATATATCCAAAGGTGGTCAAAAAATTTGGGTTACAATTTAGACCCTGCTGAGTGGGATAGAATATGGAAAGTAAACCAGAAATATACGTATGCAAGTTGTTTGAAAGAAAACGTATTGAAAATGTTTTATAGGTGGTACCTTACCCCGAGCTTACTGGCTAAAGTTTATAAGAACTCAAACGATGTGTGTTGGAAATGTCAACAAGAAAGAGGAACTTTTTATCACCAGTGGTGGACATGCAAAATAACAAAAAAATACTGGGATAAGATTCATCAAACGATACAAGAAATGCTCCAAATTAAATATCAGAAAAAACCCGAGATATATCTTTTAAATGTAACAGCGTTTATAAAAGATAAAGATATGGAAAAACTTGCGAATTATCTTATAATTTCAGCTAGGATTTGCTTTGCTAGGTACTGGAAAAACTCCCAAATCCCTGAAGAGGATGAATGGCTAAACAAGATCACCGAGTTGGCAGAAATGGACAAGTTGACATGCTTACTTCGGCCAAATCCGACTAAAGGCTACAATTCTACATGGGCTCCATTTGTTAAATTCATGAAAGAAAAAAGAAATATTTGTTTAAAAGGGTTTTATATATGATTTCATGAATGAATAACTCTTAGTAATGTCAGTCGTCTGGAATAGAAATGTATTAAATAATCAAGATGTGAAGTCAACATCTTTAACTTCACCACTTTTTACTTTTAATCTATCCCAACCCCTTTCTCATCTCCCCCCTTTTCCCTTCCTCTCCCTTTCCTTTCTTTCCTCCCCTGTCATATGTTATTATTTCTTCACACATAGGAGGATGGAACTCGGCGGGGTTCCAAAGTTAATAATTGGAGGTATAATTGTACAATTGGAGAATAGAAATCTATGTGTGATTTTAATGTGTATTTTCTTTTGTTTGTACTCTGCTAACCTTAATAAAGATTTAAAAAAAAAAAAAAATAATAATAAAATAATAATAATAACAGAGTAAAATAATGAACAACTTTGACTCGAGTACAAGCCAAGGGGGATCTTTTTAGCCTAAAAGGGGCTTATAATTGAGTATATACGGTATTTAAAAAAACAGTACAGAAAAGCTTTCAGATAAAATATTCTGAACGGATTTTTAAAAAACCCTTTCAATTTGTGACAGGAAACAGTCTGGAAATGTCTTGCTTCTCTCATTGGGTATCACTACGGGGCCTCACATGAAAACAGCACAAACTCCTTTGCAATGAACTCGCCACTCGTATTTTACCTTCTTCTGTATGAGATTAAAGTCCTTTCTGTGTGTGGCAAAAGCCTTCTTAAACAACTGCTTTTCCACTGTAGTCCACAGTTGTGAACCTGGAGTATCAACAAGAGACAAATTATAAGCATAGACATTCTGCTTAATGGGTCATCACACTCATAACATTAAAATCTTTGCTGCCCTGTTTTTCTCTGCCGACTTTCGAATAATAGTAATAGGTCTATCAATATGTTTGAGAACTAGAAGAAGTGTGTTGACTTCTAAGTTTAACTCTGACAGATGTTGCTTCATATTTCCGTGATTTACCAGAATCTTAGTTGATAATCTGGAACTGAGGATGGATGACCGGCCGGACTCTGTACCCGATTATTTCCATCAGTGCCTTGAAGCCGTGACGGGGTGGTTACGGGCCAGCAGGTTGAAGGTGAACCCATCGAAGACGGAGATCTTGTGGCTGGGCCACCCCGGGGGGGGGGGGGGGAGTTCCAGTTGCCAATCATGGATGGCGAGGTGGTTAGCCCGTCACCCCTGGTTAAAAGCCTGGGGGTCCAATTGGACCCTCTGCTGACGATGGAGGCTCAGGTCTCCACCGTGAGCAGAGCAGCGTTTTTCTATCTGCGCCAATCAAGGCAGCTGGTGCCCTACCTTTTCCGGTGGCGACCTGGCCAGGGTAATCCAGGCCACGATCATCTCAAGACTGGACTACTGTAACGCCCTTTACATTGGCCTGCCTTTGTCGGTAATCTGGAAACTGAAGCTGTGGCTCGTCTACTGGCTGGTGAGACACTATCGTGTCACATCACGCCAGTCCTACAGCGTTTGCATTGGCTTCCTATCAAGTATCGGATTGGCTTCAAAGTGTTGGTGCTAACCTTCAAGGGCTTGCATGCTCTGGGGCCAGTGTACCTGAAGGACCGCCTTTCCCCGCACATTCAGCAGAGGCCACTACGATCCATGAATCAAAATCTATTAAAGGTCCCATCATTAAAGGTCTGCCGCCTGTCATCAACGCGGCAGCGTACTTTTTCTGTAGTGGCGCCTACTCTCTGGAATGCCCTCCCAGAGGAGGCCCGATTAATAACGATGGAGGCTCAGGTCTCCACCGTGAGCAGAGCAGCGTTTTTCTATCTGCGCCAATCAAGGCAGCTGGTCTTTCGGAGGGCCTGTAAGACCAATCTTTTTCGACAGGCATTTAATCTCTAAGGCTGTATATTCCACTCTGGTCTTAATCTGTTTTTACATTTTAACTATGTTGTGATTGTGTTCTGTGTTGTTGTAAACCACCCTGAGCCTTTTGGGAAGGGTGGTATACAAATTGAAATAATAAATAAATAATAAATAAACTTAAAACACATTTTGCAACTTGAGGCTATGCGTCATCCAATGAAAGAGGTCTGCTGTTCCTATTTGACACAGCATGAACTGATCTGAGCGAATGGCGTTTCTGCATTGTAAAGAACATTATGGCTTGCTCCTTCTGGCTTGCTTCTCTCATTGGGTATCCTATGGGACCTCGCAAGAAAACAGCACAAACTCCTTTGCAATGAACTCGCCACTCATTCTTCAATCTGACATTCAACAGACTTTTTTTTTTGCAATAAGCACAGCATTTTTTCAAACACTGGACTTCGGCCATACAAATGTCCCCAAAGAGTACACAGAGACATGCACACGGTTGCTCTGAGAATATCTTCAAGGCTACAGCCATGCCACCTCAATCCCAAACATTTGCATAGATATGCAATCTTTGAGAATTCTCAATTCTCAAATTCCTATGGCAGTGTTTCTCAACCTTCCTAATGCCACGGCCCCTTAATACAGTTCCTCATGTTGTGGTGACCCCAAACCATAACATTATTTTCGTTGCCATTTCATAATTGTAATTTTGCTACTTTTATGAATGGAAATATCTGATATGCAGGATGTATTTTCATTTACTGGACCAAATTTGGCCAAAAAAACCCCCCAATACCCCCACGTTTTCAAACTGGTAGGGTTGGGAGTTGTAGTTGCTGGGATTTATAGTTCACCTACAATCAGCACCAGGACTGTGGCGCAGCTGGCTGGGAGTCAGCTGCATTAAGATCACTACTGACCAAAAGGTCAAGAGTTCGAAGTCAGCCCGGGTCAGAGTGAGCTCTCGACCAAAATTGTGTAGCTTGTTTATTTATTTATTATTTCACATTTGTCTGTCGCCCACCCCCACCCCCACCCCCCAACGGCTCGGGGCGACTTACAACAGTTCGTAAAATACAATTGTCAGATAACTCATAATAACTCACAGTAATACCATTAACATGGAATTACAATTAGAACAGTTGAAACAACAAATGGAGTGGCAGTGGGCTGACAGCTAGGCGGTGTGAGCTACAGTTTAGCTAACTCCGAAGGCTTGTTGGAACAGCAATGTCTTAACTGCTCTCCTGAACAGGAGGAGGCCCTGGGTGGCACGGATGCCGGCGGGCAGTGCGTTCCACAGGGTTGGGGCTGCAACAGAGAAAGCCCGGCGGCGGGTTGCGGACAGATGATAGGTCCTCACATTTGGGATGACCAGGAGGTTTAGCTCTTCGGAGCGCAGTGATCTGGTGGGATGGTATGGGACAAGGCGGTCCCGCAGGTACACTGGCCCCAGACCATGTAAGGCCTTAAAAGTCAGGACTAACACTTTGAAGGCAATCCGGCATTCAATTGGGAGCCAGTGCAGTTTGCGCAGGATTGGCATGATGTGGTGGCCAATCGGGACCCCTGCCAGGAGTCGCGCTGCAGCGTTCTGCACCAGCTTGAGTCTCCGGATTACCGACAGAGGAAGGCCAATGTAAAGAGCGTTACAGTAGTCCAGCCTCGAGATGACCGTGGCTTGGACCACTGTGGCTAAGTCGCGCCGGGATAAATAGGGGGCCAGCTTCCTCGCCTGGCGAAGATGGAAAAATGCTACCCTGCTGACGCTGGAGACGTGGGCCTCCATCGACAACAGGGGGTCCAAGGTTACTCCTAAGCTCTTAACAGAGGGCGACGGACATAATGTCACGCCGTCCAGGGTTGGAAGCTGAACATCCCTACAGCCCGGAGGACCCAGCCACAGGATCTCCGTCTTTGCCGGATTCACCTTCAACCTACTGGCTCGCAGCCATCCAGTGACGGCCTCAAGGCAACGATGGAAATTATCGGGTACGGATTCAAGGCTGCCCTCCATCTTCAAGATAAGCTGGGTGTCATCAGCGTACTGATGGCACACTAGCCCAAAACTACGCACCAGCTGGGCAAGTGGTCGCATATAGATGTTAAATAAGAGGGGGAGAGAATAGCCCCTGAGGAACCCCGCAAAGAAGCGGGAACCCCGGAGACATCCTTGCCCCTCCTCACTCGTTGTAGCCGGTTCCGGAGGAAGGAGGTCACCCAATTAAGGGCTGTCCCCCTAACTCCGGCCCTGGCAAGGCGGTGAGTCAATAGATCATAATCGACTGTATCAAACGCCGCTGTGAGGTCCAATAACACGAGCAGCGCCGATCCGCCCTGATCCAGCTGGCAGCGCAACTCATCCGAGATGGAGACCAGGACCGTCTCCGTCCCATGCCCCGGACGGAAGCCGGACTGGAAGGGGTCTAGCCAAGCTGCGTCATCTAGGAAGGACTGCAACTGCTCCATTGCCACCTTCTCAATTACCTTGCCCAGGAACGATAAATTCGAAACCGGGCGGTAGTTGGAGGGGACCGTTGGATCTATTCCCGGCTTCTTCAACAATGGAGAGACCACCGCCTCTTTTAAACCCTCTGGAAATACTCCCTGGGCTAGGGAAGTATTAATTATATTCAACAGAGGGTCTCGTAATCCCTTCAGGCTGGCTTTCACCAGCCAGGAGGGGCACGGATCAATGGAACAGGTGGTCGGGCGAGCTGCAGCAATAATCCTATCGACAGCTTCTGCGTCCAGTGGCGTGAACCGGTCGAAGGTGGGCCCGGCAAGAGGCCACGGAGTCTCAAGTTCACTAACTGTATCAATCGTGGCTGGAAGGTCCCGGCGGAGGGCCGAGATCTTGTCTGCAAAATAGCTCTGAAAAGCCTCGGCAGTGAGGGCCTGATTATCACCGTTTGGGATGGTAGGGACCATCGTCAGAGACCTAATTATCTTGAACAATTGTGCTGGGCGTGAGCTCGCAGACGCAATCAAGGTAGCGTAGTACGATTTCTTTGCTTCCTTGATGGCTTTCTCATAAGCATCTTTGAAAAGCTTATAAGTTGATTTCGAACCTCCGTCATGGAGTTTCCTCCACACGCTCTCTAGCCGTCTCTTCTCCCGCTTCATCGAATGTAACTCCTCAGTGAACCAAGGCGCCCGATTCCTACAGAGGCGGAGAGGGCGTCTAGAGGCGACCTCATCGAGACCTTTGGACAGTTTGATGTTCCAGGTGTCCACCAACTCATCGATGGAGGCACTGACAGACTCCAGATCCCTTAGAGCATTCAGGAACCTAGAATGTTGTTGTTGACCTTTGCAGCCTGAAAGACAGTTGCATCTGTCAAGTAGGAACTTTAGGTGCCACTTTGCAAGGAGGCTAATTTAACTGATTTAAGAGGCCATAAAAATCTCCAGGAAGTATGCAAAGAATGAGGAAGCGACAGCTCCCCTGGTGGCCAGAAGCTGTAATGTTAAATAGCCTCTGAGTGTCTGTCTATATATGTTATGTGTCTATGGCATTGAATGTTTGCCATGTATATGTACACTGTAATCCGCCCTGAGTCCCCTGCGGGGTGAGAAGGGCGGAATATAAATACTGCAAATAAATAAATAAATAAATAGCCTCTGAGCGTCTGTCTATATATGTTGTGTGTCTATGGCATTGAATGTTTGCCATGTATATGTACACTGTAATCCGCCCTGAGTCCCCTGCGGGGTGAGAAGGGCGGAATATAAATGATGTAAATAAAATAAATAAATAAAAAGTATTCTGAACTCCACCAACAATGGAATTGAACTAAACTTGGAACAAAAAACTCCCATGACCAACGAAAAATACTGGAAGGGTTTGGTGGGCGTGGACCTTGAGTTTTGGAGTTATAGTTCACCTATATCCAGAGAGCACTGTGGATTCAAATAATGATGGTTTAGACCAAATTTGGCACAAATACTCAAAATGCCCAAATGTGGTGGGAGTTTGGGGAAAATAGACCTTGACATTTGGGGGTTATAGTTGTAGGGTCAGAATTCCCACACAGAATCTCTATCACGAGCCTCCCTCCAATCTCACATGCTCTCCCTCGCCCACACATGCGCACCAAGCTGCCATGCACCGAGTACGCCTGCTCTCCCATCCCTTGTTTGGAGTCTCAAAAACAGCCATTGTTTCCAAAAAAGGAAGAGAAGGGCAGGCAGAGATCTTCAACCTTCTCAGCCAAAGGGGTTCTGAAGACTATCAGAAATATATGTTTTCTAATGGCCTTTGGTGACCCCTCTGAAACCCCCTCACAATCCCCCAGGCGCCCCCAACCCCCCAGGTTGAGAAACACTGTCCTATGGGTTTCAGGCAAGCTATGGCAAAGCCTTCATCAAATTTAAGCAAATCCCTTTTACCTGAGTAATGATAGTTGGCAAGAGGGTGAGAAGGTGGCTTCTGTGGTCCTTTGAGTAACAGCATCTTCAGTGCTTCCTGGGAATAGTTTGAAAGAAACTCAGAAACTTTCACCCAACAGTAATCTTTGTGACCACATCCCCCTGCGCCCTATGAACTGACACAGGCTCTAAGATCTGCCGCGGAGGCCCTCCTCTCGGTCCCACTACGTCACAAGCATGGTTGGTGGGGACGAGGGAGAGGGCCTTCTTGGTGGTGGCTCCACGGCTTTGGAATACCCTCCCCAGGGAGATCAGGCAGGCACCTACACTGTTCTCCTTTCATAGGGACTTGAAGACATGGCTTTTCAATTAGGCCTCTGAGAATATTTAGCCCCTAGTTGTCCTGCGTAGTAGTCGCACATCCTGCGCTTTGTCCCGTGCCCTTTCTCCATTACTGCAGCTGGCACTTATTTTATTCCTAATGTTTACAGCCTGGCCATGGTTACAGGAATTTCCCACCATGGGTAGAGGATCGCAGCTTGATTACTGAGTCTGAATTGATGTTTTTATACGTGCGTATGTTTTATTTTATTGTATTTTATATTGTGTTTACTTTTATGTTTGTTTTGAGGCATTTTGTGCCATGTGTAGGCTGCCCAGAGTCCCTTCGGGGAGATGATGGTGGAATATAAGAATAAATTTGTTTCTGTTATTATTGTTGTTGTTGTCATTCCCGGATTACCCATAAGGCCAACAAGGCCATGGCCTAGGGGCGTAAGTCGGGGGCAGATCACGGACCAAAAAAAAATTGGTCCGCGCCCCTCTTTCCCCCTTTCTCATGCCCCTCCTCGCTCCTTCTCCCGGCAAAGTCTCTGCTCCGTCCCTTCCGGGAGCGCACGCCAAGCGGACATCTCTCTCGCTCTCTCTCTCACGCGCATGCGCTCTCTCTCACGCGCACACTCTCTCACGTACACACTCTCTCACGCGCTTGCTTTTTTTCTCTCTCTCTCTCTCTTGCGCTCTCTCTCTCTATCGTGCACTCTCTCTCTCTCTCGTCAAGTGTGGGTCTGAGTGGTGTATGTGTGTGTGTGGGGGGGGAGGGTAGAGGTTGGCTGGGGGCGTAATTCCAAAGTGTGGCCTAGGGGCTAGGGCGCAAAAGGTTTTATTCCGGGCCTGGTTGTTGTTGTTATTTCTTTAAAATACAATTCAGTATGTTACAGCAAACGAGATATATATGCTGGATTTCGTGTCACGGAATCACTTCCCTAGTGTTTAGGACTGTATTGTTGTTGTTATTGTTATTATTATTATTAGAGAAACTTAGGCATACAGGGTAGGAGAACGACAACTTGTATGTTTGGGTCACACAACCACAAAGAATAATACTAACAACAAAAACATTATTATTCTTTGTGGTGGTGTGACCCAAACATACAAGTTGTCGTTCCCCTACCCTGTATGCCTAAGTTTCTCTAATAACAACAACAACACAGTCCTAGATGCTTGGGAAGTGATTTTGTGATACGAAATCCAGCATATATATCTCATTTGCTGTGACATACTGTATTGTATTTTAAAGAAATAAAAACAACAACAGAAACAACTTTATTCTTATATTCCATCATCATCTCTCCGAAGGGACTCTGGGAAGCTTACAGATGGCCCAAAATGCCTCAAAACAAATATAAAAGTAAAAACAATATAAAATACAATAAAAGATTGTTGCTTAGTGGGGAGCTTAAAAGCACAGAACAACCAATAGCACTATGTAAAAAAAATTGAAAGATGTTCTGTTCCTCGTTTGAAAGTGTCATTTCCTGTTTAACTGTGCAGTCCTTACTTTGAAAATAGTTGTTCTACTCCAGAAACTTCATTTTTGTGGCTGCCACAAACCATGTTGATTTGGTTGGGACTCAATGAGCTATTGAAAAACTATAGCAAAATGTGCTGCAGGATGTCCTGCAGAAACAAAGTTTTTGCAGTTTAACAAACTTTCCCCCCTGGTGGCACAGTGGGTTAAATGGCTGAACTGCTGGACTTGCTGACCGAAAAGTCGGTGGTTTGAATCTGGGGAGCGGGGTGAGCTCCTGCTGTTAGGTCCAGCTTTGGCCAACCTAGCAGTTTGAAAACATGCAAATATGAATAGATCAATAGGTACCCACTCTGGCGGGACAGTAATGGCGCTCCGTGCAGTCATGCTGGCCACATGACCTTGGAGGTGTCTACAGACAACATTGGCTCTTCGGCTTAGAAATGGAGATGAGCACCAACCCCCAGAGTCAGACACGACTGGACTTGATGTCAAGGGGAAACCTTTACCTTTAAAACTTTTCCCATATTTTTTTATGGCCGAACCAATTAGGAAATGACATTTATTATCCAGGAACAAAAAATGTGTTACATAGTGTAGTATTCATTCACCGGGAATGTGGCGCAGCTGGCTAGGAGTCAGAAGGTCATGAGTTCAAAGGCTGCCCGAGTCGGGGTGAGCTCTCGACCAATTGTGTAGCTTGTTGTCAACCTTTGCAACCCGAAAGACAATTGCATTTGTCAAGTAGGAAATTTAGGTACCACTTTGTGGGGAGGCCAAGTTTAACTGATTTACGAGGCCATACAACCTTCAGGAAGTACACGGAAAAGAATGAAGGAATGCAACACAGCTCCCCCTGGTGGCCAGAAGCTGGAATGTTGAATTGCTTCTATGTCTATCAATATATGTTGTATGTCTATGGCTTTGAATGTTTGCCTGTATATGTGCATTGTGATCCGCCTTGAGTCCCCTGTGGGGTGAGAAGGGTGGAATATAAATGATGTAAATAAAATATTCATTTTGATTGGGAGTGTGGTAACCTCACCATTAGGTGACATCTGGTAACTTCCTGGATGCACAAACTAATCCATTCCTAGTTTCCTTCAATATGGCTCTGCTACATGCTCACTTTGAGGCATACTCCCTTTACAACTCAACAACTTGACATTCTCAATGGCACAGTAAACAACAAGATTTGGTTCTGCGTACAATGAATGTACAATATCTCACCAAAATGTTTCCTTGGGTTTCGTGCAAACAATGGACAGCTAGCTCTGTGTTGGTCCCTCCTCCTGGCATTGCGCTGGAGCAGGCCAGTTTTAATAGGTCTGTCACTGCAAAAGATTGTTTCAAATGATTATGTTCTGAGCTTGAGGATTATGGGGGGAAATGCCAAGTTTCGGGAAGAAAATGACCGGCCCACCTTTGTCCTGGGTTTCCTTGTTGGTTGTGATATCACCCCACGGTTTCCACATTAGTGAAGCAGGATGATCATAGCTTTCCATTGATGATCGATCCCGGAGCTCGGGGATTTCTGCCTGAAACCGACTTCCAATATTAATGTGGCTGGAATGACAGAAGAAGTCAAAGATAAACTATGTGAACCAGGAGCCAGGTTTAAAATTAATAATAATTATAATAATAATCTTTATTTGTACCCCGCCACCATCTCCCCAATGGGGACTTGGGGTGGCTTACATGAGGCCAAGCCCAACAACACATAATAACAACGTAACAGTAAATAATAACAATGCAATCAATATACTTGCACGCAAGCAATAACAGACAGTTTAAAACCATAAAACCATTTGGACGGGCCAAATGTGAAATATTAAAAATTTAAAATAAATAACACTGGATGCGAACCGAGGTAGACGTATGTAGCATTTTAGAGGTACATTGACTGGAACGGCGATTCGACCGACGAGACTGTTTTAATGTTTTAATGCTTGTTGATGTATTGCTTTAGTTATAATTTATGTTTTATTGTGGTTTTACTCTCTCTGAGCCCTTTCTAATAACAAATGGAGTGAAACAAGGTTGTGTTCTTGCACCAACCCTATTTACAATCTTCTTCAGCATGATGCTCCAAAGGGCTACGGCAGACCTTGAAGAAGAAGGCATATATATACGCTATCGTACTGATGGTAGCTTGTTCAACGTCTGAGGGCTCGCACTAAGACTCTAAACCAGGGGTGCTCATTAGGTAGCTCGGGAGCTACTACCGTAGTAGATCTTCGGCCCTCTTCCAGGTGATCTTTGGGCCTCACCAGCCGGATGGGGCACTCCTGCCATGCGCGCGTACACCCTGCGCGCACACATGCTCCTGCTGCTGGCTTCCGCTCTCGCGGTGCTTCTTTCACCTGCGGGGCATTGCAGGAAGAAGGAAGCACGAGGTGGGGCCTCTGGAGGGAGCGCCCTGCCTCTCTCTCGTCCAGAAGCAGCTGTGCAGCCTCCGTTGCCGGCGAGACAGGCAGGACGGAGCACTCCCTCTGGATGCCCCGCCTCGTGCTTTCTCCTTCCTGCAATGCCCCGCAGGTGGAAGAAGCGCTGCGCGGGTGGAAAACAGCAGCAGGAGAACTTGCGGTGGCAAGAGCGCGCGGCGGCGGGAGCGCGCAGGAGCGCACGGCAGCAGGGGCAGGTAGATCTTTTGAACTTGGTTGCTTTAAGAGTAGCTCGCATGCTGAAAAAGTGTGAGCACCCCTTCTCTAAACTATCTAGTCCGTGAGCTGCTTTTTGCTGACGATGCTGCCCTTGTCGCCCATTCAGAAGCAGTCCTGCAGTGCCTCACATCCTGCTTTGCAACAGTTGCAGAACTGTTTAGGCTGGAAGTCAGCCTGAAGAAAACGGAAGTCCTCTACCAGCCCGCACCACAGGAAGAACACCATCATCCCCATGTCAGCATAGGCACATATGTGCTTAAGTCCGTTCAGCAGTTCACCTACTTGGGAAGCATCATCTCTTTAGACGCCAAGATCGACAAAGAGATAGATCACAGATTAGCAAAGGTATATAGTGCATTTCGAAGGCTTCACAAAAGTGTCTGGAGCAACAAGCACCTGAGGCAAAGCACCAAAACCAGTGTGTACAGAGCTATCGTACTGTCTATTCTCCTCTATGGGTCTGAAACATGGGTCACCTATAGCCAACACCGACGACTCCTTGAACGCTTTCATCAGCGCTGTCTTCGCACAATCCTAAATATACACTGGACTGACTATGTGACGAATGTTGCTGTCCTTGAGCAAGCAGGGATCACCAGCGTTGAGGCCATGCTCTTGAGAACACAGCTGCGCTGGGCAGGGCACGTCTCTAGGATGGAGGACCACCGCCTTCCAAAGATACTACTCTATGGTGAACTCACCACGGGTCAGCGCAAGAGAGGCGCCCCAAAAAAGAGATATAAGGACTCCCTGAAACAGCATCTCAGGCTCGGCCATATTAACCACCAACAATGGTCCACCCTGGCCTCACATCGGGAGGCATGGAGATGCACTATCCACAATGCTGCGGCCTCTTTTGAGAAGACACGCTGAATGGGTCTCGAAGAGAAACGACAACGCAGAAAGAATCGCAACTTGGAAACAACATTACCCAAGGAGACTTTCTGCTGTGCTTTCTGCAACCAAACTTGCCTATCTCAGATTGGCCTTTTTAGTCATCAACGCGCTTGTAAAAAGCGTGGGATGAGCCCTTCCTAAGAATCTTCGTTTGCGAATTAATGCCGAGAGAGAGACTATTGTAATTGTTTTGTATTGGCATCATATCGGTGCCCAATGTAAGGCATTGAATTTTGCCATTATTTATATGTAAACCGCTTTGAGTCCCCCCAGGTGTGAGAAAGGCAGTATATAAATACTGTAAATAATAAACAAATAATAAATAAATAACGAGGTTTCTTCCAACTTCTTCCGACATCCAGGACAGAGGTGAAAACCCTTACTTACGGTTTTACGGCTATTTTGGTGGGGTCGTTCACATAGGCAAGCAAAATGCCATCCCTTGCATCTAGATTGGAAAACAAAAGAGAGAAATGCCATGAAGACATCCTCCTCCATTCATTCTTCCTCCTGACCGTCAGTTGTCCATCTGCACACAAAGGTCAGCACCATGGGAGCATTTTGGCTTCCTCTATCTTATCAATACTATTAATAAGGAGGCCGACAGCTACAGTATATTGTACTCAATATAGATATAATAATAATAATAATAATCTTTTATTTCTATCCCGCCACCATCTCCCAGGGGGACTCGGGGCGGCTCACAGAACACTCAAGGTGTGGCATGCAAAATACAAGTGCAAAACAAAGCATAGACAATAAACAGTCAACACAACATCACAAATTTGCAGTATCCCTAGTAAGTAAAGGTAAAGGTTTACCACTGACATTAAGCCTAATTGTGTATGACTCTGGGGGGTTGGTGCTCATTTCCGGCATTGTCCTTAGACACCTCCAAGGTCATGTGGCCGGCATGACTGCATGGAGCGCCGTTACCTTCCCAACGGAACGGTACCTATTGCTCTACTTACATTTGCATGTTTTCGAAATGCTAGGTTGGCAGAAGCTGGGGCTAACAGTGGGAGCTCACCCTGCTTCCCCGGATTTGATCCGGTGACCTTTCAATCAGCAAGTTCAGCAGCTCAGCGGTTTAACCCACTGTGCCGCCAGGGGCTTCATACCCCCTGGTAAAAACAATACAGCAAATGCTGTATGTAGATAAAAGAGCAATATTCTATCTCGAAACTGTAAAGTGTTGATAAGGAATCTAAAAGTTCTCATATGGTTTGAAAGCTTGTCGGAAAAGTCAGGCCTTTAATTGTGTGCGGAAGGCTTGAAGTGTGTGGGCCAGCCTGATCTCCCTAGGGAAGGCGTCCCAAAGCTGAGGGGCCACCACCAAGAAGGCCCTCTCTCTCATCCCCACCAACCGCACTTGAGACAGAGGTGGGATCGAGAGGAGGGTCTCCTTAGCTTGTCACTCAGTCTGAAGCAATGGACTGACTTCTTTAATGTCCGTCCAGAAAAGCTGTCCACTGAGTTCCTTTCTCCCAGCAGACTATTGATTATTATTTATTAATTATTTACTTGACTTATACCCCATCCTTCTCACTTTCGGAAGGGGACTTAGGGCGACATATAAACTACGGCCATAATTCAATGCCAGATTCAGATAATAACGTAACAGTTATTTTACTGTTTTATAATACTGTGTTGTTTTTTTATTTATTTATTATTTATATATTACGATATTTATAGCCCACCATATGGCTGAGAAAGGCGGGCTATAAATATCGTAAATAAATAAATAAAACACCACATTATAAAACAGTCAAAATGAATATAAATTAGAATAGTCTTTCAAACAATTAAAACATGTCAATCATATCAAAAGGCTAGTCCAGTGTTTCCCAACCACTGTTCCGCAGCACACTAGTGTGCCGCGGGAAAACCTCTCTTCCCCCCTTTCTTCCCCCTTCTGCCGAACTCCTGCTGCTGCTTGGGAGAGGAGGAGGAGGAAGGGCTGGGTGGCGGCGGCGAAGAAGGGGCCGGGGTGCCGCCTCCTTCAGCCGTTTCCCCAGCCAGCCAGCCTCCAATCGAGGGAGGGCGGGGAACGGAAGCAGAAGTGAAGAGAGGGGAGAAAGCCATTCAGAAAGGGAGCCACCTGGGGGTTCTGTGTGGGAAGTGTGGCCCAGTTCAATCATTGGTGGGGTTCGGAATGCTCTTTGATTGCAGGGGAACTGTAAATCCCAGCAACTGTAACTCCCAAATGGCAAGGTCTATTTCCCTTGAACTCCATCTGCATTCATATTTGGGCATATTGAGTATTCATTGCAAGTGTGGTCCAGATCCATCAGTCCACAGTGCAATCTGGGTGTAGGTGAACTACAACTTCCAAACTCAAGGTCAATTCCCAAGCAAACCCTTTCAGTACTTTCTGTTGGTAATGAGAGTTCAATATGCCAAGTTTGGTTCAATTCCATTGTTGCAAGAGTTCAGGATGCTCTTTGATTGTGTGTTAACTATAAATCCTATAAACTGTAACTCCCAAATGTCATGGTCTATTTTCCCCAAACGCTATCTGTGTTCACATTTGGGCATATTGAGTATTCATGCCAAGTTTGGTCCTGATCCAACATTGTTTGAGTCCACAGTGCTCTCTGGATATAGGTGAACTACAACTCCAAAACTCTCATAGCATTTTCTCTTGGTTATGGGAGTTCTCTGTGGGAAGTTTGTGTCTTTCTGCCATTCCTGCCAGGATATCTATGTTGTGTTCATCGAAACAGGTCCAGGTTTCACACTGAGTGTATAAATACATTTAAAAACATATTAACTATATGTATTACTGTGTTAGAGTGTCATTTTGTGTCTCTTTGGTTGGTGGTGTGCCCCAGGATTTTGTTAATGTAAAAAATGTGCCGCAGCTCGAAAAAGGTTGGGAAACAGTGGTCTAGTCTATTCCTCAAAACAACTGCTTTCTATGGGTTCTTCCAAATGGAGTGCTACTCTTGAGGCAGAAATGTGACACAATCAACACTAAACAGGGACTCATTTTGCCAAAATGAGCAAGCACGTGGCTTGTATGTAAGCTTGACTGCATCCTCTGAAATTCCCACCTAAAAATACACAGGATGGGGAAACTGGAAATATCTCTTCCTTCACAAATCCTAAAAGAGGCACTGCAAGTCAGAATAGACCATTTAAAACCAAATGGATTCCAGAGCCTAGCTCAAAACAAAGACGGTTTCGCATAAACAGGCTATTACAAGGTGGTTATTTTACTTACCAAAAGCTGGACAGTACAACTTGGGCGGGGCGGTGTTTGCCGAGGATGACCAAAGAGTGTTGAAATACAGCCCTGAACTCTCGCGGATTGGGCTGAGCATTGGTGGAGGTGTATATGGTGAGCACTGGATTAAGCCCTGCAGAAAGTAGTCCATGAGGAAGACAGGAGAGCGAAGATTACTCTGGTAGAATCCGCTAGGGCCAGGCTGGTTGTCACTGCAGACTGGTGGTGGTGGCGGCGGTGGTGGTGGTGGCGGCGGTGGAGGGATGAAAAGTGATTTTGGACAGGTCCGTCTCTTCTTCTTCTTTGGAGGCATGCCTTCCTGAGGATCCCTTTCATCCTGGCTTTCCTTCTCACCAACCTGAGAAAACAGACACAGCTTTTGGGGCCTGAAGCTGGGAAAATGAAGATCAGTGCGACCTGCCTGGTGTGCCTAATCCTCAAAGATTGTTCTCACCTTGAGAGACCACCAAGAATGTTAGAGCTGGGAGGTACATTATCCCAACCATTTCCACAGTGCAGAGATTTTGCAACTCTCTGAGGAGTGCTTGTCTAGTCTCTACTAAATAGAACCCACAATAGGGTGCTGTGCGGTTTCCGGGCTGTATGGCCGTGTTCTAGCAACAATTTCTCCTGACATTTCGCCTGTATCTGTGGCCGGCATCTTCAGAGGATCTGATAGTGGTATGGCAAGTGGAGTATACATACCTGCGGAATGTATTATTTTGTATTCTTTAGTGCAGTGATTTTCAACCCTTTTTGAGCCGCGGCACATTTTTTACATTTACAAAATCCTGGGGCACACCACTACCCAAAATGACACTCTAACACAGTAATACATATAGTTAATATGTTTTTAAATGTATTTATACACTCACTTAGTGTGAAACCTGGGCCTGTTTCGTCTTTTCCTTTTCCTTTTGTCCACCACTCATATGAGGGCCTTCATCTGTGTCATAATTTTCCCCAGGGCCCTGTTCGGCATTTGCATTTTCCCTTCTCAAAAACTTCTCCATCCCTGTCACTCACTTGTCTTGCTGTGATCCCAAATTGCCTGTTACTTGACGCGCAGCTACAGCACTAACTCTAACTTTGTTTACTTAGCCGCGTCTGAGCAAATCCAAGATGGCGCGACCATAGCACTCTCGCGTCACTTCTTAGGTGACGTGAGTGTGCTATGGTTCCATTTCTTAAAGGGACAGATGCACCTTATAGTTTATATATGAATGAAGTTCGAAAATAATTTCCCATGGCACACCTGATGATCTCTCACGGCACACTGGTTGAAAATCACTGGTTTAGTATATTTTATGATTTATTTACTTTTTCGTATTGTTTTTGTGTTTTGTATTGTATTCAATGGAATTGTACTGTTGGGCTTGGCCTCATGTAAGCCGCCCCGAGTCCCCATTGGGGAGATGGTGGCAGGGTATAAATAAAGTTTATTGTTATGTATTATTATAATGTCCAGTAGGCTTGGGCAATCCATGGTACTAAATGGTTCTAAAGCACTTACAAAACTAGGGGGCGCTAGTGCTTTGCTTCTAAAGTGTTGCTAAAGTTCTGGTGGTGAACATTTCAGAACTCTAACAAAACTTTCAAAATTTCATTATTATTTCATTATTGGAGATTTCTATGAGAGAACCAATTAGGAACTGCCAATTATAACGAAATTTTTAAATTTTGTTAGAGTTCTGAAATGTTCACCACCAGAACTTTAGCAACACTGTAGAAGCAAAGCACCAGCGCCACCTAGTGTTCACCACCAGAAATTTAGCAACACTGTAGAAGCAAATCACCAGCGCCACCTAGTGTTCACCACCAGAACTTTAGCAACACTGTAGAAGCAAAGCACCAGCGCCACCTAGTGTTCACCACCAGAACTTTAGCAACACTGCAGAAGCAAAGCACCAGCGACACCTAGTGTTCACCACCAGAACTTTAGCAACACTGCAGAAGCAAAGCACCAACGCCACCTAGTGTTCACCACCAGAACTTTAGTTTTGTAAGTACTTTAGAACCATTTAGAACGATGGACTGCCCATGCCTAATTTCCAGGGTGGGAGGAAATTCATTAATTTAGTTACAGCATTTATATTCTGCCCTTCTCACCCTGAAGGGGACTCAGGGCAGATCACAGAACACATACATGGCAAACATTCAATGCCGTTAGAAATACAAGACCAAAATACAAAAGACAATGGTCCTTTCCTCCCACCCTAGATGCTCCACAGGAATATATACTCCACTTGCTTTACCACCACCAGACCCTCTGAAGATGCCAGCCACAGATGCAGGCGAAACGTTAAGAGAAAATGCTGCTATAGAACTTGGCCATACAGCCTGGAATCCACACAAAACCGGCTGTGAAAGCCTTCGACAATACATAGAACGGCCAATCCTGCAAGGCCCTTGCTGAACAGATCCCACCTTTAGAAGTTTCTCCTAATGTTGATGTGAAACTCCATTACTTGAAATGTCCACCTATTCTGTTCAGTGGAGCAAAGAAAATCGCCAGCTCCATCTTTCTATGTGATGGCGCTTCATGTTTTTGAAAGGTAGATATTACATATCTCTCTCTTCTTCAGGCTAAACATACCCAAGATCTTTCAGCTGTTCCTCACAGGACTTGGGTTTTCTCCCTCCCTACGACCCACCAGGCTGACAGGATTGTGACATCACTGCCCTGCAGTTCAGCATTATCTGGAGGACTGCATGGCTTGTACTCTCAAGTATGTAAATAAAAATGTAACGCTTTCATCAGTGCTGCCTTCGCACAATCCTAAATATACACTGGACCGACTATGTGACTAATGTTGCTGTCCTTGAGCAAGCAGGGATCACCAGCATTGAGGCCATGCTATTGAGAACGCAGCTGCGCTGGGCAGGGCACGTCTCTAGGATGGAGGACTACCGCCTCCCAAAGATACTACTCTACGGTGAACTCGCCACGGGTCAGGGCAAGAGAGGTGCCCCCAAAAGAGATATAAGGACTCCCTGAAACAACATCTCAGGCTCGGCCAGATTGATCACCAACAATGGTCCACCCTGGCCTCCCATCGGGTGGCATGGAGACGCACTATCCACAATGCTGCGGCCTCTTTCGAGAAGACACGCCAAATGGGTCTCGAAGAGAAACGACAACGCAGAAAGAACCGCAACCTGGAAATAACATCACCCACGGAGACTTTCTGCTGTGCTTTCTGCAGCCGAACTTGCCTATCTCAGATTGACCTTTTTAGTCATCAACGCGCTTGTAAAAAGCGTGGGATGAGTCCTTCCTAAGAATCTTCGTTGGCGAAGTAATGCCAAGAGAGAGATGTAAATAAAAATGTAATGATCGTTTGTGGGATTAACATAACTCAAAAACCACTGTGCGAACTGACACCAAATTTGGACACAATACACCTTTCAGGCCAACGAGTGACCATCACTCATAAAAACACTGCAAAACACAACAGAAGAGACTTAAAAACCAAAAACCAAAAAATTACATTACAACGCATGTGCAAAACCACATATATACAAAGCTACATATACGCATATATACACACACAAAACACATATACACAGGCTGTGCTACAGCAACGTGTAACAGAGGACGCCTAGTTTACAATAAAGTCATGGCTTGTAAACTGTTTTAAAGCAGTGTTTCTCAACCTGGGGGTCAGGACCCCTGGGACAGTTGCAAGGGGGTGTCAGAGGGGTCGCCGACGACCATCAGTATTTTCTGTTGGTCATAGGGGTTTTGTGTGGGAAGTCTGACCCAATTCTATTATTGGTGGGGTTCAGAGCGCTCTTTGATTGTAGGTGAACTATAAATCCCAGCAACTACAACTCCCAGATGTTAAGGTCTATTTTCCCCAAACTCCACCAGTGTTCACATTTGGGCATATTGAATATTTGTGCCAGGTTTGGTCCAGATCCATCATTGTTTGAGTCCACAGTGCTCTCTGGGTATAGGTGAACTACAACTCCAAAACTCAAGGCCAATGCTCACCAAATCCTTCCAGTATTTTCTGCTGGTCATGGGAGTTCTGTGTGCCAAATTTGGTTCAATTCCATCATTGGTGGAGTCCAAAATGCTCTTTGATTGCAGGTTAACTATAAATCCCAGCAACTACAACTCCCAAATGACAAAATCAGTCATCCCTCCAACTTCACCAGTAATCAAATTTGGGCATATAAGGTATTTGTGTCAAATTTGGTTCAGTGAATGAAAATACATCCCGCATATCAGATATTTACATTACGATTCGTAAGGGTAGCTAAATTACAGTAATGAAGTAGCAAGAAAAATTATTTTATGGTTGGGGGTCACCACAACAGGAGGAACTGTATTAAGGTGTTGGGAAGGTTGAGAAACAGTGTTTTAAAGGTTTTACAATTACTATATACATGTGAAGCGAACAGGACAATAAAGGCACTTGTACGAGGGCGGGTCAATAAGTCAGTGACTTTTTGAATTTCCCGCCTCTTAACTGAAAGGGCAACACTGCTCCTGTCAACAGGCACCTGTCAGTTGACTCCTGTCAAAATTTGAACAAATTGCGTCATTTAGTGTATGTTTGACAGCCATTGATAGCAGACTACCGCGTGATTTGAGGAGAAAATGGAAAAAAGTGAATTTTGTGTGCTCATTAAGCTTTTTTTTTGCAGAAAGAAACCATCACTCAAACCAAGGCTAGGTTTGATAAATACTATGGGGACTCTGCACCATCAATTTCAATGGTAAAAAAGTGGTTTACTGAATTTTGTTGTGGCCGTACAAGCACGGAAGATGCCGAACGTTCTGGACGCCCCGTTGATGTCTCTACACCCAAAACAATTGAAAAAAATTCACGATATGGTGTTGGCCGATCGGAGATTGAAAGTGCGAGAGATTGTGGAAGCCATAGGCATCTCACATGGCTCAGTGGTTTCAATTTTTAATTATGATCACTTGGGTATGAGAAAGCTTTCCGCAAGATGGGTGCCGCGTTTGCTCACAATCGACCATGCACACATGTGCAGTTGGCCATGGCAACAATCAATGAATTGCGATACGAATTGCTCCCTCATCCGCCCTATTCTCCAGATTTCGCCCCCGAGTCACTATTTCCTGTTTCCAAACCTGAAGAAATGGCTCGGCGGAAAGAGATTTGGCTCCAACAATGAAATCATCTCACAAACAAATACCTATTTTGATGACCTCGACAAATCTTATTTTTTGGAAGGGATTAAAAAATATGAGAAACTTTGGACAAAGTGTATAGAGCTCAAAGGAGACTACGTTGAAAAATAAAATGATTTTTTAAATCCAAAAACCTGTGTTTCATTCAAAAAGTCACAGACTTATTGACCCGCCCTCGTACAATTTGCAGAATTTAATTACTGACACTATACAGCTAAATATGAACCCTCGAGCATTTAATGTATCTTCATATACATCTGGAGCATAATAATAACAGAAATTGCCACCCACTTTTTCCTCTTGCTGCTGATTGGCCGTTGTGACAGGAACGGAGACAGGAAGGACAAAAGGTGTGATCCCTACATCCTCTGAAAGCCTCCTGATTTCTGGAGGAGTGTCTCCATCCCTTGCTGCCTCCAAAGACAGTTTTTGAGCTTGAATGTATTCTGCCTCAGATGCCTTAAAGGAGAAGAAATATACACATAGCTGTAAAAATTGTGCATTCTAACAATGATATTACACTGACACTAATGATTTTATCCTATCTGATGTTGAACTCTGCCTCTTCCAAAGTGCTTGAGACAAATAATAACAATTTTTCAATTTTTCCCCAAAAACAGCATTGCATGAAAAAGTGTGCCTCTCCACCACAGCTCCAAATTATGAAACCTAGACATAGGGCAGGTTTCATACGGCATACATAGTTGGGACAGGAACTTCAAGAATTATGTGCTTTTTGAAAAAAAGCCTGAATTAGCTCATTTTAGTTGATTTATAGCAGGGCTGTCCAACAGGCGGCCCGCAGGCCCTCCTCTCCTCCATAAAAAAAAAATCCAAAAAAAAATTCCTGAAAAAAATTCCAAAAAAAAGTGCGCATGTGCGCGGTTTTGCCTGCTTCTGACGCTGGCATGACGCTTTGGGAGGGAGAGCGGAGCCATGGGGAGCCCCCAGTGGCTCCTCCCTCTCTCCCAAAGCGTTACGCCAGCCGCGGAAGCCAGCGAAATCGCCATTTTCCACGGCTGCCGTGACGCCTTGGAAGGGGGAGGGGGTCCCCCGCGGCGCCTCCCTCTCTCCCAAAGCGTCACGGCAGCCACTGAAGCCGCCGAAATCGCCGTCTTCCGCGGCTGCCGTGACGCCTTGGAAGGGAGGGGGTCCCCCGCGGCGCCTCCCTCTCTCCCAAAGCGTCAGAACAGATGTTCTGACGCTTTGGGAGAGGGGGCGGAGCCGGGGGCCGGGGGCCCCCCCGGGTGATCACTCACCAGAAGTCCGGCCCCTGAGCCGGCAGAAGTTGGACTGCCCTGATTTATAGCAAGCATGGGCAACTTTGGCCCTCCAGGTGTTTTGGACTCCAGCTCCCACAATTCCTAACAGCCTCAGGCTCCTCCCTTTCCCCCCTTGGCCGCTAACAATAAATAGAGTAAAATATTAAAGATAATAACAATAATAACTAGAGTAAAATAATAAATGTAATAATAGAGTAAAATAAGTGTCATAATAATAAATATAGTAAAATAATAAATGTAATAATAGTAGAGTAAAAAAGTGTCATAATAATAAATAGAGAAAAATAATAAATGTAATAATAGTAATAAAAAATAGAGTAAAATACTAAATGTAATAATTATTGGTTGCTTACCTGTAACCGTAGTTCCCTGAGTGGTCACCTGTGAATTCGTACATATGGTAATTCCTGCGCCTGCGCAGACAGTTCGGAATCTTCTAGAAAACTTATTAGACACTTTAAATGGTAGCCCCGCCCACTCCCCTTGAGAGTATATATAGCCAGTGGGAGGGGCTGAAAAAGGAGAAGGTGATAATGCCATCTGTCACGACTAGATCTATCTCCAAATTGTAGCGCAATAGAGAAGATGAAATTATGTGCACTAAGTATGGGACTGAACGTACACGAATGTAGATAGTGTGGTTAATAGAGGAGGTATTAATAGAGTTCTAATGTCGGCAAGTGGTGGTCAATATACCACAACCGCGACAAGGCAAAAAGTAGAGAATTAAAATATAGATAAATATAAATAAATATAAAGAAAAACAAATTTAAAGTAAAGTAAAATTAACGCTAGTCAAAAAGGGAAAGATTCCTAGCTGTTGCAACGCGGCGGATGAAAGGAACTGAGGTGGCAGCCCCTCCCACTGGCTATATATACTCTCAAGGGAGTGGGCGGGGCTACCATTTAAAGTGTCTAATAAGTTTTCTAGAAGATTCCGAACTGTCTGCGCAGGCGCAGGAATTACCATATGTGCGTATTCACAGGGACCACGACAGGGAACAATAATAGAGCAAAACAATAAATGTAATAACAATAGAGTTAAAAAGTACCATTATAATAGAGAAAAATAATAAAAGTAATAATAAAATACTAAATGTAATAAATTAATCAGAGTAAAATAATGTAAATGCAATAATAATAAATAGAGTAAAATAATAGATGTAATAATAATAACAACAGTAAAATAATAAATGTACTAATAATAATAATAATAATAGAGTAAAATAATAAATCACTTTGACTCAAGTATAAATCGAGGGGGGCTTTTTCAGCCTAAAAAGGGCTGAAAAACTCAGCTTATACTTGAGTATACAGTTAGAGGGAATTAAGTGAAGTTAGGCATGCAATCTCTGTGAACTGGAGGAGAGCACACACGGCAGTTGTCTTCATCATAGGTAAGAGAAAGCCAGGGCACAATCTACACTGACTTTTTTTTTGTAAGGAGGGCTAAGCCAACTTATTATTTGCCATCAACACAGCTTCAACATATGGTGACCCTATGGATGCCAAACCCTCCCCCAAATAGATTCATAAGTGAGAAATAGGGACCCCCTGGTAGTGCAATGGGTTAAACCATTGTGCCGCCAGGACTGAAGAGTGATAGGTCGCAGGTTCGAATCTGGGGAGAGTACGGATGAGCTTCCTCTGTCAGCTCTAGCTCCCCATGTGGGGACATGAAAGAAGCTTCCCACAAGGATGGAAAAATATCAAAACATCCAAGCATCCACTGGGCAACGTGCTTGCAGACGGCCAATTCTCTCACACCAGAAGCGACTTGCAGTTTCTCAAGTCACGTCTGACAATAATCATTATCACATTTTCTAGGAAATCATCTTATCTCATGATATATCCAAAGTACAACAGCCTCAATTTGGTCATCTTGGGAATGTGAAGATTCAAACTAGGTTTCCCTTATCAAGGCCAACTTTAACATAGCATCCCGTTCTATAATGCAATCAAATTCCCTAGTTATACAAACTATACATTAATAAGCATTGGAATAATATTTGTTCCGATTTCTATTTTACCTGTTGTTTTCGCTTCCCTGATGGAGACTGCCATTGGTCACTATAGAAACACATATGACTGCTCAGGCCTCTCTCAGTATAAAAAAGCTGGCTGCAGGTCTTGCAAACAAAGCTGTTTCCATGCTCACTCCTGTCTCCAATCTTACTACTGACGGCAAAAATTGAACATTATATTATGAATTTCTAAATTTCTGTTCTATACTATACACTCACCCTGTACTCTATGCGCATTTGTGTTTTCTGCTGGAGGTTTGCATTTCTGTATCTCTCTGGAAATGAATTTCTGCAGTTCATTTACCTGCAAACTGTTCTAACTACAGAAGAAAAGCCCAAAAGGAGACCTCATATCAGAGGCGATGGCCGGAAGCCAAAGTGTTACTCGGGGGGGGACGGGGGGACACACCCACCAGCCCAATTGAACACTTGTCATTACATTATTCGAACAGCTTCAGCTGTGTACCATATCACAAACCACTTCAAACACTCTCTTCTCTAGAAATGTTAGTTTGCCCTAAAGCTCCCTCTGTATACGTATTATTAAGTATGTTAAAAGGCAGAGACATAGTCCTCCAACACAGCTGTCATTAGCATTTGCAAACAGCAACCTCATATGTGTTGTCGAAGGCTTTCATGGCTGGAATCATTGGGTTGCTGTGATTTTTCTGGGCTGTCTGGCCATGTTCCAGAAGCATTCTCTCCTGACGTTTCGCCGCATCTAAGGCAGGCATCCTCAGAGGTTGCGAGTTCTGTTGGAAACTAGGGAAGTGGGGTTTATATACCTGTGGAATAATGTCCAGGGTGGGAGAAAGAACTCCTCTGTTGGAAATAAGTGTGAATGTTTCAATTGGCCACATTGATTAGCATTGAATGGCCTAGCAGTTCCAAGGTCTGGATTCTTATTTCCTGGGGGAATGCTTTGTTGGGAGGTGATTAGCTAGCCCTGATTGTTTCTTGTCTGGAATTCCCCTGTTTTTCACTGTTGTTCTTGATTTACTGTCCTGATTTTAGAGTTTTTTAAAATACTGGTGGCCAGATTTTGTTCATTTTCATGGCTATATGGCCATGTTCTAAAAGCATTCTTCAAAACATTTGAGGATGCATGCCATAGATGCAGGCGAAATGTCAGGAGAGAATGCTTCTAGAACAGGGGTGGGCAATTATTTTTTCCAAGGGGCCACACGAGAGCCAAAAAATATTATGGAGGGCCGCACCTAAAGGCGGAACTACATTCTAATCTACATTATTTATTTAGTTATTTATTTTCCGTATATTACACATCATTCATATTAACATATTAATATATCAAGAAATATTCATATATTATTACTATTAATATCATAATTATATTATAGTATATATAGAGAGAGACATTATAATATATTGAAATTATAATACAATATAACATTACATTATATTATTTATTATATTATTATAAAATTATTATAAAATAATAATAAAAACCACTAAAATTAAATTAAATTCAAGAAGACAAGGTGCGAACCAAGATGGAATGGCCCAATGGACCCAGCCCAGAGGATGGCAAAGCGGACCCAGCCGCCGCAGCAGCAGAGGAGAGCAGAGCAGCAGGCGATCGGAGGCTGCGGGCCTCCACCCGCTCTCACCCCCAGCCGTTCCCCAGCTGAAGGCCCTGCTATGGAGTGCCTGTCATCCCTGGAGGCGATCCGGGCCTGCAGGGGGAGCAGTCGGCAATCTGAGGCGGCTGATCGCCCTGGCGACCCGGAAGACGATCAAGTCTTCCGGGTTGCCAGGGCGATCAGCCCCCGCAGGTCGCCGAGTGCTCCCGCTGCAGGCCCGGATCGCCTCCAGGGATGACAGGCACTCCAAAGCCGCCGCCCCTCCGGCCTCTCTGCCGACAGAGGACCCACAGAGCCCGCAATGGGATGGCAGCATCACCCCTTCCTCTTGGCCCCCCCGACACCCCTCTCCCCGGGCCGGACAGAATCAGCTGCTGGCTGCATCCGGCCCATGGGCTGTAGGTTGCCCACCCCTGCTCTAGAACATGGCCATACGGCCCAAAAAACCTACAGCAACCCTATCAAGGAAATGCTAGGGATTGTCAGGTTTGGGGGGAGGGGGGTTAAAAATAATCATTTTGATCACAAATTTAAACACAACAATCTCCATATTTTGTGCCAAATAGCATACCAATATAAACAAGGCAATGCCTTTTACTGCACCTATTGTTCCAGTGACAAGCATCAATCCCAGCAAACGCTTAACCAAATGAAAAAAAACCCCATAAACTCCCAATGTATGCAACTCTGACTCTCATTGCCACTGCGTAAATTGATTCCTAGCAAATAAAAATCCATGCTCCATCTATTTTAGGTGCTGTTACAAAATGCAATTCTTTTCCACTTACCATCCAGGGGAAATGTGCTCTTCCCTTACTGAATTAGTAAAACTGTAGATATTTCCACCCTGTGTTGGAAGGGAGAAAAAGTACATGCAATTAATTTTTTCACAAAATAAAACTTTTCTTCTCCAAAATAAGCTCTGAATTTTTCAGAAGCCCACAAAAACCTTGGCAAATGGCATTAGTCTTTCATACTTTTTCCAGACAGGTGACTTTTGTAGTTGATGAGTTACTGAGTATAAGCCGACCCGAATATAAGATGAGGCACCTAATTTTACCACAAAAAAACTGGGAGTAAAATAATGTAAATGTAATAATAATAAATACAGTAAAATAATAAATGTAGTAAAATAATAATAAAGTAACATAATGTAAATGTAATAATAATAATAATACTAATAATAAATACACTAAATACATATAGCACCGGGATAAATAATAAATGCATATAGACTGGGAATGTGGCGCAGCTGGCTAAGTGTCAGCTGCATAAGATCTCTCTGATCATGAGTTCGAGGCCTGCCCGGGTCAAGGTGGGTGCTCGACCTTTAAGTGTAGCCTGCTGTCGACCTTTGCAGCCCGAAAGACAGTTGCATCTGTCAAGTAGGAGATAAAGGTACCACATTAAGTGGGGAGGCAAATTTTTACTGATTTATGAGGCCATTAAAGAACTCCAGGAACGCTGAGGAATGCGGAAGGAACAACAAGGGACGCTGGGAACGCTGAGAGATTAAGAGTGCGTCAGCTCCCCCTGGTGGCCAGAGTTTGCCTCTGTTCGTCTATGTGTGTGTATTGTGGAAAACGGCAGGGATTGTCTGTTAAGTATGTGTACCTGTAATCCGCTCTGAGTCCCCTTGAGGTTGAGAAGAGCAGAATATAAATACAGTAAATAAATAAATACAATAATATATTGTAATAATAATAATCCAGTAAAATGATAAATAACTTTGACTCGAGTATAAGCTGAGGGGGGCTTTTTCAGCCTTTCAGCACTCCTTCATTCCTCACCGTGTTTCCTGGAGATCTTTTTATGGCCTCGTAAATCAGTTAAATTTAGCCTCCCCACTAAGTGGTACCTTTAATTTCCTACTTGACAGGTGCAACTGTCTTTCGGGTTGCAAAGGTCGACAACAGGCTACACAACAGGTCGAGAGCCCACCTCGACCCCGGCAGGCCTCAAACTCATGACCTTCTGGTCAGTAGAGATCTTATACAGCTGACACCCAGTCAGCTGTGCCACATTCCCGGTGCTTATACTCGAGTATATATAGGACCTTTGCTCTCTGGTTGTAAATAAAACTGCAATTAATGCATTGCAATTTCCATGCACTTTTTTAAAGTGTCAGGGGACAGAGTTGACCGCACTGGTTCTCCATGGAGGTCTACACCAGTTTTTCCCAATTTTTTTTGAGCCGTGGCATACTTTTTACATTTGCAAAATCCTGGGGCACACCACCAACCAAAATGACACAAAATGACACGCTAACACAATAATACATATAGTTAATATGTTTTTAAAATGTTTTTATACACTCAGTGTGAAACCTGGGCCTGTTTCGATGAACACAACATAGATATCCTGGCAGGAATGGCAGAAAGACACAAACTTCCCACACAGAACTCCCATAACCAAGAGAAAATACTACAAGAGTTTGGTGGGCATTGACCTTTAGTTTTGGAGTTGTAGTTCACCTATATCCAGAGAGCACTGTGGACTCAAACAATGTTGTATCAGGACCAAACTTGGCATGAATACTCAATATGCCCAAATGTGAACGCAGATGGAGTTCAGAGGAAATAGACCTTGACATTTGGGAGTTGCAGTTGCTGGGATTTATAGTTCCCCTACAATCAAAGAATATTCTGAACCCCACCAATGATAGAACTGGGCCAACCTTCCCACACAGAACCCCCCAGGAAGCAAGAGGAGGTCTCTACTTGGGGAAAGGGAGGCGGGCCTTCCCAATGCATGGAGAGGGAGAGACCAAGTAGGCAACGGGTGGGGAAGGGGGGTGTTTGTAATTTTGTGCCTTTATCGAGGTAGGTTTCTTAGGGTTTTTATACTTCAACACACTAGACTCTCCCCCCTCCCCTCCTGGAGGTTCCAATTTCCCACGGCACATCTGATGATCGCTCGCGGCACACTAGTGTGCCCCGGCACACTGGTTGGGAAACACTGGTCTACACACTAGAGATCCCTTTTGAATGAAAACTGGTTTTTTTAAATAATTTAAAAAAACTAATAAAAATAATTATTTGTATGTACCTGAATTCTGTTGAAAATGGGCAGCTTTGGCTTCCCTCTGGCCCCACTGTCGAATGAGGTGCTGGGCATGGAAAAAGAGGCCATGGCCACTTCGCTGGGAGACACGATGGAAGACACATCAAACTTTGGCTTCTCTTTCCGACGGGGCCGACCCCCTCGAGAAAGCCCTTTGCCACCTGGTGGTTTGGTGCCAGCCTTGCTCTTCTCTTTCTTCTTTGATCCGGGAGAGCCGTTCTCTAAATGGCTCAGCTTCCCGTAAGTGTGGTTTCCCGGGGCGGTTTCATACATGACCGATGGCCCGGAGCTGGAGAAATCTTTGAATCCCAAGCATCCCGTTTTCAAGGTTCTGGCTTGCGTTACGTGAGAGATACCGTCTGAACTCAGAGAAGGTACAGGGAACGACTGAAAGGGCTGCAGGAGAGTAGCAGACCGAGGCCCTTCTTTTCCATTTTCAGAGGAGAGGTCCTTCTGAAATGGCGCCGGGGCTTTCTTCACACATAAAGGAGACATTTCTCTCTTTGTTGGCTCTGGAATCGGGTTAAGCATACCAACCATGCTTTGCAGTGGTTTTGCCACAGCCGGCTCCCCAGGTATTAGTTGCGAGGAAGAGGATATCTGGGCGTGAGACACAATGTGCTGAGATTTGGTGATCCTCTGGAAGAGGTGGCTCTGGACCTGAATCTGGTCCTGGTTTGCGGAAGATCCTTGGGATTTGACAAATAGCTGCCTAAAGACCGGCCCTGTTTCGCCCTTCTGCAGGACATTGCGCTGCAGAGAATCAGGAAACCTTGTTAGTGGCGTGAAAGCCTCTTCAAAGCCACTGAATTTGGGCTCTCTGGGTACTTCCTCTTGCGTATTTAAGAGGGGAGTAAACGACAAAACACCAGGATGCTCAACGTTATGTGACGAGGCATCCAAAGCAGGGGAAGGACCCCCAACTCCTTGTAAAACCTCTTGACCGGAAGTGGGTGACACCTGGGTGACATAGACACCACTTCCTTTGCTTTTGGTGGAGGCTGGCGGACTTCTAACCAACTGGAAGCTGCCACTTGGCTGGAGAGGAGTAGCAGGAATCTTTTGGCCTCTGAGTAATGAGAAACCGGGGATACCACTGTTTGACCAATACTCGGACGGAGTGGTTTCTAAAGGTAAGTGAGTTTCTGGATGTGGTTGCCCATCTGGCACATTTGTTATGTTCTCGGTCGGTCCAAGTACGGATAAACTTCCAGGATTTATGATGGTATATACACTGGAAGAAGCTGTATTTTTTTGAGAAGGATAAAGCTCCTTCATGTCTTTATCTCCAGCGGTTTCAGAACTTGTGGGGACACAAGAAATCTGGCCACAAAGAGAGGTGCAAGGTTGCAAGGAACTTCTGAGATTGGGTTCGTTCTGTCCCACGGAGGGTGAAGCTGCAGGTGGAAACTTCTGGCCAACGAAGTTACTGACAATACACTTGAGCAGGTCTCTGTTGGCCAAGAGGAACTCGTTTGGGGCTTGAGGTTCAGGGTGGACAACAGCCTGCTTCTCTGCACTTCTCATGCCACTGGGCCCCACCTGGCCACGTGGCTCACGTGGAGAAGGGGAGCCTTCGATAATCTCATCATCCTTTAGCAACTTCAAACCGTGGTGCATTTCATAATGCCGACGAAGAGACCGGTGGTCGGAGTAACTCTTATTGCAACCTTGTTCTGTGCAAACAAACGGCTTCGTTTTTTGGTGCGTTAGCATGTGACCACTCCTAAAGATTTGGATAAAAGTAATAACAGAGAAAGATAATAAATATAATAATAAAAATAATTTGAGTAAACAACAAATGTAATAACAACAATAGAGTAAAATAATAATGTAATAATAATAGAGTAAAATAATAAATGTAATAATAAAAGAGTAAAGTAATAAATGTAATACTATCAACAGTAGAGTAAAATAAATGTAATAACAGTAATAGAGAAAAAGAATACATGTAATAATAAAATAAGAGAAAATAATAAATGTAATAACAATAAATCGAGTAAAACAATAAATGTAATATCAACAGTACAGTAAAATACATGTAATAATAACAGTAATAGAGAAAAAGAATGCATGTAATAATAAAATAAGAGTAAATAATAAATGTAATAACAATAGAGTAAAACAATAAATGTAATAATAGAGAAAAACAAATGTAATAATATTAATAATTAGAGTAAAATAATACATGAAATAATAAAAATAAGAGTAAAATAATAAATGTAACAATAATAAATTGAGTAAAACAATAAATGTAATAACAATAGAGTAAAATAAATGAATTAATAACAATAGAGAAAAATAATAAATGCAATAATACTAAGAGTAAAACAATGAATGTAATAATATCAACAGTAGAGTAAAATAAATGTAATAATAACAGTAATAGAGAAAAAGAGTACATGTAATAATAAAATAAGAGTAAATAATAAATGTAATAACAATAGAGTAAAACTATAAATGTAATAATAAAAACAATAGAAAAAAACAAATGTAATAATAATTAGAGTAAAATAATACATGAAATAATAGTAATTAGAGTAAAATAATACATGAAATAACAATAATAAATTGAGTAAAACAATAAATGTAATAACAACAGTAGAGAAAAATAAATGAATTAATAACAATAGAGAAAAATTATAAATGTAATAATACTAATAGAGTAAAATAATAAATGTAATAATAAAATAAGAGTAAATAATAAATGTAATAACAATAGAGTATAACAATAAATGTAAGAATAAAAATAAAAGTAATAAATGTAATAACAATTAATAGTAAAACAATAACTGAATAATAACAACAGATTAAAATAATAAATGTAATAACAATAATAGAGAAAAATAATGTCAATGTAATAATAATAGAGTAACACAATAAATATAATAAAATAGTAATAAATAAATTAAAATTATAGACGTAAACAAATAACAACAACAGAGTAAAATAATAAATAACCCTGACTCGAGTATAAGCCGAGGGGGGCCTTTTCAGGCCCGGTTTATACTGAAAAACCCAGTTTATACTCGAGTATATACAGTATCTACTTTCCCATTTCAATAACAAGATAATATAACTATTGAAAAGCTATGAATGGTAGAAGAAAATAGGACATTTTCCCCCCAAGAAATGACTAAGGACTATTAACTCCCATTGGTTATTTGCCAGCTGCAAATTGAAATGAACCGTATTTCCACTATAGCAAGAATTATCTTCATGCACTTAAATCAGTTTTATTGGCAGATACCTACAGGTGGTCCTGCCGCTTAAATGCTTTGCTGCAGATCTTACAGACGTGCTTCCGCTCCTGGCTGTGAGTCAGATAATGCTTGCTGAGTGAGCTGGTGCTACTGAAAGCCTTCCCACAGATGCTGCAATCCAGGAAAGACGCTTGTGGGGAGTTTTGGTGGTTCTTTCCTTTCTTTCCACTGCCAGAACTGGATCGACCTCCTTGCTCCACTTCTTTTGGCGCAGAAGGAGCAGGAAGCCTTAATTCTTAAATGGATGAAAATAGCTTTATTGACACAGCTGTAGTTTAATGTGAATTCCCCTCTCGTTCCCAGGATTCCTTCTGACGCTAACATGTATCCCATCATAATAATCATCATCATCATCTTTATTTATACCCCGCCACGGGGCGACTCACATGAGGCCAAGCCCAAACAACAGAATACAATAAAATAAAATCAAAACATCAACTATAACATAATAATAATAATAATGCACTTCATTTATATTCCGCTCTTCTCACCCCGAAGGGGACTCAGAGCGGATTAGAGGTACACATACTTAGCAGACAATCCCTGCCATTTCCACATACACACATATAGACGAACAGAGGCAAACTCTGGCCACCAGGGAGAGCTGACGCACTCCTCATCTCTCAGCGTTCCCAGCGTCCCTTGTTGTTCCTTCCGCATTCCTCAGCGTTCCTGGAGTTCTTTAATGGCCTCATAATTCAGTCAAAATTTCCCCAGTTAATGTGGTACTTTTATCTCCTACTTGACAGATGCAACTGTCTTTTGGGCTGCAAAGGTCGACAGCAGGCTACACTTAAAAGTCGAGCACCCACCTCGACCCGGGCAGGCCTCGAACGCATGACCTACTGGTCAGAGAGATCTTATGCAGCTGACATTTAGCCAGCTGCCCAACATTCCCAGTGCAATACATACATATAAATAAAAGAACAATATACAAATAGATTTCTAGATTGCTATTACAGAGCAAGCCACACCAGGCAGCAAGGCCTTTCAAATCAAACAGCTTAGTATTTTTAGTGCTTACATTTCCTTTCCACATAACATAATCATCTCAGGAATAATACCTTTCTAAATCGAATGGAATTTTATGATGCCTTGGTCCCTGATCCATCCTTCAGTCTCAATCGTATTATGCTATATCCACATCAAGTATTTAAACAGCTATACAATAAAATATAGCAAATTCACAAATTTGTCCCTGTATTCCTACTATCAAGACCAGAGACCTTAGTACAGAGTTTCCCAACTAGTGTGCTGTGAGCGATCATCAGGTGTGCTGTGGGAAATTGGAACCTCCAATACCCTTCCTTCCCACTCCTGCCGAACACTTTTTCTTCTCCACTCGGGCTCCCTTCTTCCCAGCCTCGCTCTGCTTGCTTTGCTCATGCTGCCGCTTCTGCGGGAGGGGGGAAGATGTGACCCATGTGGGCGCTACTGCGCAGACTCGCTCCACATCTTCCTCCCTCCCCTACACAGTGCTCTCTGGATATAGGTGAACTACAATTCCAAAACTCAAGGTCAATGCCCACCAAACTCTTATAGTATTTTCTCTTGGTTATGGTAGTTCTGTGTGGGAAGTTTGATTCCATTCCATCATTGGTGGAGTTCAGAATGTTCTTTGATTGTGGGTGAACAATAACTGTTGAGCAAGACCTTCGTGTGTGTCTTTCTGCCATTCCTGCCAGGATATCTATGTTGTGTTCATCGAAACAGGTCCAGGTTTCACACTGAGTGTATAAATACATTTAAAACATATTAACTATATGTATTACTGTGTTAGAGTGTCATTTTGTGTCATTTTGGTTGGTGGTGTGCACCAGGATTTTGTAAATGTAAAAAATGTGCCACGGCTCAAAAAAGGTTGAAAAACACTGCCTTAGCACACTTTGCATGGCACCAAGGCACACATTGCTGCTTCCTGCCATGAGCTCAATGTGCATTTACAAATATGAACTTGCCAATCGTGCTGTATTGTCCTCTGGAGAACAAGCTCTATGAGGAGCGGCTTAAAGAGCTGGGCATGTTTAGCCTGAAGAAGAGAAGGCTGAGAGGAGACATGATAGCCATGTATAAATACGTGAGAGGAAGTCATAGGGAGGAGGGAGCAAGCTTGTTTTCTGCTGCCCTGGGGACCAGGACGCGGAACAATGGCTTCAAACGATAGGAAAGGAGATTCCATCTGAACATTCAGAAGAACTTCCTGACTATGAGAGCTGTTCAGCAATGGAACTCTCTGCCCCAGGGTGTGGTGGAGGCTTTTAAACAGAGGCTGGATGGCCATCTGTCGGGGGTGCTTTGAATGCGATTTCCTGCTTCTTGGCAGGGAGTTGAACTGGATGGCCCATGAGGTCTCTTTCATCTCTATGATGCATTGTAGACCCTCTAGTCTAGAACCATGTTAGTAAAGGTAAAGGTTTCTCCTCGACATTAAGTCTAGTTGTTTCCAACTCTGGGGGGTGGTGCTCATCTCCCCTTCTCAGCTGAAGAGGCAGCATTGTCTGTAGATACCTCCAAGGTCATGTGACTGGCATGACCGTATTGAGCGCCGTTACCTTCCCGCAGAAGCGGTACCTATTGATCTACTCACATTTGCATGTTTTTGCACTGATAGGTCGGCAGAAGCTGGGCCTAACAGCAGGAGCTCAACCCACTCCCCAGATTCGAACCGACCTTTCAGTCAGCAAGTTCAGCAGCTCAGCAGTTTAACCTGCTGCGCCACCAGAAACATGTTATTTAATTTAAAATTTGTTTTGTCCCTCTACCCCAGTGTTTCCCAAACAGTGTGCCCGGGCACATTAGTGTGCCGTGAGCGATCAAAAGGGGTGCCGTGGGAAATTGGAACCTCCAGGAGAGGAGGGGGGAGAGTCTAGTGTGTTGAAGTATAAAAACCCTAAGAAACCTACCTCGATCAAGGCACAAAATTACAAACACACACACCCCTCCCCACCCATTGTCTACTTGGTCTCTCCCTCTCCATGCATTGGGAAGGCCCGCCTCCCTTTCCCCAAGTAGAGACCTCCTCTTGGCTCCCCCCACCGGCCCCGCCCCTCCCTCCTCCCCCTCGTCCCTGGTGCGCGCGAAACCGCTCTCGGCCTCCCTCTGGCTTCCTGCCCGCCACTGCCGCCTTCCTTCCTGCCTGCTTCGCCAGCCCCGAGATGCCCACCCGGGCCGCCCCACTGACCCCCGAGGAGCTGCGCAGGTCGTGAATGAGCTCCTGCCCCCCACGACCCCAATTCAAGCCTGGCGGGGAGGGAGGGGGCAACCTAAGTGAGAGGGAGACTGCTGTAACTCCTGAATGTCAAGGTCTATTTTCCCCAAACTCCATCTATGTTCACATTTGGGCATATTGAGTATTCATGCCAAGTTTGATCCTGATCCAACATTGTTTCAGTCCACAGTGCTTTCTGGATATAGGTGAACTACAACTCCAAAACTCAAGGTCAATGCCCACCAAACTCTTATAGCATTTTCTCTTGGTTATGGTAGTTCTGTGTGGGAAGTTTGTGTCTTTCTGCCATTCCTGCCAGGATATCTATGTTGTGTTCATCGAAACAGGCCCAGGTTTCACACTGAGTGTATAAATACATTTAAAAACATATTAACTATATGTATTACTGTGTTAGAGTGTCATTTTGTGTCATTTTGGTTGGTGGTGTGCCCCAGGATTTTGTAAATGTAAAAAATGTGCCGCGGCTCAAAAAAGGTTGAAAAACACTGGATTAAAAGACAACCTGGAAAAATGGCACCGCCTAAAATAATCATCCACCTTGTGCAGCTGTGGAGCAGAACAAACAACTCTGCATCTGTGTGCTTGCCCACAATGCCCTGCCTCATGCTCAGAGGAAGAACTGTTTAAAGCTACAGACAATGCGGTCACGGTTGCCCGTTTTTGGTCTAAAACTATTTAACTGCTAGTGATCTCTTTTTATTTTATCAGTTTTATTTATGCAGTACTTTTGACACTAAATAATTAAATAAGCCACTGGAGTCCACTCACCAGGCAAGAGAGGCCGTGTGTCTGTGTCAGAGTAATCAAGCAGTTTAGAAGAATCGCAGTCCTTCACGGTATATAAAGAGAACGTGTCCAGGTTGTCCTCCAGAGAGTCATTGTTGACACTTGTAGCTGAAAGGCTAGGATCCACATCCACGTTGTTGAGGCCCGAATAAATCATGTCTCTCATATCTGGGCATAAGTCATGGCTGAAACTGTCGTTACAGTCCAACACTGTATTCCCCGAAAACTCAGGAAGCTGCATCTCAGATTGGAGGGGACTTTCATCACATGGATACTGCTCCATGTTTGGCCACCTTGAGTTTCCAAGTCTGATAAACAAAAGATGGAGAAGAAATTGGAAAGTTAAGAGACTGCAAAAGGCTATGACACTAGAGATTTCTACTAATTCATCACACTAGATCAGTGGTTCTCAACCTTCCTAATGACATGACCCCTTAATACAGTTCCTCATGTTGTGGTGACTACCCTATCATAAAATTATTGTTGTTGCTACTTCACAACTGTAATTTTGCTACTGTTATGAAGTGTAATGTAAATATCTGATATGCAGGATGTATTTTCATTCAAATTTGGCACAAATTTATTTATTTTATTTGTTTAAAAATTTTGTACCCCGACCTTCTCACCTCTATAGAGGGACTCAGACCGGCTTACAGCAAAAATTCAATGCTATACAAATTAAAACCTGTTACAACAACATTATTAAAAACTTAAACACCAAATTACATACATACATACATACAAATACCCGATACACCCAAATTTGAATAATGGTGGGATTGGGGGTGTTGTAGTTACTGGGATTTGAAGTTCATCCACAATCAAAGAGCATTCTGAACTCCACCAATGATGAAAGCGAACCAAACTTGGCACACAGAACTCCCATGACTAACAGAAAATACTGGAAGGGTTTGGCGGGCATTGACCTTGAGTTTTGGAGTTGTAGTTCACCTACATCCCGAGAGCACTGTGGCCTCAAAACAATGATGGATCTGGACCAAACTTGGCATGAAAATCAACATGCCCAAATGTGAACTCTGGTGGAGTCTGGAGAAAATAGACCTTGACATTTGGAAGTTGTACTTGCTGGGATTTATAGTTCACCTACAATCAAAGAACATTCTGAACCCCACCAAAGTTAGAACTGGGCCAAACTTTCCACACAGACGACCCCTCCGACACCCCTTCATGACCCCTCAAGGGTCCCGACCCCCAGGTTGAGAAACACTGCACTAGATAATAAATCCACTTAAAATCCAGTTTCTGCCTCCTGCAGAATTCTGGGCTTAGTAGTTTGGTGGGACTGTTAAAGTTTCCTTCCTAAACTACAAACCCCAGAATTCTGCAGGAGGCTGAAACCAGATTTTAAGTGGATTTTTTTCTCGAGTGTGATGAGGACTTAGAGAGAACACAGTTCCCACCATTCGCACTTGGAAGATGGTAGGACTGAGAGAAAGGCCTCTCTTGATAACCTTGGGGCTCACGTAGGAGATCCAGTCAGTTAGGTGGGCGGGGCCCAAACTGTTTAGGGCTTATAGGCTAAGGCCAGCATCTTGAATTGCTGACACTACTGGCCACATAATAAAATTTAAATACTATAAATGCACCTCAGGTAGTTTTTACAAACTATGCCTATGTTTTTATGTGAGGTGTAATAAAATTGTTAAGTCATGTCATTATTTAATTTTAGGTTCTGTGTTATAATTTGGTTTTAGATATTAGTTTGTTTTATTGTATTTTGTATTTATGGTTTTATCAAGGCATTGGAGGATCAAAACCTCCTGAAAATCCCTTCTATACGAACCATTCACCTGTCATCAACTAGACAGAGGGCCTTTTCCGTTGTGGCACCGAGCCTATGGAACGCCTTGCAGGCCAAAGTCAAAATAATTAATGAGCTGTAAGCTTTTCGAAAGGCCTGCAAAACAGCCCTTTTTCGATAGGCATTCAACTTCTAGCCACTCCTTGGTTGTGGATAATAACTCTGTTTTAATGTCTTGATATTTTATTGTTTCTACTGTTTTAATGTTTTAGGTTGATGCTGTAAACCGTCCTGAGCCTATTGGAAAGGACGGTATACAAATCAAAATAATAAAAAAATAAAAATTATTTTAAAAAATTGAATGTTTGCCTGTCATCTGTTGGAATCCATCCTGAGTCCCTTTGGGGAGATAGAGCAGAATACAAATCAAGTTTATTATTATTATTATTATTAATCAAATCCATGAATAATCAAATCTGCAAATGTGGAGAGCCAACTATAGACTTTTGCCTCTGTAACAGATCTTTTTGCTTATCGCAAAATGAACTATTTGCAAAAAGTTATACATTTCATCAAATTCCCATTACAGTAGAGTCTCACTTATCCAACCTTCGCTCATCCAACGTTCTGTATTATAGAACGCAGCCTGCCACCCACCTGCCCAGATCTACAGCTATTTCAAAACATTGCGGTGTTTTGGTGCTAAATTTGTAAATACAGTAATTACTACATAACGTTACTGCGTATTGAACTGCTTTTTCTGTCAATTTGTTGTAAAACATGATGTTTTGGTGCTTAATTTGTAAAAAAATAATAATATAATTTGATGTTTAATAGGCTTTTCCTTAATCCCGCCTTATTATCCAACATTTTCGCTTATCCAACGTTCTGCCGGCCCATTTATGTTGCATAAGCGAAACTCTACTCTATTTATGAAATATCAAATGTCTTCCACAGGAGAAACTAAAAATATGTTATTAAGGTAATAATACAAAATAAAAATAAACATCACACTGTCTTGCTGTACTGGAGAAAATATAACATTTTAAATATAATCATTCTTTAAACTAAAAAGCATTACAAACTACCAAAATTCTGTTAAAGCACACTAAAAATTTAAAAAAAATGAAAATATTAAACCAATTGAAGCTTCCAAACGATCTTCAAAGGCAGCCCCATGTAAAGAGCATTACAGTAATCCAAACACGATGTGACTAAAGCATGGACTACTACAGGTCCTTCTCAAAAAATTAGCATATAGTGTTAAAGTTCATTATTTTCCATAATGTAATGATAAAAAATTAAAGTTTCATATATTTTTGATTCATTGCATACCAACTGAAATATTTCAGGTCTTTTTTTTGTTTTAATACTGATGATTTTGGCATACATATCTCCAAAAAATTAGCATATTCCATCCAACCAAATATGCTAATTTTTTGAGACAGTATTTTTGGGTTTTCAGGAGCTGTATGCCAAAATCATCAGTACAAAACAAAAAAGACCTGAAATATTTCAGTTGGTGTGCAATATATGAAAGTTTAATTTGTATCATTACATTATGGAAAACAATGAACTTTAGCACTATATGCTAATTTTTTGAGAAGGACCTGTATAACAAAAAAACCTGGAAAACATTTTAAAAAAATTATTTTCTTGTATGAAATACAAAAAAACCCCTTTCATTTTAATGTTATCCTAAATTTGGGGGAGGGGGGAAACACAGGAAATTATTAATATATGCAGAATTATGTATGGACATTAATGACATTTGGAGACTAAGACTTACCAGTAGTTATTTCATAAATATCAAAAATTCAGTCTAAAATTCAGCTCTGTTCCTTGATGCTGCTTCACCAGGAATATAGCAAAGTTTACCAGCACTTCTTGTCTTCACAAATAATGAAAGAAGTGTCTATAGTTCTAAATACTACAGTCCAATGCACTTAAGACAGTAGTAAGCAGGTTTGGAAGAAATTCCAAAATGAGCCCTAAAAGCATAAAAAGAACACAAAATTTCAGTACACACACACAGTCAAACTACACAATTTATATTTAACCTGTATTAAATTAAATTAGCAAAATCATCTCAATGTGTTTACCAAGTAGCATGCTACTTTTAGTTGGAAACAGCGAGGTTACCATTCACAGGGATGCCAAATACATAATGGTTAAACTTACTGAGAATCTTAAATCTAGTGTTCAAATGATAGCAAAAGTAAATTATTTACCATGAGATGAAACTGAACTGGGGGAAAGAGTGGAAAAAAGAAGCCAGGAGGATATTATTGAAAGGGTTTTAAGAGACTGCACAATTTTTTATTGAGGGGTGATTAAGAAACAGCTTATGATGTGCAAATCAAGGAAAAGTTTCAGGAGAACCACCACTCCTCTAATCCAGTGATTTTCAACCAGTATCCCACGGAACACTAGTGTGCCGTGAGAGATCATCAGGTGTGCCGTGGGAAACTATTTTCGAACTTCATTCATATATAAATTATAAGGTGCATCTGTCCCTTTAAGAAATGGAACCATAGCACTCTCGCGTCACCTAAGAAGTGACGCGAGAGTGCTATGGTCGCGCCATCTTGGATTCGCTCAGACGCGGCTAAGTAAACAAAGTTAGTTAGTGCTGCAGCTGCGCGTCAAGTGACAGTGACAATTTGAGATCACAGCAAGACAAGGGAGTGACAGTGATGGAGAAGTTTTTGAGAAGGGTATAAATACATTTAAAAACATATGAACTATATGTATTACTGTGTTAGAGTGTCATTTTGTGTCATTTTGGTTGGTGGTGTGCCCCAGGATTTTGTAAATGTAAAAAATGTGCTGCGGCTCAAAAAAGGTTGAAAAACACTGCTCTAAACGTCCTTCCACAAACAGCAAGAGCATCCCTCTGGCCAGCTAAACCAGGTAATCCCAACTGGATTGCCCCTCACGAGGGTCTTCCTCCAGGGGGCAAACCAAGAATGGGCAACTTGGAAGTCCTTGAAGAGACTCAGAAGTGGAGTGGGCAGATCAAAAGACAACCTAGCAAAATGGCACTACCTAAAAGAATCCTCCATTTTGTGCTTCTGTGGAGCAGAACAAACAACTCCGCACCTGTGTGCTTGTCCAGAAAGTCCTGCCTCATGCAGAGGAAGAATTGTTTAAAGCTATGGACAATACAGTCACTGTTGCCCGTTTCTGGTCTAAAACTATCCAGTAGCTTGGGATCCCTTTGCTTTACTAGCTTCAGAAAAACTAAACTATTTTATCAGCTTTAGATAAATTATTTGATAATAATTAGATAATTATTAGCTCAATTCAAAGTGCTGTTTTTGACCTTTAAAGCTCTATACGGTTCTGGCCCAGCTTACTTATCCGAACGCATCTGCCGCTACGTCCCACCTCGTAATCTAAGCTCAGCTGGGGGGGCCCTGCTCTCGCTCCCGCCAACTTCTCAAATGCGGTTGATGGGGACGAGAGAGGGCCTTCTCGGTGGTGGCTCCCCGTCTGTGGAACGCGCTTCCAAGCGACATACGATCAACCCCATCCCTCCTGGCATTCAGGAAAAAAGTGAAATCGTGGCTCTGAAACCAGGCTTTTGCACATTAGCACAATACAGCACTTTAGTTTGGAATTGGAAAGTTGATGGTTATGGCTCAATGCTCATGTGGTGGACGGAACTTTGTTTTTAACTTAAGTGTATGTGCATTATATGATAATGTTAATTGTATTTTAATCCTGAATGTTTATGGTTTTATATTGTATTTATTGTGTTTGGCATCGAATTGTTGCTGCTCTGAGTCCCCCCTCGGGGGTTGAGAAGAGGGGGGTAGAAATTATGTAAATAAATAAATAAATAAATAATACATTTGATGCAATGCTTTTGACATAAAAAATAAAATATATTACAATATTATATATTATTATATTGTATTATTAGTATTCCATTGTATTACATTATAATATTATCAGTTTTAGACAAACATTTCCTTCTTAGGAGGAGAGCAATGACCAATCTCGATAAAATAGTGAAGAGTAGAGACATCACACTGGCAACAAAGGTCCGCATAGTTAAAGCAATGGTATTTCCCATAGTAACCTATGGATGCGAGAGCTGGACCATAAGGAAGGCTGAGCGAAGGAAGATAGATGCTTTTAAACGGTGGTGTTGGAGGAAAGTTCTGAGAGTGCCTTGGACCACGAGAAGATCCAACCAGTCTATACTTCAGGGAAAAAAAGCCCGGATGCTCACTGGAGGGAAGGCTATTAGAAGCAAAGATGAAGTACTTTGGCCACATCATGAGAAGACAGGAAAGCTTGGTGAAGAGAATGATGCTGGGGAAAAGGGAAGGCAAAAGGAAGAGGGGCCGACCAAGGCCAAGATGGATGGATGGTATCCTTGAAGTGATTGGCTTGACCTTGAAGGAGCTGGGGGTGGCCACGGCCATGGGTCAGCGCAAGAGAGGCGTCCCCAAAAACAGATATAAGGACTCCCTGAAACAACATCTCAGGCTCGGCCAGATTGATCACCAGCATTGAGGCCATGCTATTGAGAACACAGCTGCGCTTGGCAGGGCACATCTCTTGGATGGAGGACCACCGCCTCCCAAAGATACTACTCTATGGTGAACTCGCCACGGGTCAGCGCAAGAGAGGCACCCCAAAAAAGAGATATAAGGACTCCCTGAAACAACATCTCAGACTCGGCCAGATTAATCACCAAAAATGGTCCACCCTGGCCTCACATCGGGAGGCATGGAGACACACTATCCACAATATATATAATCTGTATTTTAATATTGCAAACCTAGTAAAAAGAACAATTAAAAAATAAAATAAAATATTTGCAATAATCCCAATGCTTTTCCTGAAGGGCTTTCTTGCTCAATGAAATGTCCCTTCTTTACATTGGGAAGATGTGAAGAGGAAAAACTTTTCTGCAGGTCTATAACCTTTGTAATTTTTACTTCATTTTCTATTTTTATTTCTATTTTCCTTTTTCAAGCTAGTCCTCTTTTTTCTTTTTTAGGACTTTTATGCAGGTCTATAACCTTCTTATTTTTGCTATCTTTTTATTTTCCTACTTTTCTATAACCTTATATTGTTCTCCCTCTATGATTGTATTGTATTTAGTTTTTTGAAAATAATAAAGAAAATTAAAAAGAAAGTCTTCTGACAAACTACTATTCTTGTAGAGTACTGCAGCGAGACCGACACTGGACCGACTATGTGACGAATGTTGCTGTCGTTGAGCAAGCAGGGATCACCAGCATTGAGGCCATGCTATTGAGAACACGGCCGCGCTGGGCAGGGCACGTCTCTAGGATGGAGGACCACCGCCTCCCAAAGATACTACTCTATGGTGAACTCGCCACGGGTCAGCGCAAGAGAGGCATCCCAAAAAGAGATATAAGGATTCCTTGAAACAGCATCTCAGGCTCGGCCAGATTGATCACCAAAAACGGTCCACCCTGGCCTCACATCAGGAGGCATGGAGATGCACTATCCACAATGCTGCGGCCTCTTTCGAGAAGACAATTTATCCACAATTTATGTATTTTTATTTATTTATTTGAATTTATTATCAGTTGTCACTCCCATTCAGCTCGGGGCGACTTACAGGCAATAAAACAACAATAAAGAATAAAAACAACCATAATAACAACATTCACAACTGCAATTAAAATCATTAGGGTTAAAACAACAGCCATAAAATGCTGCGGCCTCTTTCGAGAAGACACGCCGAACAGGTCTCGAAGAGAAATGACAACGCAGAAAGAACCGCAACTTGGAAACATCACCCAAGGAGACTTTCTGCTGTGCTTTCTGCAACCGAACTTGCCTATCTCAGATTGGCCTTTTTAGTCAACGCGCTTGTAAAAAGCGTGGGATGAGTCCTTCTTAAGAATCTTCGTTCGCGAAGTAATGCTGAGTGTTCTTCTTTTTCTGTTGGTTTTCCCCCCTTTTATATGTATATCTGTATTTTAATATTGCAAACCTAATAAAAACACTATTTAAAAATAAAATAAACTATTTGCAATGATCCCAATGCTTTTCCTGAAGGACTTTCTTGCTCAATGAACTGCCCCTTTACATTGGGAAGATGTGAAGAGGAAAAACATTTCTGCAGGTCTACAGGTCCTTCTCAAAAAATTAGCATATAGTGTAAAAGTTCATTATTTTCCATAATGTAATGATAAAAATTAAAGTTTCATATATTTTTGATTCATTGCACACCAACTGAAATATTTCAGGTCTTTTTTTGTTTTAATACTGATGATTTTGGCATACATATCTCAAAAAATTAGCATATTCCATCCAACCAAATATGCTAATTTTTTGAGACAGTATTTTTGGGTTTTCAGGAGCTGTATGCCAAAATCATCAGTACAAAACAAAAAAAGACCTGAAATATTTCAGTTGGTGTGCAATGAATTGAAAATATATGAAAGTTTAATTTGTATCATTGCATTATGGAAAACAATGAACCTTAGCACTATATGCTAATTTTTTGAGGACCTGTATAACCTTTTTAATTTTAATTTTTACTTTATTTTCTATTTTTATTTCTATTTTTCTTTTTCAAGCTAGTTCCCTTTTTCTTTTTTGGGACTTTTCTGCAGGTCTATAACCTTTTTAATTTTTTACTTTATTTTCTATTTTCCTTTTTCAAACTAGTTCCCTTTTTCTTTTTTGGGACTAGGGACTTTTCTGCAGGTCTTTGGTATTTGGTCTTTTAGTTTTTTTCCCTTTTATATGTATATCTGTATTTTAATATTGCAAACCTAACATCCTGCTTTGATAAAAAGATAGATGGCAGATTAGGAAAGGCATAGAGTGCATTCGGAAGGCTTCACAAAAGAGTCTGGAGCAACAAGCACCTGAGGCAAAGCACCAAAATCAGTGTGTACAGAGCTATCGTACTGTCTATTCTCCTCTATGGGTCTGAAACATGGGTCACCTATCGCCACCACCTACGACTCCTCGAACGCTTTCATCAGCGCTGTCTTCGCACAATCCTAAATATACACTGGACCGACTATGTGACGAATGTTGCCGTCCTTGAGCAAGCAGGGATCACCAGCATTGAGGTCATGCTGTTGAGAACACAGCTGCGCTGGGCAGGGCACGTCTCTAGGGTGGAGAACCACCGCCTCCCAAAGATACTACTCTATGGTGAACTCGCCAGGGGTCAGTGCAAGAGAGGCACCCCAAAAAAGAGATGTAAGGACTCCCTGAAACAACACCTCAGGCTCGGCCAGATTGATCACCAGCATTGAGGCCATGCTATTGAGAACACAACTGCGCTGGGCAGGGCACGTCTCTAGGGTGGAGGACCACCGCCTCCCAAAGATACTACTCTATGGTGAACTCACCACGGGTCAGCGCAAGAGAGGCACCCCCCAAAAGAGATATAAGGACTCCCTGAAACAACATCTCAGGCTCGGCCAGATTGATCACCAACAATGGTCCACCCTGGCCTCACATCGGGAGGCATGGAGACGCACTATCCACAATGCCGCGGCCTCTTTCGAGAAGACACACCGAACGGGTCTCGACAACGCAGAAAGAACCGCAACTTGGAAACAACATCACCCAAGGAGACTTTCTGCTGTGCTTTCTGCAACCGGACTTGCCTATCTGATTGGCCCTTTTAAGTCATCAACGCGTTTGTAAATAGCGTGGGATGCGTCCTTCCTAAGAATCGTTTGCAAAGTAATGCCAGAGAGAGTGTTCTTCTTTCTCTTTTATATGTATATTTGTATTTTAATATTGCAAACCTAAAATAAAATAAAAATATGTGCAATGATGCCAATGCTTTTCCTGAAGGGTTTTTCTTGCTCAATGAGGTGCTCCTTGGCATTGGGAAGATGTGAAGAGGCAAAACAAAAGCCAACTGCACTTAAATAAATCCTTTGGAAGGCTAGTATCCTATGAGTATCCTCATAGTATCCTATGAGTAAATCAGGAAAGAGAAAGAGGTGATGGATCCTGACAATACAGAGTGGCTTTTGCTGCCTGTCCCTGGGGGCAGGGGTCCAAGGGTGGGGTTCTAAACCGTCATAAACAGCCATACGAATGGAAAGCAGGCCCAGAAAGGGAGGAGAAAGGGAGGTTGTGGTTGCAAAGGGTGAAGAGCAGATTTGAAATATTAAATAGGGGAGCTCACAACTATTTTAAAGGAAAGGGAAGGGGAAGAATGGCCTGTTAATAATAGTTAACACCAGGTTAGGAATGAATTAGAAAGGTGGCTGAGACCTCAAAAGGAAGGAAGGCCTCACTTCCCTCCAGGCTCCCCAAGAGAGAGAAAGCAAAACAGCAAGGAGAGGCGACTGCTGTACCGGTCGACCCGCGCCTGCGCAGAGAGCCCTCCCTCTCGCTCTGGCTTTTTTGAGCAGCTGCTTGCTCAAGCCGACTCAAAAAAAAAATAGGCCACGCCCACAGCCGCCAGCCCCCAACGGCTCGCGCGCAACCTCCCTTTTTCCCCGAACGGCGCGAGGGGCGGGGCGAGGAGGAGGAGGAGGAGGCGGGGCTTGCTGGCGGCAGGCGCGAGGGGCGGGGACAGGAGAGCGCGCGCGAAGGAAGGGACCAACGACGCCTTTTCTGTTTTGTTTTGTTTTTGATTTTGGCGGGAAGTGGGGAAGAGAGCGCCGCCATTTTGTGAGGGCTTTCTCTTCAGGAATCAACACAAGGGGCGAAGCTGGGAGGGAAAAGGGAGGCCTCTGAGGGGAAACTGAGGGGCCTGTGAGGGAGAGACACGAGGAAAGCAGAATAGAGCATTTTATTAATTAATTTTATTTAAAATATTTATATGCCTCCCTTCTCACAGGGGCTTACTATATATATATATATATATATATATATATATATATATATATACACACACACACACACACATATACATAAAATATATTACATTTTATTTATTTATTTCTGGTATTTATACCCAGTCACTTATCTACTGCTGTGTCAGCTCCACTGGTTGCCTGTCCATCTCCGAGCTCA
>JARBWK010000011.1:13507067-13732067 GCA_030556195.1 Anolis apletophallus
AAAAGATTTCATCTGCTGGGTGTTTCCCTCAACTGCCAGCTATCTAATCCTGTCCCAATTATCTAGCACACACTGCAAAGGGTCTCTTTCTTCTGCTTTGAGCCTGCACTCCCCATCTCTCCTGCCTGAGATCAAACCCCACTTCAGTGCTTTCCCCTCCCCAATGTGTGTTCCCTCAGTGTTAAAGTGCCTGACGAAATAAACTATACTTGCCGTGTCCTGCAGACCCTGGGACTCGCGTCTCGCCTTCCCACGTCACCAATCGAGTTGCGTCGGCTCTCTGGCGATCGGACCTGACGTCGCCTCCGACTCCTCTGCGCGCTTATGCCAGTTTGCTAGCCCTCTTTGGCTGGGCACCGTCTTAAGGTGTCCCTGGACTTACTCTAGCCGGCTCTCAGGAGGCCGCTTCTCAGCCAGCCTCTCCCTTCAGGCTTTGCTTTCACCCTCAACGTTAGTTGCAGTCTCTCTCGGGTCACCGGCGTTCGTTTGGGGCAATTCAGGCGGCGGTTCAGTGCAAAAATCGGTCAAAAACAGGCGGGCCCCCCCTCAGCCTTCCTGAATGGCCTCACCTTACTAGCCGGGAGCAAGCGCTGTCATCAACGGAGATCACGTTCGTTTTCCCTCAACACAGACCCGTCTAGATACCTTTTACCATCACGTCGGGGTCACCAAATGAAGCAGAACCGGGAGTTCTAGAACCCCAAGTACCAAATTAATCTTACCAACGCTGCCCGAACGTGCGGATGCTAGGATGAGGGAGAGAGCGTGACAACTGTGAAGTAGGATGAAAACAAAAGGTTTATTTTCTGACACCAGCTGGTGGGTATTTCGCCAGCAGAACACAGCTGCAGATAGGGGCAAAGGAACACGATACATCTCATACAAAGATATTTATACCCCAATGGAGTCCATCCAGTTAAACCCACCCCTTCTTCATGGTAAAAACAATCATAATTGGCTGGTGATTACTGTTGTTACATGACATTTCATTAATCCAATAAACATTACTCAAATCATTTACATCATTTCTCTGTCATCCCTAAATCTGAGAACAATAGCCATCTATAAGGGAATTCTTTTCTCACAGTGCAAGCTATCCATGTTGGGCCTCTCTGTTCTTTTAACTTGCAACATTAGTTCCGGGCTTCCTGCCAGCAGAGAAGGTAGGACTTTTGCCATGCGCACTGGTGTTTTCCATTCACATTAAGAATCCCATTAACTTTCATAGCTCAAACTGCACTGTATTCCCACTCATCTAGCATATATGGTATAAATTGGCACAGAGTGGATTAAAATGCATTTAATCAGGGTGTTAGTCTTCTATAGCATGTGTCTTACTGATTCCAGACACCAAAACCCTCTTTTCAGAGTTGACGCTTTCGTAGCATCACTCTCTGACTGTACTTTTTATGCTCGGAAAAGTACCAAACCTGCTTCATTACGATTAATCACAGTAGCAAAATTACAGTTATGAAGTAGCAACAAAAATAATGTCATGGTTGGGGGTCACCACAACATGAGGACCTGTATCAAGGGGTCACGGCATTAGGAGGGTTGAGAACCACTGCTCTATACGGTTCTGGCCCAACTTACTTGTCCGAACGTATCTGCCCCTACGTCCCACCTCGTAACCTAAGATCATCTGGGGAGGCCCTGCTCTCACTCCCGCCAGCATCACAAATGCGGCTGGTGGGGACGAGAGACAGGGCCTTCTCGGCGGTGGCCCCTCGCCTATTGAGCGAGTTCTGAGCACCCTATTAAGGTACTTTACTTAAGAATTCGAACTGTAGTGACCCAGCAGCCAAGAAGCTTTTATTGCTTTCTTGACCATTGGCTTCTATATGGAACATTATCGTGCTTACATTGATTGTATTTTGCTATGCTGCATATAATTTAATGTATGATTCTCTGAGTGGTGCACTCTACTAGTGGTCCACTTATTTGATATATTTGTCCCTTTCCTTTCCCCCTCAGCCGCTTAAGCGGCCTGAGGCTTAGGAATGGTGGTTGTTATTCAATGTATTGTCGAAAGCGTTCATGTCCGAAGTTACTGCGTTGTTGTAGGTTTTTCGGGCTGTATGTATGGCCATGTTCGAGAAACATTCTCTCTTGACGTTTCACCCAGCACCTGTGGCAGGCATCCTCAGAGGTTATGAGGTTTGTTGGAAACTAGGAAAATGGGGTTTATACGTATATCTGTGCAAGGTCCAAGGCGAAAGAACTCCTGTCTGTTGGAGCTAGGTGTGAATGTTACAATGGACCACCGTGATTAGCATTTGATTGCCTGACGGTTTTTAGGCTTGTTACTGCCTGGGAAATTCCTTTGTTGAGAGGTGATTAGGTGTTCCTGATTGTTTCATGTCTGGTGTCCCCCTGTGTTTGAGTTTAGTTTTTAAAATTTATTATTATAATTTTAGAGGGTTTTTTTTAGTACTGGTAGCCAGGTTTTGTTCATTTTAATGGTTGCTTCCTTTCTTTTGAAATCGTCCAGATGCTGAAATTGTCAAGGTGCCCAATTGAAACATTCACACCTAGCTGTTACAGACAAGAGTTATTTCTCCCACCCTGGACATTATTCCACAGATACAGTATATAAACTCAATTTTCCTCAATTTTCCTAGTTTCCAACAAACCTCACAACCTCTGAGGATGCTTGCCACAGATGCAGGTGTAACGTCAGGAGAAATGCTTCTAATGGCCATACAGCCCGAAAAACCTACAATAACTCAATGGTGGGAGTTGAAGTGCAAAACACCTGGAGGGCCCAACTTTGCCCAATCCTGCCATAGCAGCTTATAATTCTGAGAAAATTACTCCTAACAGTTTAGAATTCTGAAAGGGACTTTAAAAACAACAACATAGGATTACAGTAGTGCGTTAACAACTAATTTAAGCCTTGCCAAAGCCTATACGTGCAGTTCCCGAGTTACAAACATCAGACTTTATAAACAACTCATGAAGAGGGAACTCTGCATCCTCTCAGAGGTTCCCTTCACTTCTGCCCTCAAGGGGGCGGCGCAGGGATGGACACACAGACGAGTTGAGTATTGTGAAGACAGCTTTATTTGCCGGCTAAGCAAATAGCAACAGCTAGCTTGAAGCATAAAAGAACTGTCGAGCCACAAAGACGGGGCTCAAGGTTTTTTTACAGTCGGCCCAACAACACAATTTTGATTAGTGTTTACAGTTTTGACTCTTTCGTTGGTTTATTATTTGCTTATTGTATTCTTATTGGCTCACTATTCTATACATGCAAACCGCTTAAAACGGAAACTTTCAGGAAAACTACAAGTCCCACTATTCTACAGCACGGAGTCATTGAGGTTTTAAAGTGTGTAAAATTGCATGGTTTTTACAGTGTTGATGCACCCTTAAACCTAGCTCTTTCAAGTCCCAGTCATATGATATAAAAGGTTTGAATGAAAAGTAATACCTCCTCCTTCATAACTTCTCAACAGATGGCAGTACTGGTATGCGGCAGGTACTGACTTGTTCAGTAGACTCTCCTCTACAGTTCCATTTTGGCGGAAAGCTTTAGCATTGAATGGTTTTGTTGTTAAAGTCAGGGGCGGTCTAAGGTAATTTTAAATGGTAAGCGAACATTATTTTGGCACCCCCCCCCCCCCAAAACATTATTTTGCCCCCCCCAACATTATTTTGGCGCCCCTCCAAAAAAACATTATGGGTGGGGAAAGAGCCCCTTCTTCTGATGCAAAAGGGGTCTCGGAATCCGCCTTAATTTTGGGGGAGAAGAAGGGGCGGAATCGGGGGCGCCATGCCGGGCCAAAAGGAAAAGCCAGAGGGCAGCCTCTTTGCAGGGCGGGCTGTTGCCTCCACCTCCTACCGCTGCACCTTCGGCCCCGCGCTGGGCTCCTACTCTTCCTCCCCCCCCCACGTGGGCGCTGCTTCCTCTTCCTCCCCGGGGGTCTCCCTGCGCTCTTACCACACCAGCGGGGGTGGCACAAGCCCTCTTCCTGCACTCCAGCATGCTGCTCTCCTCGGCGTCTCTGCAGCAGCGCTACTACTCGTTGGGCTCCTCTGCGGCCGTGGAACATCGGCCAGACACTGTCTGGCAGGCGGGGGAATGCGCACTTTACCCAGATGTGGCGCCCCACACAGCGGCGTCCTTTGCCTACCGGTAGGGCCACCCCTGGTTAAAGTGCAACGTATGGAACTCTGCGCAGATAGTCGGTCAATGCGACTTAAACAACGTGCAATCATTAAATTATTGATAGCAGGTGTCACCCCAAAGGAGATTCACCATAGAATGCAAGCTGTTTATGGTGATTGTGTTGATGTGAGTACTGTGCATCGTTGGGTGAGTATGTTTAAAGATGTTGAGGTGGGAACGTCTGACTTGCGTGACAAACAAAGAGTAGGATGTCCTGTGACAGCAACCACCGAGTTTCACAATCAAAAAGGTTGACAGATGGATTCAGGACAATCGTCGTATCACTCAGAGATCAATTTCAAGCATAATCGGCATTTCACAAGAACGTGTGGGTCACATTATTGCTTTGCTTGGCTATCAGAAGATCTGTGCATGATGGGTACCCAGGATGCTGATGCCTGAAATGAAAGCGCACCACAGCAGAACTTCAGAAACTGGATCTCACCAACGTACGACATCCTCCATATAGTCCAGATTTAGCACTGTCTGCCATCTGTTCCCGATAATGAAAGATCTGCGTGGACATCATTATGCTTCTGATGAAGACGTTGAGAGAACTGTGAGATGCTGGTTGCGGAAACAGAGTGCTTCCGTGACGGCTTCAGATAACTTGTTCATCGTTGGCAGAAATGTATCCAATTGTCTGGTGATTATGTGGGAAAGTGATTAGTGGTAGTTAAAGAGCACACTCTAAGGATTATTTCTGCATTTGATTTATTAAAATATTCACATCCAAACCCAAGTAACGAAGGTAGAGGCTTTACTTTTCATTCAACCCTCGTTGTATTGGTATCAGCTGCCTTTGTCACCTTGGTAGAAAGAAGAAAGGGAAACAGATTAAAATCTAGCTGCTTTTTGTCCTCAAGTGCTGCTAGACTAGATTGCTCCCACACTCACTCTTTTCTCTAAGAAAGCCGCCCTTTTGTTCCCTCTGCTTTTATGGCAAATCGATAGGATGTCATTATCAGATCCTAACAGTTTAGTATTTTCTATTTTATCTTCTTGTTTTGCTACAAGTCTTTATTTGCAATTACTTCAAATAAACAGAGTTGCAATTTAGTATCTCTTATGGGACTTAAACTAGACATTTCCTATTGGTAGATTCTACCCATTTTATTATTCCTGCTGATTGTGGCTATGGTATTAGTGATGAAAAACAGTTTAACCATCCAACTTTTAATGCCTTTAGGAAGACTTTAATTATAATTTCGTCTCATTACTGCTTTTGTCTCATTTGTGGTGAAATAACAGAATTCAGGCATTAAAAATGGAAGCGTAGGGATGGTAATAATAAAACAAAGTGATTAAATCCCCACACCAGCAACTGAGCAGCTGGCTACTTTCCTATGCATACATTTTTATGAATAAGTGCCATTGAACTCAGTTGGCTTACTTCTGAGTCGACATATACAGGCTCGGCATTACTTCGCGAACGAAGATTCAGGAAGGACTCATCCCACGCTTTTTACAAGCGTGTTGATGACTAAAAGGCCAATCTGAGATAGGCAAGTTCGGTTGCAGAAAGCACAGCAGAAAGTCTCCTTGGGTGATGTTGTTTCCAAGTTGCAGTTCTTTCTGCATTGTCGTTTCTCTTCGAGACCCATTCAGCGTGTCTTCTCGAAAGAGGCCGCAGCATTGTGGATAGTGCATCTCCATGCCTCCCAATGTGAGGCCAGGGTGGACCATTGTTGGTGATCAATCTGGCTGAGCCTGAGATGTTGTTTCAGAGAGTCCTTATATCTCTTTTTGCGGGTGCCTCTCTTGCGCTGACCTGTGGCGAGTTCACCATAGAGTAGTCTCTTTGGGAGGCGGTGGTCCTCCATCATATGGACGTGCCCTGCCCAGCGCAGCTGTGTTCTCAATAGCATGGCCTCAACACTGGTGATCCCTGCTTGCTCAAGGACAGCAACATTCGTCACATAGTCGGTCCAGTGTATATTTAGGATTGTGCGAAGACAGCGCTGATGAAAGCGTTCGAGGAGTCGTAGGCATTGGCGATAAGTGACCCATGTTTCAGACCCATAGAGGAGAATAGACAGTACGATAGTTCTGTACACACTGATTTTGGTGCTTTGCCTCAGGTGCTTGTTACTCCAGACTCTTTTGTGAAGCCTTCCAAATGCACTCCACTATATGCCTTTGCTAACCTGTGATCTATCTCTTTGTCAATCTTGGCGTATGAAGAGATGATGCTTCCCAGGTAAGTGAACTGCTGAACGGACTTAAGCACAGATGTGCCTATGCTGACGTGGGGATGATGGTGTTCTTCCTGTGGTAGAGAACTTCCGTTTTACATACATACAAATCACTTAGCCATTTAAAACAAATTCAACTCGATCTGTGAACGTGGTCACTCAATTCATACTATAATCAAACACAGCCTATTCTGGAAAAGCTTCGTTCCAGATCCAAGTCTTCACCCGCCTCCTGAAGGACAGCAGGGAGGGGGCAGATCTAACATCCCCTGGGAGAGAGTTCCACAGCCGAGGGGCCACGCTTGCGAAGAAGGTGGGACCGAGAGCAAGGCCTCTCCGGAGGATCTTAATGTCCTTGATGGTTCATAAGGGAGAGTTCGTTCGAACAGGTAAACAGGGCCATTACCGTATAGGGTTTTGTAGGTTAAAACCAGCACTTTGAATTGTGCACTTAAGAGGCTAGTTATTACTAATAGATAGGAAATAAAACCAACAATTTAGTACAATTTGGTTGGTTCTAATAAAAATTGCCTGACCATGGGTACTGGAACTCATCAGAATTTCAATAATTTCCTTACTTTGCCTAAACACATGGAAGCCAATTAAATCAAAAGATGCTTATTGATGGCTCCATAACCATTGCTGTCCATTGTAGCTGTAACTATTTTTATGGTTTATTTACATCTCGTTTGTTCCCTAAAATTGGAATTGAAGGCAGTTTACAATTTTAAATAATAAAGTCACTGTAAGATAGACAAATGCAACATTAAAAAAGAATTAAGCAATTGCTGTGATTAAAAGTATTTAAAACATACCATATTTTAAAAAATATTTTTAAAAACCTTTGTAACAGAGGGTTGCTGTGAATTTTCTGGGCTGTATGGCCCTGTTCCAGAAGCATTCTCTCCTGGCGTTTCGTCCATTGACATGTAAACCTCACTTGCCTAGTTTCCAACAGATCCCTCAACTTCTGAGGATGCCTGCCATAGATGTAGGCGAAATGTCAGGAGAAAATGTTTCTGGAACATGTCCATACAGCCCTGAAAATGTACAACAACCCAGTGATTCCGGCCAAGAAAGACTTTGACAACACTAAAACAGAGTTTAAAACACTCCAGCACCTCTTGCAGCCATTTTCCTTTAAACCATTCAGTTCTAAAAGCCTTTCCTTGCATGCTGGTGTATACAGCAAAGTGAGGATTAATTTAGCCTCTATAAGGGGCCCTTCTACACTGCCATGTTAAACCCAGGTTATCTGCTTTGAACTGGACTATATGATGGTGTAGATTCATATAATCCTGTTCAAAGCAGATGTAGATTATCTGCTTTGATCATCTGGATTATATGGCAATGTAAAAGGGGCTGGGGGAGGGGGAGTTCCTACATCAGAGACAGCCACCAAGATGGCCCTCTACAAAAGACTACTATAGCTCTTTCTTGGTGTGAAAACAGATATTTGGAACCATCTACGCCAGGGGTGCTCACACTTTTTCAGCATGCGAGCTACTTATAAAACAACCAAGTCAAAATGATCTACCTACCCACTACAAAAATGTGAAACATATAACACAATATCTGCTTTGAACTGGGTTTTCTGAGTCCACGCTGCCATATAATCTCATTCAAAGCAGATAACATGGGATTTTATTCAACTGTGTGGAAAGGACCTCAGATAACCCAGGGCGATCCTATTTTACAGTTGACACACACAAACTGATTTCTTACTACTGGATGAATTGCTGCCAAATTTGGCCACAAGACACCTACAAGGAGTGACCATCACTAAAAAAAATTGATTTTATCATTTGGAAGTTTTAGTTGCTGGGATTTATAGTTCACCTACAATTAAAGAGCATTCTGAACCCCACCAACAACAGAATTGGGGCAAACTTCCCACACAGAACCCCCACAACCAAAAGCAAATGTTCAAGGCGGAAAGGAAGGAAGGAATGAGGGAGGGAGGAAACAGGAAGGAAAGAAGGCAAGGCAAGAAGGAGGGGAGAAAGGAAGGAAGGGAAAGGAGGGAGAGAGGAAGGAAGAACAGAAGGAAGGGAGGGAAAGAAGGCAAGGAAGAAAGGATGGGAAGTAGGGAAGGAAGGAAAAAGGGAAGAAGGAAGGAAAGAGAGCGAGAGGGAGGGACAGGGAGGGAGAAAAGAGGAAGCCCCTCCACTGGCTTACCAACAGCTCCGAGTCCCAGTCCATGCTGCAGCAGCTGCAGTTGGAGCCGCCTCTGCCGTGCCCCTCCCCCGTGCCCTTTTTTTTGGCGAGACCACGAAATGGTAGGGAAAACGGTGCGCGTGACGTCATGGTGGTGGCGGAAATGGCATGGGAGCCATACACACCGTGTATGGGGCGGGATTGAGCCTTCCTCCCGCCCTGCCTGCGATCTACCAGGACGCCCTACGCGATCTACCAGTAGATCGCTATCTACCTAATGAGCACCCCTGATCTACGCCATATGAAAAATAAACACAAGAGAAAGAAGAAAATAAGGGGATCATTGATAAAGTAAGTGACCAAATTGTTTAAAAAACTTGTCTCCAGCTGGCCAGTTGCTTATGCCTTATTATATTACTAGCTGTACCCGGCACGCGTTGCTGTGCTCTATTTAGGAGATGCGAGATGTAAGGGTTGGAAATGATGTTACTTACGGTCTTGGTGGGGTCATGTAGGCATGAATTGTGCACTTTCTATGTGTGCTCCAAATGATGTCATCTGGAAGCATGAGTTGTATTGTCTTATATAGCGGAGGAAGTGTTTTGATTCTGGAGTGTGTCCACTCAGCAAAGTCTGTAGTGGTTGTGGAGGAGTGGCAAGTGGTGGTAGAGAGACTTTACCGGCTAGGCAGCACATTCCTGTTGTTTCTGCTGGGTATTTCAGGGCTTTGCAGTGTGTGCAGATGTGCGTTAGGGTGCCAATGTCGGCCTCTGGCACCATGCTGTAGTCTTCTGCAGCGTTGTATCTGAAGGCTAGGCGGTGGAATTGGTTGTGGTGTTTTTGAAGTTTGTTTTCTGTGTTGCGACGTCGTGTTTCTGCGCTCCTTGCGCGCTGCTGTTGTGTTGCATTTCTGCGTCTTTGTTGTTCCTGGCTGCGCGCTTCTTCTTGTCGTGCAGTTCTTTGCATTTGGTTCTCAGCTGTGCGTCGTGCAGTGACCTGTTGTCTGTGTCTCTGCTGCGCAGTGTGTTTCTGTTCCGGCGTTTGTTCTGCCCTTTTTTGTTTGATGTATGTAGCGTTGTGAGTGTGTCGTCCGATGCTGTTATTTTTATAAGGCATGGCTTGTCTTTTGGGTCAGTTTATGTCTGTGTGGAAGGAAGGAATGGTTTTAGTTTGTGGTGTTTGTAGGTGTTGTGTGTACGGGGTCCCGTAAGGTTGGTGGGATGGGTTGTGATTGGAAGTTGTGTTGTGTTGTGTGGGTAGGAATTTGCTGGAGAATTGCTCCCTCAGAGTTTGGTTTTGGCAGTTTAACCCTCAAACACCAACTGAAATCTCTCAGCATTCTATCCTAGCCTTGGATGGCTCTTGCCAGCGTTGCTATGGTTACAGCAGTTATGCAAATCCGCCCTTATTGGCAGCCAATCATGTTGTTCAGAATGTAGAGGCTGGGTGAGTCGTTGGCTGCCCCGGAGGATGCTGGTAAATGTAGTTTTATTTTTACTCGTTGTTTTGGGGGCCTTTTAGGTTTTGGGGGGGAAAGTTTCTTTGCTACAAACGTACCTTGCTTGAGGCCTATTTCTGTTGGCAAGTATTGTGTTTCTGCGTTGTATGGTTTCTTTGTTTGAGGTATACATCACATGACGTGAACCCATTTATATAATAGATGGTAGTGTAATAGTAAATGTCACAGCACTTCGCCACTTTCATATAATTTGCATTGCAAAACCCTAAGCATCAGTATTCAGAAGCTTCACTTTCATTAGAAGTAAGCATAAGTTATCGCCAGCTTTTAAATTATCAGAACCTTTTCCTTTACTTATTTTCCAAGTTCTACTTGCCCAACTGCCATGGAACCTATAGAATGAAACCCTAACATGTACCACACACATTCAGATATCTTTCTTTGGAATTAATGTCTGTCCAGGAGATTTGTCGTTTTTGAAACCCTCAAAACACAATCTGTATCTCTGAAATGTGATTTTTCTCTTATGCATGTAGGTGCAGGTATTGTGGGCACCTGTTGAATGATGTCTGTCGCAGGATAGGAATTGTACAGTCCTCCAGATATCCTGGACCAGATCTTCCAGCACTTTCCACAATTGGCCATGATGGATAAGATAGCGGTGTCAGTCCAATACATCTGGAGGGCCACATTATTCTCACTTCAGGTGACAGCTTCTCTAGTAAAAACCAATACCAACCTCCTTGCCTCCTTTCTATGTATTAGATACTTACGACCTGCTTTATACTTATATATTGTGTCAGAAGTGAATTGAGAACACAGTTGTAATATATTTAAGAACACAACCAAAGTTGAAAAACTTGGCATTATACTAAATGGAGTGCCTCTGGTGTCACTGTGAGAAGAGCCTCCACTATCCATGTGGCAGGGCTCAGACTGCATTGTAGAAGGTGGTTTGTGGTTTGCTCTTTTCCACACTCTCATGCTGTGGGCCCCACTTTATAGCCCCATTTCTTAAGGTTGGCTCTGCATCTCTTGGTGCCAGAGCGCAGTCTGTTCAGCGCCTTCCAAGTCACCCAGTCTTCTGTGTGCCCAGGAGGGAGTTTCTCATCTGGTATCGGCCACTGATTGAGGTTCTAGGTTTTAGCCTGCCACTTTTGGACTCTTGTTTGCTGAGGTCTTCCTGCGAGTATCTCTGCTTGCTGGCTGATATCCAAACAGGGAATGGGCCAGAGATATCACTGTCTTGGTCCTTTCATTACTGGCTGCTACTTCTCAATGGATGTCAGGTGGAGTGATACCGGCTAAACAGTGTAATTTCTCCAGAGGTGTTAGGTGTAGGGATCCTGCGATAATTCAGCATATCTCATTAGGAGCCACGTCCACTATTTTAACATGGTGATATATATTCCACACTGGACATGCATACTCAGTAGCAAAGTACAAGGGCAGATGTCTTCACTGTGTGTGGTTGTGATCCCCAGGTTGTGGCAGTCAGCTTTCGTATGATATTATTTGCTTTATACTCATCCCAGCGGTCCATTTTGTTTAATATTATTTGCATTGAGTGGCAATAGCTTTCATAGGTCTTACTAGCCCGTACTCGATGGTGATGGATATTGAATTTGAGACCTTTCTGCTTATAAACCTCTGCCACTGACCCACACACCTACCCACACACCTCGCCTACCCATATTATTTCATGTATATCCTATGTTTCTGTTGGTTAAAACATTTAATTTAAATTCTAGTATAAAAGCAGAACAATAACATACGGAAACTATCCAATCAATTAAAGTCCCAACAGGAACTGACCAACTTTCTCTACGCTAGCAATAACCAGAGTGCTCCCCTGGTTTTGTGTGTGGGTGTGTGTCAGGAGCAACTCGAGAATCTTTAAGTCACTTCTGGTGTGAGAGAATTGGCCATCTGCAGGTGTTGCCCAGGGGACGCCTGCAAGTTTTACTATCCTGTGGGTAGCTTCTCTCATGTTCCCACATAAGTTGTTTTAATTGTGAGCTGCCCCGAGCCACTTGGGAGTGGCGACCAAGAAATCGAACAAACAAACAAATAAATAAATAAGAAGCGGGAGCTGACAGATGGGAGCTCACCTCGCTCCCCAGATTCGAACCTACAACCATTCGGTCAGCAGTCCTGCTGGCACAAGGGTTTAACTCACTGAGCCACAGGGGGCTCCAACACCAGCCCTCCTTGTTTTTGTTTTACTACAATTCCCAAAAGCTAGTGCAGCATAGCCAGTAATGAGGAATACTGGGTGGAAGGGGGGCTGGCAAGCATAGCACTCTAACATCTGGAGATCTCATAATTCTCAGTCCTTCTGACCAAACCTGGGCACAGCATTCAGAGCAGGCTTTTCAAAGGCAGCTGAGGACACTATCTATGACAAGAAACCCATAAGGAGTGTAATCGAGATATACCGTAGTAGGTGTTGGTGGCTACATCTGACACTTCCAGAAACCAAGGCCTTCAAATGATGATTTGTTTGTGTTAAACTGGTTTAAATATTCAAAATCCCTTTATCACACAGATATGCAAACTTGGGTCCTCCATGTGTTTTGGACTCCAACTCCCACAATTCCTAGCCTCCCTAGTGGGATTCGATCAGCCCCTTCCGTTCTGTCATTTTGCAAACAAGTGAAAACTTGGCTTTGGCTCAGCATAATTATCTGTGCAATACAGTTGGAATTGACCCTAGATTGATGAATATGATTATTTGACTATCTGGCTTTAGACCTATGCACAATAGTCGTCTAATGCAGTGTTTCCCAACCAGTGTGCCGTGAGCGATCATCAGGTGTGCCGTGGGAAATTGGCACTCTCCCCCCTCCTAGCAGCCCCCTCACAGGTGTGCCATGGGAAATTGGCACTCTCCCCCCTCCTAGCAGCCCCCTCACAGGTTTCCAAGAAACAAATTTATTTATTTATTTATTTATTTCATCGGTTTTATATTCCGCTCCTCCCAGCAGGCTCGGGGCGGATCACAAGCAGATAAGCAATAAAAACATACAATAAAACATACAGTAAAAACAGTAAAACACAATACATAACCTAGATGTTACAGGCTACGATTTCTTAGGCAAGCGAGACAAACCAGTTGAGTTTAGATTTACCCAAACGCTAGCCTGAAGAGAGCCGTCTTACATTCTCTTCGAAAAGGGAGGAGCTCGGAGACCATTCGGATATGGTCGGGGAGTGAATTCCAGAGTACTGGAGCTGCCGCAGAGAAAGCTCTCTGTCTTGTGCTGGACAGGTGGCAGGCGCGGGACGATGGTATAACCAATAAGTTTTGCTCTTCCGGCGCAGTGATCTTGGGGGAACATACGGGGTAAGGCGGTCCCTCAGGTACACAGGCCCTAGACCGTGCAAGGCCTTAAAGGTTAAAACCAGCACCTTGAAGGCAATCCGGTACTCGATAGGAAGCCAGTGCAGTTGCCGGAGGATGGGGGTAATTGAGCCTCCCCGCTTGGAAATGGTTTTTTAAAACTATATTACTGGATTTTTTGAGAGTTGCCTCCCCCAAAGGAACTGTTTATAACAGCTTCATGACATCCATAGTTAACTGGAAGCAAGTTTCACTCAGGGTGAAATTTCACAAAGGTCTGGAGAACAAGCTCTATGAGGAGCGGCTTGAAGAGCTGGGCATGTTTAGCCTGAAGAAGAGAAGGCTGAGAGAAGACATGATAGCCACGTATAAATATGTGAGAGGAAGTCATATATATGTTGTGTTCATTGAAACAGGCCCAGGTTTCACACTGAATGTATAAATACATTTAAAACATATTAACTATATGTATTACTGTGTTAGAGTGTCATTTTGTGTCATTTCGGTTGGTAATGTGCCCCAGGATTTTGTAAATGTGAAAAATGTGCCGCGGCTCAAAAAAGGTTGAAAAACACTGGTCTAATGTTTACAGACGTATGTTGTTTAATGTTGTTTAAAATTGTCGTTTCATTGCTTTTAATGATTGTTGTTGTTTGGGCATGGAATAATGCCAATTTGTAAGCCGCCCTGAGTTCCCTTTGGGGTAAGGACAGGATATAAACGTCATAAATAAATATATTGAGAGGGACGTGATTTTGAAATGTAATTTTCGAATGACTACAAGTCCCAGATGTCCTGCTTGCAGAGAGGCCTTACTTGCCAGAAATTGCTGTCACAGAGAAAAGGGATTGTTCTCTGTTGCTTTCTATTGCTCAAGGATACCAGTTGCAAGATAATAATGCACTCCCTCACGGCATGTAGAGAAGCAACATGCCAGTAGATAAGCTGGCTTGTGGCTCCATAGCTCAGGGTTAGACATTTGAACGGTACCATTGTTATACGCTTCTGCTATTAGAAAGACATAAGAACCAATGAGATTCCATAATTGCTAGCTAAGACCAATTAGATTATTGATTTCTGAACACCAATCAAAGTGTGCCTTCTGTTTTTAATTAAAGTCATAAATATGAATGTTAATGGCCAGAATCACTGGGTTGCTGTAAGTTTTTTGGGCTGTATGGCTATGTTCCAGAAGCATTATCTCCTGACGTTTTGCCTGCATCTATGGCAGGCATCCTCAGAGGTTGTGAGGTCTGCTGGAAACTAGGAAAATGGGAGTTTATATATCTGTGGAGGAGTCCCCGGTAGTGCAGTGGGTTAAAGCACTGAGCTGCTGAAATTGTTGACTGAAAGGTCGTAGGTTCGAATCTGGGGAGTGGGGTGAGCTCCCACTGTCAGCCCCAGCTTTTGCCAACCTAGCAGTTTGAAAACATGCAAATGTGAGTATATCAATAGGTACCACTCCGGAGGGAAGGTAACGGGGCTCCATGCAGTCACACCAGCCACATGATCTTAGAGGTGTCTACAGACAATGCTGGCTCTTTGACTTAGAAACAGAGATGAGCACCAAATCCTGAGTCAGACATGACTGGACTTAATACTAGGAGAAAACCTTTACCTTATCTGTGTCTGTGGATGTCCAGGGTGGGAGAAAGAACTCTTGCCTGTTTGAGGAAGGTGTGAATGTTGCAATTGGCCACCTCGATTAGCATTTAATGGTCTAGCAGTTTCAAGGTCTGGCTTCTTACTGCCGGGGGATTCTTTGTTGGTAGGTGATTAGCTGGCCCTGATTGTTTCTTGTCTGGAATTCCTGCCATAGATGCAGATGAAATGTCAGGAGAGAATGCTTCTGGAACATAGCCATACTGCCCAAAAAATTTACAGCAACCTATTGTTATATGCATTTGTTTGTACTGTTTTTAAAATGTTGAGAGTCGCTTTGCGTCTCATTCAGGGAGAAAAGCAGGATATAAATAACTTATTATTATTGCTAGCTGTGGACAACCTTCCCACCTGCTTTCTCTTTTACCTCGCCTCCCTTTTTTCCTTTCCTTCCTTCTTTTCCCTTCCTTGCCTCCCTTTTCTTTCCCTTCTTTTCTCCCCTGACAAGACAGACGTCCTCCTGGTCAATCAAAAGGCCGAACAGGCCATAGGGTTACAGCCTGTGTTGGATGGGGTTACACTCCCCCTGAAGACGCAGGTTCGCAGCTTGGGAGTGGCCGAACAGGGCATAGGGTTACAGCCTGTGCCTGATGGGGTTACACTCCCCTGAAGACGCAGGTTCGGAGCTTGGGAGTGGCCGAACAGGGCATAGGGTTACAGCCTGTGCTTGATGGGGTTACACTCCCCCTGAAGACGCAGGTTCGCAGCTTGGGAGTGGCCGAACAGGGCATAGGGTTACAGCCTGTGCTTGATGGGGTTACACTCCCCCTGAAGACGCAGGTTCGCAGCTTGGGAGTGGCCGAACAGGCCATAGGGTTACAGCCTGTGCTTGATGGGGTTACACTCCCCCTGAAGACGCAGGTTCGCAGCTTGGGAGTGGCCGAACAGGCCATAGGGTTACAGCCTGTGCTTGATGGGGTTACACTCCCCCTGAAGACGCTGGTTCGGAGCTTGGGAGTGGCCGAACAGGGCATAGGGTTACAGCCTGTGCTTGATGGGGTTACACTCCCCGCAGGTTCGCAGCTTGGGAGTGGCCGAACAGGGCATAGGGTTACAGCCTGTGCTTGATGGGGTTACACTCCCCCTGAAGACGCAGGTTCGCAGCTTGGGAGTGGCCGACCAGGCCAAAGGGTTACAGCCTGTGCTTGATGGGGTTACCTGAAGACGCAGGTTGAGCTTGGGAGGGCCGAACAGGCCATACACAGCCTGTGCTTGATGGGGTAACACTCCCCTGAAGACGCTGGTTCGGAGCGTGGGAGTGGCCGAACAGGGCATAGGGTTACAGCCTGTGCTTGATGGGGTAACACTCCCCCTGAAGACGCAGGTTCGCAGCTTGGGAGTGGCCGAACAGGGCATAGGGTTACAGCCTGTGCTTGATGGGGTTACACTTCCCCTGGAGGCGCAGGTTCACAGTTTGGGAGTGATCCTGGACTCATCGCTGAGCCTGGAGCCCCAGGTCTTGGTGGTGACCAGGAGAGCTTTTGCACAGTTAAAGCTTGTGCGCCAGCTGCGCCCATACCTTGGGAAGTCTGACTTGGCCATGGTAGTCCATGCTCTGGTTACACCTCGAATAGACTACTGCAACACTCTCTACGTGGGGTTGCCTCTGAAGACTGTTTGGAAACTGCAATTACTCCTACGCTCGGCAGCCAGGTTACTAACAGGAGCGGGGTACAGGGAGCATAAAACTCCCTTGTTGCACCAGCTCCACTGGCTGCCAATTAGTTTCCGAGCACAATTCAAAGTGCTGGTTTTAACCTACAAAATATGTGTAAACAGGGGGCAACACTATGTGGAACTGTATCTCTTACTGATAAGAAAAACTGATTGTGTTGTGCTCAATATTGGTAAAAGTTATTTATCTTATGAAATTAATGAAATGAGGTACTTTTGATACTGAACCAAAGTGTTTGAATTCTGCTTTTAGCATCCCGTTGTGTTGTGCGTGTTTAACCTACAAAAACCTATACGGTTCCGGCCCAGTTTACTTCTCCGAACGGATTCTCCCCTATGAACCATCAAGGACATTAAGATCCTCTGGAGAGGCCCTGCTCTCGATCCCGCCATCTTCGCAAGTGCATCTGGTGGGGACGAGAGACAGGGCCTTCTCTGTGGTGGCTCCTCGGCTGTGGAACTCTCTCCCAAGCGATGTTAGATCTGCCCCCTCCCTGCTGTCCTTCAGGAGGCGGGTGAAGACTTGGATGTGGAACGAGGCCTTCCCAGAATAAGCTGAGATTGATTTCAGTCTGAAATGGGTGACCACTTTTATAGACCCAGTTGAATGTGGTTTTAATGGCAATGTGGTTGTAATGTATCTCTGTTTTTATGTATTTTAATATGCTGTTTTAAGATATTTTAAATTTGTATGGCATTGAATTTTGCTGTAAGCCGGTCTGAGTCCCTCCATGGAGGTGAGAAGGTCGGGGTACAAAATTTTTAAATAAATAATAAATAAATGCTGATGACAACAAATGGCTGTTGTCCTTTCTCCACAATCGGGGGCAGCGAGTGGAAAGGGGTGGTTTGGTTTCCGAGAGGGCTCCACTTACCTGTGGGGTCCCTCAAGGTTCCATTCTTTCCCCTTTATTATTTAACATCTATATGCGACCACTTGCTGGTCTGGTTCGAAGCTTTGGGCTGGAATGTTATCAGTACGCTGATGACACACAGCTCGTTCTGAAAGTGGAAGGCCGGCCAGACTCCGTACCTTCTTGTTTCCAACAGTGCCTTGAAGCTGTTACTGGTTGGCTGCGTGCCAGTATATTGAGGGTGAATCCAGCAAAGTCGGAGATACTATGGCTGGGCCGCCCGATTGGTGGGGAGGCCCGATTGCCTAGCTTGGATGGTGAGGCATTATGCCTGACATCCTCAGTAAAGAGCCTTGAGGTCGTTTTTGGCCCGTTGCTGTCGATGGAGGCCAGGGTCTCCAGCGTCAGCAAAACCGCCTTTTTCCATCTGTGGCAAGCTAGGCGTCTGGCTCCCTACCTATCCAGAGACGACCTGGCCACGGTGCTCCAAGCCACGGTCATCTCGAGACTGTACTGTAACGCCCTTTACATCGGCCTGCCCTTGTCAGTGATCCGGAAACTTGAGCTCGTCCAGAATACCACTGCAGGACTTCTCATTGGGCTCCAGTGAGATGTCACATAACACCTATCCTCCAGCAGCTTCATTGGCTTCTGGTCAAGCACCGGATCACCTTCAAGGTGATGGTGTTAACCTTCAAGGCCTTGCATGGTCTGGGGCTGCTGTATCTGAGGGAGCAGCTCTTCCCCTACCAACCCCAGAGGTCACTTCGTTCCGAACAAATGAACCCCCTTGAAGTACCGACCTTCAAAGCAATCCGTCTTACATCAACCTGGTGCAGAGCCTTTTCTGTAGTGGCGCCGTCAATATGGAACACTCTTCCTAGTGATGTACGGGGCATGCAGGACCTTCTCTCCTTCCGCAAGGCCTGCAAGACTCACCTTTTCCGGCTAGCCTTTGATTGCTAGGCCAGCAATCTTTTTTTAAGCTAGTTTAATATGTATGCTTTTACCTCTGTGTGTTTTACCTGATTGTAAGCCGTTCCGAGCCCTCGGGGAGTGGCGGCATACAAGTCCAAATAATAAATAATAATAAACAACACAAAAAACACCCTTGATAAAGCGACAGGAGTTAGAATCCCAATTATGACTGCTGCTCCTTTCTCTAGCAAATCTTAAAATTCAAAAGGAATCCTAAAAAGACTGAATGCTTTTCCAGGCTGGGCTATAAGTTCCCTGCGAGCAGCAATGGCAGGGAATCTAAACAGATTAGAAGTTTGTTTTCAAATAGAATTGGACAGAATGCAGTTTTCTACCCAGCTGGAGGAAACAATCCCTTAGACCAGTGCTTCCCAACCAGTGTGCCGGGACACATTAGTGTGCCGTGAGTGATCATCAGGTGTGCTGTGGGAAATTGGAACCTGCAATACCCTTTCTTCTCCCTCCTGCCGAACGCTTTTTCTTCTCCACTCGGGCTCCCTTCTTCCCAGCCTCGCTCTGCTCGCTTTGCCTCGCTTTGCTCTGGGGCGAGTCTGCGCAGTAGCGCCCGCACGGGTCACGTCTTCCTCCCTCCCCCATCCCTCCTGAACATGCTCACACTGCCCTCTCGGATCAAAATGGTGGCAGTAAGTGTTTGGCAGGAGGGGGAAGAAAGGGCGCGAAGGGGGAGGAAGAGGTCTCTGTCGAAAGCTGGCATGGGCAAACTTGGACCTTCCAGATGTTTTGGACTCCAACTCCTACCATTCCCAGCAGCCTCAGGCTCTTTTCCTTTTCCCCCTCAGCCACTTAAGCAGGAAAGGGCCTCAGGCTGTTAGGAATGGTGGAAGTTGAAGTCCAAAGCACCCAGAGGGCCGAAGTTTTCCCATGCCTGTTTTAGGAACCTTAAAGTGGTGAGCCTCCTTCCAACATTGTGATTCTGGATAGAAAACAAACAACAACATAACATAACATTGTTTGAATCCACAGTGCTCTCTGGGTGTGGGTGAACTACAACTTCCAAACTCAAGGTCAATTCCCAAGCAAACCCTTTCAGTACTTTCTGTTCAGGTAATGAGAGTTCAATATGCCAAGTTTGGCTCAATTCCCTTTTTGCAAGAGTTCAGGATGCTCTTTGATTGTGTGTTAACTATAAATCCCAGAAACTGTAACTCCCAAATGTCAAGGTCTATTTTCCCCAAACTCTATTTGGGCACATTGAGTATTCATGCCAAGTTTGGTCCTGATCCAACATTGTTTGAGTCTACAGTGCTCTCTGGTTATAGGTGAACTACAACTCAAAAACCTAAGGTCAATGCCCACCAAACTCTTATAGTATTTTCTCTTGGTTATGGGAGTTCTGTGTGGGAAGTTTGTGTCTTTCTGCCATTCCTGCCAGGATATCTATGTTGTGTTCATCGAAACAGGCCCAGGTTTCACACTGAGTGTATAAATACATTTTAAAACATATTAACTATAGGTATTACTGTGTTAGACTGTCATTCTGTGTCATTTTGGTTGGTGGTGTGCCCCAGGATTTTGTAAATGTAAAAAATGTGCCTTGGCTCAAAAAAAAGGTTGAAAAACACTGTCTTAGACACCAGAACCCCTCCCAAGGAAGCTTGCTCCAGTTCTTCCTTGCTGCTTTCAATCCCAGCCTTTTTATAAAGCCTCAAAGCGAGTCCCACCCAAGTGTAAACACAGAATTTGGCGTAAATTCAAATCCCACCAATGGCAGAGTGTAAACAGAGCCGAAAAGCCCGACCTCCTCATTAATTGCCAACTGTAGTCAATCACAGCTAACCTGCCTCATCAGGGCCGTGGGGTGGCTGCCTTTAGCCCAGCCCATTATTTTTCTGATCTGCTCCACTTTTAGCCAATCAGGAGGGCGCTCTCTCCGGCAAAACCAGTTCTTAATTAGCAAGCCGAGGACCCATATTTTTTTTGAGCTGGGCTTACAGATGCCTGATCCCAGGCAGCTCTTGATTACACAGCTCCTGGCTGCCTAGGAGAGTAGAAGTGAGAGCCTTAACACAACACTACAAAATCCTTCTCTCGTTGTGTTTCACTGTATGTGTTGTTCCAAATTTGGCACAAATACCCAAAAAGCCCAAATTTGAATACTGGTGGGGCTGGGGGGAATTGATTTTGTCATTTGGGCGTTGTAGTTGCTGGGATTTATAGTTCACCTACAATCAAAGAGCATTCTGAACCCCACCAATGATGGAATTGAACCAAACTTGGTACACAGAACTCCCATGACTAACAGAAAATACTCGCAGGGGTTGGTGGGCATTGAGCTTGAGTTTTAGAGTTGTAGTTCACCTATATCCAGAGAGCACTGCGGACTCAATGATGGATCTGGACCAAACTTGGCATGGATACTCAATATGCCTAAATGTGAACACTGGGGGAGTTTGGGAAAACTAGATCTTGACATTTGAGAGTTGTAGTTGCTGGGATTTACAGTTCATCTACAATCAAAGAGCATTAATTAGTGCAGTGTTTCCCAACTTTTTACATCTGCAAAATCCTGGGGCACACCACCAACCAAAATGACACAAAATGACACCCTAACACAGTAATACATATAGCTAATATGTTTTTTAAATGTATTTATACACTCATTGTGAAACCTGGGCCTGTTTCGATGAACTCCCATAACCAAGAGAAAATGCTATAGGAGTTTGGTGGGCATTGACCTTGAGTTTTGGAGTTGTAGTTCACCTATATCCAGAGAGCACTGTGGACTGAAACAATGATGGATCTGGACCAAACTTGGCATGGATACTCAATATGCCCAAATGTGAACACTGGGGGAGTTTGGGGAAACTAGACCTTGGCATTTGGGAGTTGTAGTTCCTGGGATTTACAGTTCACCTACAATCAAAGAGTCTTCTGAACCCCACCAATGATAGAATTGGGCCAAACTTCCCACACAGAACCCCCATGACTAACAAAAATACTGTGTTTACTGATGGTCTTTGGTGACCTCTCTGACCTCCCCCCAGGGGTCCCAACCTCCAGTTTGAGAAACGCTGCCCTAGAAAGTGCATCCAGTGAGGCGGAATGCACCCACCAGGTGCACATATGTCCTCAAGGCTACATTTTTCCTACCCTGTTATTTATTTATTTATGGCATATATATATATATATATACACACACACACACACAATATATATATATATATATACACACTCTATATATATATATATAATCATTAGCATAGCACAATATCAGTATTATATATTACTATATTGTACTATACCATTATATTGTAATACTAGCCGTCCCCTGCCACACGTTGCTGTGGCCCAGTCTGTCTATATGTGTTTTTTGTGTGTATATTTGTGGTTTTGTGCATGCATTGTAATGTATTTTTAAATTTTTGGCTTTTTAAGTCTCTTCCGCTGTTTTTCAGTGTTTTTTTTTATGAGCGATGGTCACTTGTTGGTTTGAAAGGTGTATTGTGTCCAAATTTGGTGTCAATTCGCCCAGTGGTTTTTGAGTTATGTTAATCCCACAAACGAACATTACATTTTTTATTTATACTAGCCGTCCTCTGCCACGCATTGCTGTGGCCCAGTCTAGTGTCCTGGAAAATAAAGTACATAAGAACATAAGAAGAGCCATGCCCATCTTGTCCAGCATTCTGTGTCACACAGTGGCCCACTAGTTGTACACAGGGATCTCTAGCAGAAAGGAGGGCAAAACCCTCACCTGCTCCCGACCCCCCACAACCAGTACCCGGGGAAGATCCTGCCTGCCTCCATCAACACAGAGGTGGCACTTGGATGTCCATTTCAGTAACTACTGATTCCCTTGGTATCCATGAATCTGTCTAATCCTGCCTTGAAGCTGTCCAGGCTGACAGCTGTCACAACCTCCTCTGGAAGTGAATTCCATAACCCAATGACCCTCTGGGTGAAGAAATATTTCCCTTTATTAGTCCTAACTTTCCTGCCTTGGAGCTTCAGGGAGTGCCCCCTAGTCCTAGTGTTGTGTGACAGAGAAAATATTTTTTTCTTTATTCACCTTTTCTATCCCATGCATGATTTTATACACTTCGATCAAGTCACCTCTTAAACGCCGTCTTTCAAGGCTGAAAAGACCAAGGCGTTACAACCTGATTTCTTAATAATGAGAAAGTGTTGGTTTCTAATATATGTAATTTCTTCATGCTTGTGGGCAAACAGTATTTCTTGCGGCTTCTTTGTCAGTGTTGAGGTGGAGATTGTCTGGTTTGCCTATTCTAGGACATGCTACAAATAATTGTCCTTCTTTAGGGGTCCTTTTCAAATCTATGATACTATATATGAATCATGTATATCTATATCTATGGCTGAATGGCTCTTTGTTAGGAGGGCTTTGATTATGTTTTCTTGCCCTGGTGAAGGGAGTTGGACTGGATGACCTTAAGTGTTTTCTGTTGGTCATGGGGATTCTGTGTGGGAAATTTGCCCCAATTCTGTCGTTGGTGGGGTTCAGAATCCTCTTTGATTGTAGGTGAACTATACATCCCAGTAACTACAACTCCCAAATGTCAAGGTCTATTTCCCTCAAACTCCATCAGTGTTCATATTTGGTCATATGAAATATTCATGCCAAATTTGGTCCAGATCCATTATTGTTTGAATCCACAGTGCTCCCTGGCCAATTTTGTCATAGGTGAGATTCAGAATGTTCTTTGATTGTAGATGAACTATAAATCCCAGCTTCTACAACTCCCAAATGTCAAGATCTATTTTCCCCAAACCCCACCAGTTTGTGTATTTATGCCAAGTTTGGTCCAGATCTATCATTGCTTGAGTCCAATACTGCTCTCTGAATGTAGGTGAACTACAACTCCAAAACTCAAGGTCAATGCCCACCCAACTAGCCGTCTCCTGCCATGCGTTGCTGTTGCCCAGTCTGTGTATATGTTTTGTGTGTGTATATGTCTGTGTATATATTTGTATTTGTGTATGTATGTGTGTATGGTTTTGTGCATGTGTTGTAATGTGTTGTAATGTTTTTTTAATAGTTTTTTGGCATTTTAAGTCTCCTTTGCTGTGTTTTTCAGTGTTTATATCAGTGATGGTCACTCGTTGGTTTGATAGGTGTATTGTGTCCAAATTTGGTGCCTTGTCATTTGTGAATTTAGATATCTATTTGTATATTGTTCTTTTATTTATATGTATGCATTTCCATTGTGTTTATTGTTGATGTTTTGACTTGTTTTATTGTAATTTGTTGTTTGGGCTTGGCCTCATGTGAGCCGCCCTGAGTCCCCATTGGGGAGATGGGGGCGGAGTATAAATAAAGTTTATTATTATTTATTATTATTAATTTGTCCTGTGGTTTTTGAGTTATGTTAATCCCATAAATGAAAATTACATTTGTAATGTATATAAATATTACACATAATATAAAATATTTATTATAATATCATATTATTATATTGTGGTGAAGTTTTTACAAAAGCTACCCCCACCTTAAATTGATTTTTTTTAAAGCATCACTTAAATAATATTGTATGAAAAGCTGTCATGAAAGATAGCTCCCCCTCGTTTAGTCTCCCCCCCTTGTCCCTCCAAGAGCGGGTCTTCTTCATCCCCCCACCTCCCTAGATATTGCAATTGTGAAGGTTACTATTTACCTGTATAAACGTATTTACCTGACCAAACATATTCTCCCCTATGAACCATCAAGAGCGTTAAGATCTTCTGGAGAAGCCCTGCTCTCTTTCCCACCACCTTCGCAAGCGCATCTGGTGGGGACGAGAGGCAGGGCCTTCTCTGTGGTGGCCCCTCGGCTATGGAACTCTCTCCCGAGTGAGATCAGATCTGCCCCCTCCCTCCTGTCCATCAGGAGGCTAGTGAAATCCTGGCTATGGAATGAAGCATTCCCAGAATAATGTCCGAGACCTGTTACAGACCACATATGCGGACTGAGTTGGACTTGATTTTATCTTGGCGATTTAGCTTTATGTATTTTATCTCATAGGTTTTTAATGTTGTATTGTTATATGATGTTTTAGTTTGTATTGTTTGCATTGAATTCTTGCTGTGAGACGATCTGAGTCCCTCTACGGAGGTGAGAAGATCGGGATATAAAAGTTTTAAATTAAAAATAATAATAATATGTCAATATATTATAATATAATTATCTTGTAATGTAGTATAATATAATTATGATATAATATAAGCTATACTATAAAATATAATATAATACTAATGATATTGTGATATTATAATTGTATATTTGTTTTACATCCAATATTGCTAATGATATTGCGATATAATATAGTATAATATGAGTATGATATAATATATTGTATACTAGCTTGGGGACCCGGCGCTGCCCAGGTTATTTGAGGAAGGCATTGTGTGCCAAGGTTGGTCCGTATCAGTTGTTCATTTGGCTCGCAGTGGTTTCGGGAAGTGAGTGAAGGTACTTCAAGTCCCATAATCCATGGTCCATCCTCCTCCATATTGCACCAGGATGTAGGGGGGTTCTGTGTGCCAAATTTGGTCTTGATCAGTCATTGGATGAGGGTCGCAGCTGTCAATTGAGGCTGAGGCCTAGTATCGAAAATCAAGTTGAGGAAGCCTTACTGTCAATTCAGGATGAGGCCTAGTCTCGAAAATCAAGTGGAGGAAGCCTTACTGTCAATTGAGGCTGAGGCCTAGTCTCGAAAATCAAGTTGAGGAAGCCTTACTGTCAATTCAGGATGAGGCCTAGTCTCGAAAATCAAGTGGAGGAAGCCTTACTGTCAATTGAGGCTGAGGCCTAGTCTCGAAAATCAAGTTGAGGAAGCCTTACTGTCAATTGAGGCTGAGGCCTAGTCTCGAAAATCAAGTTGAGGAAGCCTTACTGTCAATTCAGACTGAGGCCTAGTCTCGAAAATCAAGTTGAGGAAGCCTTACTGTCAATTCAGGCTGAGGCCTAGTCTCGAAAATCAAGTGGAGGAAGCCTTACTGTCAATTCAGGCTTGAGGCCTACTTTGTAAAATCAGGTAAAGAAAGCCTTTTTGTAAAGAACTCTGTCTGGCACCTTTGAGATTTGGGATGTTGGAATGCTGGCCAATCCATGGCCCATCCTCCCTCAAACTGCACCAAGACGTAAAGTGGGTCTTGGGGGTTCTGTGTGCCAAGTTTGGTTTTATTGTCATTGTTGGGGGCTGCAGAGTGTTTTGGACTTAAACTCCCACCATGCCTGACTGCCTCAGGCCTTTTCCTTACCCCTTTCCCTTCATGTTGGCTGGCCAATGGGAGTCCTTTATGCAAATTATCCCACAGTGGGAGCCAATCGAAACGCTGGTACATATTTGCTTGGTCGCACCACCCACCCACCGCCCGCAAACACTGACTTTTATTATATACATAGATAGATAGATACATTGATACAATGTATCTATCTCTTTTGTGAAGCCTTCCGAATACACTCTATGACCCATGTTTCAGACCCATAGAGGAGAATAGACAGTACGATAGCTCTGTACACACTGGTTTTGGTGCTTTGCTTCAGGTGCTTGTTGCTCCAGACTCTTTTGTGAAGCCTTTCGAATGCAGTACATGCCTTTGCTAGTCTGTGATCTATCTGTTTATCAATCTTGGCGTCTGAAGAATGATGCTGAACTGACTTAAAACCAGATTTGCCTATGCTGACGTGGGGATGATGGTGTTCTTCCTGTGGTGCGGGCTGGTAGAGGACTTGAGTTTTCTTCAGGCTGACTTCCAGCTCAAACTACAACTCCTATAAATCTGTCCAAACATCTCCAGTATGTTTTGTTGGTCATGGGGGGTTTTGGTTGCCAAGTTAGTTCCAGGTTCTCCATCATTGGTGAAGTTCAGAGATAATCTGTGATCTATTTCTTTATCAATCTTGTTTTCTGAAGAGATTAAATAAATAAATAGATAAATTAATACTCGGAAGCGCGCGCGGCCCCTTTAATTCCCCCCTCCCACCTCGCTTGACAGCCTCAGCGGGCGATGACGTCTTCGTGCGCGTCTCTCTCTCTCTCTCTCTCTGTGTCTTTCCCGAGAGCGTGCGCGCGCGCCCCCGCCCGCCCGGCTGGCTATTTTGAAAGAGAGGGAGGGGGGAGGCGGAGCCACACACACAAATATGCAAATTAAGTGAAAGAGGTTGGCCATTGGGGAAAAAGGGGAGGAAAAAAAACATTTGGCCTTTGGGGGGAAAAAAAATTGCAGGAAGGTAGGTTGTTGTTGTTTTTTTTTACTATATTTCCTTAACTCTATGTTTCTTTTTTTTTTTTTACCACCTTCCTCTTTGCTTTTGGTCTCTTATTAATTCCCTGCCTGCTTTTCCCAATCAGGCAGTGCGCTAGCCCGCTATGAGCCTGTGCCTTGCTGGGGTCCTGCCTCGGGAGCCCGTGCGGGGATGTCTCGGAGACCCCGCGCTGACTGCTGCTCAAACATCACGGTGAGTTTGTTACAATGTAGCAATTTCTCTTTAAATCTCTTAACTCTCCTCTACCTGAGACTCTGGTGCTGTGACAGGGCGAGGGAACAAAAACCAGGGGGGAGGCCCAAAAATAGGAGAACCCTGCCTGCCTCCCTGCCTCCTTCCCTCCCTCCTTCCCCCATATCCCTGGGCTCAGGCTCTCCCCAAGCCAGGCTCTCCCCCACAAACAGCCTCCTTCCTATCCCTGTGTCTGCAGGGCACACAATCCACAGAACCAGGAACCTCTCATCTCTAGTGTTGTTGTTGTTTACCCCCCCTCCCCAAAACATAGAAATGGAGAATACATACTAATCCTTGAGGGGGGGCTGTTGTCGGGTGATAACCTCCCCCCCTACCCTGAACCTTCCTGCAGGCTTCCAGAATAAGAGGTGATTGGGGGGGGGGGGGTGAGAGAGAGAGAAGGTGATTTGGGGGGGGTGAGAGAGAGAAGAGGCAAATCTTGGGGGAGTGAGAGAGAGAGGTGATTGGGGGTAAGAGAGAGAAGAGGCAAATCTTGGGGGAGTGAGAGAAGGTGATTGGAGGGGGGGTAAGAGAGAGAAGAGGCAAATCTTTGGGGGAGTGAGAGAGAGAGAAGGTGATTTGGGGGGGGGTAAGAGAGAAGAGGCAAATCTTTGGGGGGAAGTGAGAGAGAGAAGGTGATTTGGGGGGGTAAGAGAGAGAAGAGGCAAATCTTTGGGGGGGAGTGAGAGAGAGAGAAGGTGATTTTGGTGGGGGGGGTTAGAGAGAGAAGAGGCAGTCCTTTCCCCATCTTTTGGACCCAGGATGTGTGTGTGCCCTCTTGGAAGGAAGTAGGGAGGAATGGATTTGTTTCTCTGGCAGTAAAGGCATCTTCTGTTTGGCTTCTCTCTCCCCCCCCCTTCATTCTCCCCCCCCTCCATTTCCACAATATGCCCTCCCCGCTTTCCCTCCCTTCCCCCCCCCCCCTGTAAATAGATAGATATGAGGTTTCTTGTTTGTTTATCTCTCGCCAAAAGACAAGGCCGGAAAAGAACCAGAAAAAGGATATTTATATATTTATTTATTTACTGTGGTGTCAGATTGAAAAAAAGGGGAAATCTAGTGTTTGTGGGATATTTTTGATTCAGGCCACGTAAAATCATGATTGTTAGGTGTCTTAATTTTTATTTTTCAAAGGAAGATCTAGAAGGAGTATTTATTATTATTATTTATTTCAGCTTGGTAGACCACTCACTCCGAAGCTCAGAGCGGTTTACAACAATAAAATACCAATAAAAACACATAACAACATTAAAACAGCATTAAAACCAATTCCACCCCCTCCCCCAGTAAAACTGTAACAGGACAGTAGTGATGTAGCGGCAGTGACGCGGCGGGTGGCAGGTTATGGCGGGCACCGGTCAGAGCCGAATGCCTGCCTAAACAGCCAGGTCTTAACAGCCTTACGAAATGTCATCAAGTGCCGCAGGGCTCGCGTCTCTTCAGTCAACGAATTCCATAGCGTTGGCGCGGCCACTGCAAATGCCCTCTGCCGTGTACTGGCTAGCCTGTAGGTCTTTATGCTAGGCACTTCCAACATGTTGAGCCCCTCTGAGCGCAGTGATCTTCTGGGCACGTATGGAGTAAGCCGCTCCCTCAGGTACACTGGCCCCAAACCATATAAGGCCTTGAAAGTTGGAACTAACACCTTGAAGAAGACCGGGAATTCAATTGGGAGCCAGTGCAGTTCGCGCAGCAATGGAGTTGCGTGAGCAGATCTTACGGCTCCTGAGAGCAGGCGTGCTCTCAGGAGCCGTAAGATCTGCTCATGCAACTCCATTGCTGCGCGAACTGCATTGGCTCCCAATTGAATTCCGGGTAGCATTGTCTTCTGTCCCCAACCTCCTCTTTTTATGAAATCTCAAACTTGGGCTTCTGGCCTTCTCGGAATATTTTTATTCAGACCGTGTGAAAACATAATTGTTGGTGTCTTTGATATATTTTTTCTATTTTAATGGAAGACCTATCAGGAGTAGGTTTGTCTTCTGCCAATCTGTCCCCAACCTCCTCTTTACGAAATTTCAAACTTGGGCTTCTGGCCTTTTCCCGCAATCCATTGCCTGCCTGTCTTGTACTGATATGGTTCAAGAGGGAAGCCGCACAGAGCAATGACAACAAGCAGCCTACAATTTCTTCTCTAGGCTGTTAGGAATTGTGGGAGTTGAAATCCAAAACACCCGAAGGGCCGACGTTTGCCCATGCCTGGGCTATCCTCACACTTATGTTCCATAAAGGAAGACCTAGCAGGAGTAGGTTTGTCTTCTGCCAATCTGTCCCCAACCACCTCTTTACAAAATCTCAAACTTGGGCTTCTGGCCTTCTCCCACAATCTATTGCCTGAGCACAGAGCAATGAACACAAGCAGTCTACAATTTCTTCTCTAAGTGATTGTTGCTACCAAATGCCATCCTAGGCTGTTAGGAATTGTGGGAGTTGAAGTACAACACACCTGAATGGCCGAAGTTTGCCTACGTTTCAATAGGAAGGCAGCACAGAGCAATGACGACAAGCAGTCTACAATTTCTTCTCTAAGTGATTATTGCTACCGAATGCGATCCTAGGCTGTTAGGAATTGTGGGAGTTTAAGTCCAACACACCTGAAGGGCCGAAGTTTGCCCATGTTTCAATAGGAAGGGAGCACAGAGCAATGAACACAAGCAGTCTACAATTTCTTCCCTGATTATTGCTACCAAATGCGATCCTAGGCTGTTATGAATTGTGGGAGTTGAAATCCAACACACCCGAACGGCCGAAGACTGCCCATGTTTCAATAGGAAGGTAGCAATGAAAACAACCAGTCTACAATTTCTTCCCTGATTATTGCTACCAGATGCAATCATAGGCGGTTGGGAATTGTGGGAGTTGGAGTCCAACACACCTGAAGAGCCGAAGTTTGGCCATGTTTCAATAGGAAGGTGGCACAGAGCAATGAAAACAAGCAGCCTACAATTTCTTCCCTGATTATTGCTACCAAATGCGATCCTAGGCTGTTAGGAATTGTGGGAGTTGAAGTCCAATGCACCTGAAGAGCCGAAGTTTGCCCATGTTTCAATAGGAAGGCAGCACAGAGCAATGAAAACAAGCTGTCTACAATTTTTCCCCTAAGTGATTATTGCTACCAAATGCCATCCTAGGCTGTTAGGAATTGTGGGAGTTAAAGTCCAACACACCCGAAGGGCCTAAGTTTGCCCATGCCTGGGCTATCCTCATACTTACGTTCCATAAAAGAAGATCTAGGAGTAGTAGGTTTGTCTTCTGCCAATCTGTCCCCAACCTCCTCTTTACGAAATCTCAAACTTGGGCTTCTGGCCTTCTCCCGCAATCCATTGCCTGCCTGTCTTGTACTGATATGGTTCAAGAGGGAAGCCACACAGAGCAATGACAACAAGCAGCCTACAGTTTCTTCTCTAAGTGATTATTGCTATCGAATGCGATCCTAGGCTGTTAGGAATTGTGGGAGTTGAAGTCCAACACACCCGAAGGGCCTAAGTTTGCCCATGCCTGGGCTATCCTCACACTTACGTTCTATAAAGGAAGACCTTGCAGGAGTAATAATAATAATAATAATACACTTTATTTATATTCCGCTCTTCTCACCCCGAAGGGGACTCAGAGCAGATTACAGGTACACATACTTAGCAGACAATTCCTGCCGTTTCCACATGCAAACAGAGGCAAACTCTGGCCACCAAGGGGAGCTGACGCACTCCTCATCTCTCAGCCATTTCAGCGTCCCTTGATGTTCCTTCCGCATTCCTCAGCGTTCCTGGAGTTCTTTAATGGCCTCATAATTCAGTCAAAATTTGCCTCCCCACTTAATGTGGTACCTTTATCTCCTACTTGACAACGGCAACTGTCTTTCGGGCTGCAAAGGTCGACAGCAGGCTACACTTAAAGTTCAAGCACCCACCTCGACCTGGGCAGGCCTCAAACTCATGACCTACTGGTCAGAGATATCTTATGCAGCTGACGCTTAGCCACCTGCGCCACATTCCCGGTGCTATCCTGGGCTATCCTCACACTTATGTTCCATAAAGGAAGACCTCGCAGGAGTAGGTTTGTCTTCTGCCAATCTGTCCCCAACCACCTCTTTACGAAATCTCAAACTTGGGCTTCTGGCCTTCTCCCGCAATCCATTGCCTGCCTGTTTTGTACTGATATGGTTCAAGAGGGAAGCAACACAGCCTACAATTTCTTCTCTAAGTGATTATTGCTACCGAATGTGATCCTAGGCTGTTAGGAATTGTGGGAGTTGAAGTCCAAAACACCTGAAGGGATGAAGTTTGCCCATGTTTCAATAGTAAGGTAGCACAGAGCAATGAAAACAAGCAGTCTACAATTTCTTCCCTGATTATTGCTACCAAATGCAATCATAGGCGGTTGGGAATTGTGGGAGTTGAAGTCGAACACACCTGACCCTACACGAAGGGCCGAAATTTGCCCATGGTTCAAGAGGATCGCAGCACAGAAGTATTTTTATGCAGGCCGTGTGAAAATATGATTGTTGGGAGTCTTAATTTGTATTTTTGAAAGGAAGACCTCGCAGGAGTAGGTTTGTCTTCTGCCAATCTGTCCCCAACCTCCTCTTTACGAAATCTCAAACTTGGGCTTCTGGCCTTCTCTCACAATCCATTGCCTGCCTGTCTTGTACCGATATGGTTCAAGAGGGAAGCCACACAGAGCAATGACAACAAGCAGTGTACAATTTCTTCCCTAAGTGATTATTGCTTCCAAATGCTATCCCGTGTATGTGTGTATACAAGTACAGTATATCGCAGGCATGTACAAACCTTGGCCCTCCAGGTGTTTTGGACTTCAACTCCCACAATTCCTAACAGCCAGTAGACTGTTAGGAATTGTGGGAGTTGAAGTGCAAAACACCTGGGCTATCCTCACACTTACAGTCCATAAAGGAAGACCTAGCAGGAGTAGGTTTGTCTTCTGCCAATCTGTCCCCAACCTCCTCTTTACAAAATCTCGAACTTGGGCTTCTGGCCTTCTCCCGCAATCCATTGCCTGCCTGTCTTGTACTGATATGGTTCAAGAGGGAAGCCGCACAGAGCAATGACCACAAGCAGCCTACAATTTCTTCTCTAAGTGATTGTTGCTACCAAATGCGATTAGGAATTGTGGGAGTTGAAGTCCAAAACACCCGAAGGGCCGACGTTTACCCATTTTTCAATAGGAAGGTAGCACAGAGCAAATTTATTAATTTATTAATTTATGCTTCACATTTATACACCGCCACTCCCCGAAGGCTCGGAGCGGTTTACAATAGTATGCATAAATCCAAGGGTACTGTACAGTATTGACAAAACTAACTAATACATTCTAAAAAGTGAAATATAATATAACTAGATAACAATAAATATATTCAGCCTAGCAATAGTAGCCTAACTAGGGTTTGCAGCTTTCCCAGGAGGTGAGAGGCTCGGATCCAAGGATCAAGTAAGACCCAAGGATACTTGAGGCGCCCTAGATAGAGTCAGTTTCACAGAGGGCCGCTGGTTCAGACTGGCTGGTTTCCTCTGAGTTCCAGGAAGGGGGGTGCACCACCCGAAGATGGAAGGTAGACTCCCGGTTGCGAGGACGATGATCTCGCTAGTTTCGCTACCAGATCTCGCTAGCATCCGGAGCTCACGCCCCAGAAGACCCTGGTGCCAAAGTGTCGATGGCGGGCATCACCTCGCTGAAGTCCATATCCAGGGGGAGGCCCCGTCTTGGTTTCCGATGTCCTTGCAATGCCTCCCAGAATGCACTGGGGGGGCTCCGCTGTTCTGCTTCCAGAGCCCGGGAGTCCTTGGTGAAGGGTGCCAGAAGTCGAGGTCCTAGGCAGACACCGCCTTCGTCTCCTCCCCGCTCGCCAGCTGCGCCTGCAACGGTGACCTCTAGGGTTTCATTGGGGGACAGGCCCAAGGGTGGCCTCCTCCTCGGCGTCCCCAAGGTCAGCCACCATCTTCTGTTGTCTTCCCAAAGCCTGTCTTTCCGATAGGGAGAGACAGCGACGCCTTCGGTGATTCTCTGGCACTCGAAGCGCTATCGGAGAATCAAAGTCTGCCTCCGGGGCTCCGGGGACATCTGGGGTCTCTAATCCTAATGAAAACAAGCAGTCTACAATTTCTTCTCTAATTGATTATTGCTACCAAATGTGAAACTAGGCGGTTATGAATTGTGGGAGTTGAAGTCCAACACACCTGAAGGGCCGAAGTTTGCCCATGTTTCAATAGGAAGGGAGCGCAGAGCAACGAAAACAAGCAGTCTACAATTTCTTCCCTGATTATTGCTACCAAATGCGATCATAGGTGGTTATGAATTGTGGGAGTTGAAGTCCCAACACACCTGAAGGGCCAACGTTTGCCCATGTTTCAATAGGAAGGTAGCACAGAGCCCTAGCTGTTAGGAATTGTGGGAGTTGAAATCCAAAACACCTGAAGGGCCGACGTTTGCCCATGCCTGGGCTATCCTATCATTTACGTTCCATAAAGGAAGAACTTGAAGGAGTAGATTTATCTTTTGCCAATTTGTCCCCAATCTCCTCTTTACAAAATCACAGACTTGGGCTTCTGGCCTTCTCCCGCAATCCATTGCCTGCCTGTTTTGTACTGATATGGTTCAAGAGGGAAGCTGCACAGAGCAATTTATTTATTTATTTATTTAAAACTTTTGTACCCCAACCGTCTCATCTCCATAGAGGGGCTCAGACTGGGTTACAGCAAGATTCAATGCTGTACAAATGCAAAATACTTTACAACAACAGATTAAAATATGTAAAAAGTAAAATACATAAAAATCAAATCGCCACTAAAAACAAATTCAACTCGATCTAAAAACGTCGTCACTCATTTCAACCATAATCGTTCCAAAGCCAGGTCTTCAGCCTCCTGAAGGACGAAAGGGAGGGGTCAGATCTAACATAGCTTGGGAGAGAGTTCCATAGTTGAGGGGCCACCACGGAGGAGGTCCTGTCTCTCGTTCCCACCAGACATGCTTGCTAAGATGGCGGGACCAAGAGCAGGGCCTCTCCGGAGGATCTTAATGTCCTTGATCGTTCATAGGGGAGGATCCGTTCGGACAACTGGCCGGAACCGTATAGGGTTTTGTAGGTTAAAACCAGCACTTTGAATTGTGCTCGGAAGCTAATTGGCAGCCAGTAGAGCTGGCACAACAAGGGAGTTGTATGCTCCCTGTATCCCGCTCCTGTTAGTAACCTGGCTGCCGAACGTTGGACTAATTGCAGCTTCCGAGCAGTCTTCAGAGGCAACCCCACGAAGAGAGCGTTGCAGTAGTCTATACGGGATGTAACCAGAGCATGGACCACTGTGGCCAAGTCAGACTTCCCAAACCATATCTCCTGTTTTCATTTTTTAAAGACATTTGTATTTGTTTTTTCTCTCTTAAGCTTCTATCCACATTCATTTATAATACATGCTAACTTTAGTTCTCCACCTTGTCCTGTTTTTTTTTTTTGTATGCCCCAATATCCTCTTCTGGAGTTAATCCAGCGTGACCCTTGCATACCTCAGAGTTCACAATAATAAATGAAGTAAAATGAAGTAAAACACACAAGAGATCAGTCTATATATGTTTTGTAAAACCAAAGTAAACAAAAATAATAGACCCCCCTCAACTCACACCTGAAGCCTCTGTTTCTGTGCTACAACTTAATTTGGTCATTTGCTTCTGTAATCTTATTCAGCCTGGAACCCCAGGTTTCGGCGGTGACCAGGGGAGCATTTGCACAGTTAAAACTTGTGTGCCAGCTGTCTCCGTACCCTGGGAAGTCTGACTTGGCCACGGTAGTCCATGCTCTGGTTATATCCTGTATAGATTACTGCAATGCTCTCTATGTGGGGCTGCCTTTGAAGACTGCTCGGAAGCTTCAATTGGTCCAACGGACAGCAGCCAGGTTGATAACAGGAGCGGCACTCAGGGAGCGTACAACTCCCCTGTTGTGCCAGCTCCACTGGCTACCGGTTTGCTTCCGGGCACAATTCAAAGTGCTGGTTTTGGCCTTTAAAGCTCTAAACGGTTCTGGTCCAACTTACCTGTCCGAACGCATCTCTCCCTATGAACCATCAAGATGCTTAAGATCATCCGGAGAGGCGCTGCTCTCGGTCCCGCCTGCTTTGCAGGCGCGCCTGGCGGGGACGGGAGGCAGGGCCTTCTCAGTGGTGGCTCCTTGACTTTGGAACTCCTTTCCTAGTGACATCAGATCGGCCCCCTCCCTCCTGACATTTTGTAAGAAAGTCAAGACTTGGCTTTTTGAGCAAGCATTCGCAGGCGAACTTTAATCGAGATCAAGGATTACTATGATGACAAAACGGAAACCTATTTTAAGATTGTGGAGCTGAGATTTGTATTTTGTAGTTTTTAACTGTTAATTTTATATGTTTTTACATGACTGTTTTTATCTTGTGATGTATTGTATATGGGCACTTGTTGCCGCTTGTTCACCGCCTCAAGTCGCCTTCGGGCTGAGAGAGACGGTATAGAAGCGTAGTAAATAAATAAATAAATAAATAAATAAAGGTTCTATGGACATCCCTTGAGTGATGTATTTTCAGTAGTGATTATATTTATCAAAACATTCTATGGTTAAAATTAATGTTAATGAAAAGATTCCCGGAGAGCAGAAACTGGACTGAAATTTATCATTTGTTGTTGTTGTTGTTGTTGTTGTTGTTGTTGGAGTAGACTTCAGAATGGTGGATTTTAACAAACACATTGCTGGGTTTGGCCATACCACTTGGAATATCTTAGTATAATTCCTAAAGAGAATTAATTTTAGATTGTTTTCAAAAAGTATTTTGTGTTATTTACAAGTAACCATACAATCAAAAATTAAAATATATAATGATATGGATTGGGATTGTGTTGTCGAAGGCTTTCATGGCCGGAATCACTGGGTTGCTGTGAGTTTTCCAAGCTGTATGGCCATGTTCCAGAAGCAGTCTCTCCTGACGTTTTGCCCACATCTATGGCAGGCATTCTCAGTGGTTGTGAGGTATATTGGAAACTAAGCAAGGGACGTTTGTTTATCTGTGGAAGGTCCAGGGTGGGAAAAAGAACTATTGTCTGTTGGAGGCAAGTTGGATGTTGCAATTAACCACCTTGATTAGCATTGCAAAGCCTTGCAGCTTCAGGGCCTGACTGATTCCTTCCTGGATTGGGATTGATGTTGTTTATAATTCGGGTTCATTTAATTGCTGGAATCCAGAATATTTACTTAAGCATTTGGCCAGTTAACTATTTCACTGAAATTACCTGATTATAAATGTGTACAGATGACATTATTTTCACTGTGATCGTGAATACATTTATTATGAAGCAAGGCCTATAGAAATTTTTCAGGAAGCCCTGAAAATTTGGTTAAGTTTAAGGTTTTGCTTTCAGAATCTTTAGATAGCATTTTTATTTTATTTCATCTGTCTTTGCTGAAACAGTTGGCCAGCTGTTCTTGTGCTATTAAGACAGTGTTTCCCAACTGCTGTGCCGCAGCACACTAGTGTGCCATGCACAATCATCAGGTGTGCCTTGGGAAATACCCTTCCTTCCCCCTCCTCACTCAGTGGCGGCGTGGAGGGCCTGGAGGAGGTGGCCTTTGGGGAGAATGAGGTGGTGGAGGCGCCGCCGACTAGGCCTCAGCCGGGCCTGAGGCTGCATTTGCCGCTCCCGCCTCCCTTGCCGCCGCCTCCGCTGCTTCTCTCCCAGCACCGAATGCCTCCGCACCGCCACTCGTGTTCCCCTCAGGGCAGCAGGCCTCGCCACCAGAATCGCCTTCTCATGGACGGTGGGGGCGGAGGGGAGCCTCACCCCCACATCTACCACGAAGACGAGGAGGAGGAGGATGGCGAGGACGATGATGGCGAGAGCGCTGGCGAGAGAGAGAGAGAGCACAACAGCGCAGACAGAAAAGCAAACATCACAGGGAAGCATGTCTGTGTAGGAGGGTGAACATTAGGAAGAACTTCCTGACTGAGAGAGCTGTTCAGTAGTGGAACTCTCTGCCTCAGAGTGTGCTTCCGTCTGGCTGCTCTCTTTCCAGCCGGCTTCCCTGAGAGAGAGACTGACAGGTGTTGAGCAAGACCTTCGTGTGTGTCTTTCTGCCATTCCTGCCAGGATATCTATGTTGTGTTCATCGAAACAGGCCCAGGTTTCACACTGAGTGTATAAATACATTTAAAAACATATTAACTATATGTATTACTATGTTAGAGTGTCATTTTGTGTCATTTTGGTTGGTGGTGTGCCCCAGGGTTTTGTAAATGTAAAAAGTGTGCCGCGGTTCAAAAAAGGTTGGGAAACACTGTTGTATTTAGACATAGATCAATAGCAGCAGTTGTGATTAACTCACCCCCTTTAAAAATTGAGGTCCGGGGTTTTGTTCCCCTGTTATGCTGAGATTTGGACCCTTCTTTTCCTTTCCTTTTTAGAAAACATTATATAAGATTGAGTCCCCCCCCATAGCTGCTTTTTTAGAATTAAACACACATAGGAAGCTTCAAATTCCTTATAACATTATGTATTCACTCTATTGTTTCACAATTAATTCACAGTGTCCATGCATACAATGCAATGCTATACAACGCCAGTTGGAGCCAATATACATCACCGGGATAGACTGGGAGTCGCGGAAAGTTCTTGTTGGGTGGGGGGGTGTTGAGACCGGAGGGAAGGTTCAATAGGAAATACTGTCCATTGTCCAATGAAGATTTCTGAAGCGAGTACCGTGTACCCACACTCAGTCTGCACACCCAAGAATTTTTAGAATTGCCATAGTCGGCTTTGTTGTATGTGTACCAAATTATTGTGTACCAGTTGGTGTGGATCCATTCTATTAAGTCAAGAGGAAATTATAGAGGGGATTCTTCATCACTGACAGCTATGAATGTTTAGAATGAAATAGAGTTAATTGAAAACATGAAAATATGGAATTTGTGCTATTTCAGTTGGAATTGAATTTCTTACTCTTAATACCAATGCTACTCCTTTAACTATGTATTATATCAGGGGTGCCCATTAGGTTGATGGCGATCTACTGGTAGATCGCGTACGGTGTCCTGGTAGATCGCAGGCAGTGCGGGAGAAATCCTCAGTCCCGCCCTGCAGGCTCCCGACGGCACCCAGGTGCAGAAGGAGGTTGGACTGGATGGCCCTTGGAGGTCTCCTCCTATTCTAGGAACCCATTGTTGTTGTTGTTGTTGTTGTTGTTATCAGAGGCTGAATGGCCATCTGTGAGCAATGCTTTGATTGTGTTTTTCCCTTATGGCAGGAGGTTGGAGTGGATGGCCCTTGGAGGTCTCCTTCTACTCTTAGAACCTATTGTTGTTGTTACTATTATTAGTAGTAGTAGTAGCAGAGGCTGAATGAATATTATCATTATTATTATGAATAAATTCAGGGGCTTATTATACTCAAATTTAGTTGAATTCAGTCTTAAAATATATTATATGGCTCTCACTGAAATAAATTTCCAAATGTTTTGCTTTTATGGCTCTCTGAGTAGTGGGTAGGTAGATCATTTTGACTTGGTTGTTTTATAAGTAGCTTGCATGCTGAAAAAGTGTGAGCACCCCTGTATTATATGATGTAAAAAGAAAATGCTTTCTTAACTATATAACAAGAAGAAAATAAATAGAAACCCTGGAATATTTCTTCTTTGAATCGCAGGATGCTTGAGATAATCTGAAAGAGGAAGTTGTGCTGTTAAGTCAATTTATTGTTTGGACTGCAACTCCCAGCAGCCCTAGCTACTCAGCATAGGTAGTAGTGAGGAATGGTGGGAGTTGCAGCTCCATAGTGTCTGATAAGCTGTGTGTTTTGATGGCAAGCCTAAGGATCTGATCAATAACGGTAATGCATCTTCCTCAACCAAGACTTTTGATTATGTGTTTTGTTATTTATACAAATAAAGCATGAGAGTTGTTCAGGTAATATTGATGTATAAATTCAGCTCCCATATTTAATACGTATTAATTAGTAAATGTTAATAACAAATGCCTGGAAGTGGTAACAGATTGGGCAAGGACAAACAAACTGAAGCTTAATCCAAGTCTAACAGTGTTGCTTATTTTTAAGAAACAATGGTTCATCAGTATTTAGGATAGGGGTGCTCATTAGGTAGATCGCTATCTACTGGTAGATCACATAGGGCAGGGGTGCTCACACTTTTTCAGCATGCGAGCTACTCTTAAAGCAACCAAGTCCAAAAGATCTACCTGTCCCCGCCGCCGTGCACTCCCGCACACTCTTGCCGCCGTGCGCTCTTGCCACTGCGCGTGCTCCTGCTGCTGATTTCCACCCGCGCAGCGCTTCTTCCGCCTGCGGGGCATTGCAGGAAGGCGAAAGCACGAGGCGGGGCATCCAGAGGAAGCGCTCCGCGTTGCCTGTCTCGCCGGCAACGGAGGCTGCACAGCTGCTTCTGGACGAGAGAGAGGCAGGGTGCTCCCTCCAGAAGGCCCACCTCGTGCTTCCTTCTTCCTGCAATGCCCCGCAGGCGAAAGAAGCACTGCGAGAGCAGAAGCCAGCAGCAGGAGCGTGCATGCACGTAGGGTGTGCGCGCGCATGGCAGGAGCGCCCCATCCGGCTGGTGAGGCCCGAAGATCACCTGGAAGAGGGCCAAAGATCTACTAGTAGCTCCCGAGCTACCTAATTGAGCACCTCTGGCGTAGAATGTTCTGGTAGATCACAGGCAGGGCGGGAGGAAGGCTCAGTCCCGCCCCGCAGGCTCCTGACGCCGCCCAGGTGCAGAAGGAAGTTGGACTGGATGGCCCTTGGAGGTCTCCTATTCTAGGAACCCATTGTTGTTATTATTATTATTATCAGAGGCTGAATGGCCATGTGTGAGGAATGCTTTGATTGTGTTTTCCCCTTATGGCAGAAGGAGGTTGGACTGGATGGCCCTTGGAGGTCTCCTATTCTAGGAACCCATTGTTGTTGTTGTTGTTGTTATTATTATCAGAGGCTGAATGGCCATGTGTGAGGAATGCTTTGATTGTGTTTTTCCCTTATGGCAGAAGGAGGTTGGACTGGATGGCCCTTGGAGGTCTCCTATTCTAGGAACCCGTTGTTGTTGTTGTTGTTGTTATTATTATTATAAGAGGCTGAATGGCCATGTGTGAGGAATGCTTTGATTGTGTTTTTCCCTTATGGCAGAAGGAGGTTGGACTGGATTGCCCTTGGAGGTCTCCTTCTACTCTAGGAACCTATTGTTGTTATTAGCAGAGGCTGAATGAATATTATCATTATTATTGTTATGAATAAATTAAGGGGCTTATTATACTCACATTTAGTTGAATTCAGTCTTAAAATGTATTATATGGCTCTCACTGAAATAAATTTCCAAATATTTTGCTTTTATGGCTCTCTGAATGGTGGGTAGGGAGATCATTTTGACTTGGTTGTTTAATAAGTAGCTCGCATGCTGAAAAAGTGTGAGCACCCTGATTTAGGGTAACCCTCCCCTTGAAAAATCATGGAGAGACAAGTCTTGATTTGCACTCGGATTATAAGGTTATGTCTGGGAGCAAAGATGCTTTTGATGAAGTTTGGCCAGAATATGTCTGCTCTACCCATTACTGAGAAAGTCCAAACTTGCCATGCCTTTAATAATTTCTGGATAGATTATTATGACAAACTATATATATGGGGAGCAAGGTGCCTTTGAAGTGTCTTCAGAAATCTCCCTGATCCAAAACATAATACAATATAGTAATTGATGGGTGTTTGGCTTCAAGAAACCTTGGTAGTGATTTTACAGTCTTTTCTGACTTCTTTTTGTTTCTGGGTATAACTCAAAGTGTTGGTTATGACCTTTAAAAATGTCAACATGGTTTGAATCCATGATATGCAAAGGATAATCTTGTCCCATACGACTCTACTTGCCTCTTAATATCTTGGCTGTTCTCCATGTTCTAAAAATGGTGAAGTTATCACTGGTTGGGATTCAGAAGAGAGCTTTTGCTTTGGCCCTGTTCAAACTGTGGCTCGACTTCAAGGAGGATTTTTTTTTTGTGATTTCTTTTTATACTTATTGAAGATATTGCTGTAAATCCAAAATCCAAAAAAGAACAGACCTACTGAATATATTGTTAAATATGAGTCAACACATAGGTGAATCCCTTTGCTTTTTTGGGTTTACTCTAGTTCTCACTGACAGTAGGATTTTAGATCATTTTGTTCTGTTAGGCTTTGAACCTGCTGAGTTGGAGTAATGAAACTGCAAATTGTTGTTTTCTGCTATGTGTGTCTTGCATTCTCTTTAACAATATATCATTTTGTAATTGTATTTATTCATTGTAAATTCAAGTTAATCATAACTCTAACCATGAGGCAGTGGTATGAAGTGATATCTCTCTCAGCATTACTTCGCAAATGAAGATTCTTAGGAAGGACTCATCCCACGCTTTTTACAAGCGCGTTGATGACTAAAAAGGCTAATCTGAGATAGGCAATTCTGGTTGCAGAAAGCACAGCAGAAAATCTCCTTGGGTGATGTTGTTTCCAAGTTGCGGTTCTTTCTGCGTTGTCGTTTCCCTTCGAGACCTTTTCGGCGTGTCTCCTCGTAAGAGGCCGCAGCATTGTGGATAGTGCCTGTCCATGCCTCCCGATGGGAGGCCAGGGTGGACCATTGTTGGTGATCAATCTGGCCGAGCCTGAGATGTTGTTTCAGGGAGTCCTTATATCTCTTTTTGGGGGCGCCTCTCTTGCGCTGACCCGTGGCGAGTTCACCATAGAGTAGTATCTTTGGGAGTCGGTGGTCCTCCATCCTAGAGACGTGCCCTGCCCAGCCCAGTTGTGTTTTCAATAGCATGGCTTCAATGCTGGTGATCCCTGCTTGCTCAAGGACAGCAACATTCGTCACATAGTCGGTCCAGTGTATATTTAGGATTGTGCGAAGACAGCGCTGATGAAAGCGTTCGAGGAGTCGTAGGTGTTGGCGATAGGTTACCCATGTTTCAGACCCATATAGGAGAATAGACAGTACGATAGCTCTGTACACACTGATTTTGGTGCTTTGTCTCAGGTGCTTGTTGCTCCAGACTCCTTTGTGAAGCCTTCCAAATGCACTCTATGGCTTTGCTAATCTGTGATCTATCTCTTTATCAATCTTGGCGTCTGAAGAGATGATGCTTCCCAGGTAGGTGAACTGCTGAACGGACTTAAGCACAACTTGCCTATGCTGATGTGGGGGTGATGGTGTTCTTCCTGTGGTGCGGGCTGGTAGAGAACTTCTGTTTTCTCCAGGCTGACTTCCAGCCCAAACAGGTATGAAGTGATAGAAAATAAATAAAAGAAAAACCCATTGCATCCCCAGACTATATCAATGGGGAAGAATAATGTTCATATCAAGATAATGGAATAGTTTACTATGTCCTGCTGTGGTTGGATGTCACTGGTTCAGGACACCGCAGTTTAACAAGGATGTCAGCAAACTGGAATGTGCCTAAAGGAGGGAGGCCAAGATGATGAAGAATCTGGAATTGTTGGAGCTGATTGAGTTTAGTGAGGAGAAGAGAAGACCAAGAGGTGGCATGGTAGCCATCTTCAAGTGTTTGACTACTTGCTGTATGGAAGATGGAGGGAACTTGCTTTTAGCTATCTCAGATGATAGGATTTGAACCAGTAGATTCAAATTAACAGACAGAAGATCACACCAAAACATGAGGAAGAGCTTCCTTAATGGTAAGGGCTGTTTGCCCGTGGAATAGACTGCTGCAGCAGGAGCGTTTTTAAAAAATCAGAGTGTGGATAGCCAACTCTCAGGCATGCTTTACCTAGGTTTTACGTGCTTTGAGTAGATCAGTGGTTCCCAACCTTTTTTTTTTTGACCAGGGACCACTCTCCAACATTCGTACCAAACGGGTTTTTGGTCAACTTTAGATTCAGTTTGGTTATTTGGGGTGCTGATTCAGAAAATTGCATTGGATAGACCAAATCAGATCTAGTTTCTGATACAGAACATATGCCATCCAGTAGTCGCCATCCACTGGCCCACAAAAAAACATATAGAATAATCTAGAATTGATGTGGTCTATCCAATACACTTTTTTGAAACGAAGACACCAAGGTGCCCCTGCTTCCAGTTGCCACATGGAACGGCTCCTCTCGGGAGAGAGTAGGAGGAGAAGCAGCAGTCAGGAGGCTTGTTGTCACACCTTTCTTGGTTAGTCAGCCTCCCCGCCCAACATCACTGTTTTCTTGGCACTATAAGCGGGTTTCGTGAGACCAGTCGCTCTTGTTGCAACAGTGTAGTAATGGTGAGGCCGCGGACCATATTTTAGTTCTTGGGGACCACTGGTGGTCCACGGACCACAGATTAGGTACCACTGGAGTAGATAGTCATTGAGAGTTTCTTCCAACTCTTGTATCTATGATTCCTTTTTTGTGTACATAGAGCTGTGGTAGCATATTTGTGCACTGACTTTTGTCTGTACTGACCACTTTATATCCTCACCACTTTCTAAGGTGGTGTGTGAATACTAACAGTAAATGTATAAGTTAGTCTGTAGCAGTAAGTAGTAGTAGAAGATGCAGTGTGTGGCTTCTAGAAGGTTCTCAGATGGAGGCAAAACATCAGTGTGCCTAAAACATAACGGCATAAATGGCAGAAAATAAATGCTTAATTTCTCCCTTTTGGTTAGTATATTATGGATGAAATATGGATATAATGGACATGAAAGTCGGCTCTACTTTCTTGCCATTCAGTTTATCAGCCACTCAGGGTGGACATTCATTTTTGTCTCCTGTTTCCATTGGCTCTGGAGATCCAGAATTTTTGTCCGAACTCTGTATTGATTATGACTTATGGTCCACAGCCTTACAGTTGCAACAAGAGCTACTGGTCTCGCGAATGATTTTTTTTTGTGGGCGAGCAGATGGCAACTATTGGATGGCATATATTCTGTACCAATAACTAGAGCTGATGTGGTCTATCAAATGCAAATTTCTGAATCAGCACATCAAATAACCAAACCAAATCTGAAGTTGACCAAAAATCGATTCATAACCCTTTTAGTACTAATGTTGGAGAGTGGTCCCTGGTCCAAAAAAAAAAGGCTAGGAACTACTGCTGTCGATGGTATTCCAATGCATTGATGCTGCATTCCTCATTATTTGTCATGATGGTTAAGACTGATGCAATCCTACAACATCTTACAGGCTGCATTATTCCAACCCCTGCTCTAAAGTGAAATTATCAAAAAAGTTACAAAACCAGGCCTTATAACAAGGACTGATAAAAAAATTGTGCCATTCTTTTTTCTTTGTCCTGATAAAGAGACATATTGGAAAGAAATGAAATGGTTTATGCTTGAAAATGTACACATGCCTCCATTGGCTTTGTTGAACTCTTAGGTAGTGAAGTGGGTATGGATGAAGCTATACAGTAGGGTCCACAATCACTGGTCCCTGGACCAGTTATGACCTCATCAACAATGCTTATAGGCCCTCATTTGTTAACTTGGAGCTGAAAATAATGTAGAGACCAATTATTATTAATAATAATTTATTTATACCCCACCACCATCTCCTGGAGGGACTCGGGGTGGCTAACAAAGCACTCAAAGGTGCAAATACATAAAATACAAAAATTGCAGAAACAATAACATAACTAAACAGCCAACATAAATGTCTCACTTCACAAAAACCCCTGGTAAAATCAATAAAATAAAACAATAGCTGCAGGCATAAACAACAGTAATTAGTATCAAATTTGTAAAGTGCTTGGTGAAATCTATGTGTCCTCACGTATATTCATGATTAAAGGAACCTAAATATGGTCAAAGGCTTGTCGAAAAAACCATATCTTCAATTGTGTACGGAAGGCTTGGAGAGTGGAGGCTAAACTGATCTTCCTCGGGAGGGCCTTCCAAAGACGGGGGGGAGGGGCACCACCGAGAAGACCCTCTCTCTCGTCCCCACCAACTGCACTTGAGATGGTGGGACCGAGAGGAGGGCCTCACAGTAGAGCTTAGTGCCTGTGCCAGTTCATAGAAAGAGATGCAGTCTCGAAGATAGGCTGGACCCGAAGCGTATAGAGCTTTATAGGTAATAACCTGCACTTTGAATTGGGTCCGGAAACTCATCGGCAGCCAGTGGAGTTGCTTTAATAGGGGCATGGCGTGCTCCCGATAACCAGCTCCAGTTAGTAATCTGGCCACCAACCTTTGCACTAACTGCAGTTTCCAAGCTGTCTTCAAAGGCAGCCCCATGCAGAGTGTGTTGCAGTAGTCCATTCTAGAGGTAACTAAGGCATGGACCACCGTGGCCAAATCAAGCTTTTAGATGTATGATTGCAGCTGGCGCACAAGTTTTAATTGTGGTAAGGCCGTCCCAAACACCACCGATACCTGATGTGGTTGTTGAATTTATATACCTATATGGAGTGTGTCTGTGTCCGTCCCCCCGTATCTCTGAAGAACTTTGAAAGAATCCCAGACAAGTTCAACATTCATCTTCTGATATGTTCTAATTCACTGTGAATTAAAAAATAGAATGTTTCTGTATATTTTGTTTCTGCGTTTTGTGATTTCCTTTGCAAACCATTAAAAGGGTGTGTTTAAAAATGCATTTCTGGCAAAAAGCTCTATTTCATATGTAAAAAGATGTGTGTGTTGCAGGTTGGTGGTTCTCCAGTTGACCGATTCTAAAATACAAAGCTTGTGTGTGCACGCGCATATCTACAGTTGCATATATGTATGTGTATTTATAGTAGTATTAGTATGCTTCTGATTGTCAGCCAGTTCCAGAACTGTTTGCTTGTTTTAAACTGACCTCCTAGAGCCCACCAATGCAATTACATGTCCACAGTTGCAGTTACAAGCACTTTAACTAGGGAATCTCTATAATGTTGTCTAATTTTCTTAGTTCAACATGTTCCTACCTGCCTCCATTCTATAGACCAGTGTTTCCCAACCAGTGTGCCGTGAGCGATCATCAGGTGTGCCATGGGAAATTGGAACCTCCAATACCCTTTCTTTCCCCAAACTGGGCAAACTTGGACCTTCCAGGTGTTTTGGACTCCAACTCCCACCATTCCTAGTAGCCTCAGGCTCTTTTCCTTTTTCCCCCTCAGCCATTTAAGCAGGAAAGGGCCTCAGGCTGTTAGGAATGGTGGGGAATGGAAGTCCAAAGCACCCAGAGGGCCGAAGATTTCCCATGCCTGTTTTAGGGACCTTAAAGTGGTGAGCCTCCTTCCAACATTGTGATTCTGGATAGAAAACAAACAACAACATAACATAACATTGTTTGAGTCCACAGTGCTCTCTGGGTGTAGGTGAACTACAACTTCCAAACTCAAGGTCAATTCCCAAGCAAACCCTTTCAGTACTTTCTGTTGGTAATGAGAGTTCAATATGCCAAGTTTGGTTCAATTCCATTGTTGCAAGAGTACCGGATGCTCTTTGATTGTGTCTTAACTATAAATCCCAGAAACTGTAACTCCCAAATGTCAAGGTCTATTTTCCCCAAACTCCGTCTGTGTTCACATTTGGGCATATTGAATATTCATGCCAAGTTTGGTCCTGATCCAACATTGTTTGAGTCCACAGTGCTCTCTGGATATAGGTGAACTACAACTCCAAAACCCAAAGTCAATGCCCACCAAACTCTTAATAGTATTTTCTCTTGGTTATGGGAGGTCTGTGTGGGAAGTTTGTGTCTTTCTGCCATTCCTGCCAGGATATCTATGTTGTGTTCTTCGAAACAGGTCCAGGTTTCGCACTGAGTGTATAAATACATTTAAAAACATATTAACTATATGTATTACTGTATTAGAGTTTCATTTTGTGTCATTTTGGTTGGTGTTGTGCCCCAGGATTTTGTAAATGTAAAGAATGTGCCGCAGCTCAAAAAAAGCTTGAAAAACACTGCTATAGACTTACGTTAGAAAATATTTGTGGCTTTTTAAAATCCAATAATGTTTAATATTTACATAAAATCTTAGTACATTCAGCTACTAAAACTATTGACAGAGGAAACTGCAACAAGCATGTTTATGAGTCCACGCTTAAAATCTTGTTTAGAAGCAAGCACATATAGTTGGTGAGAGCAGGGAAGTGAGAGTTACAATTAAATGACATCATCCTTTGCTGTGATTATTTGCAGGATATATTTTAGTGTAATTGCCAATGAGAATAAAACTTGTAATGTGCTAATTAGTTCCAGTTGATTGTTTTTTTTCAGATCTGTAAATCGTAAGAGTTCAAACTTTCTATTCTCAACTAAGAGAATTCAACCTATGTAGTTTGTTTAGAAGAGCATAAGTGAAACCAGATGAGCCTGAACACTACACTACACAAACCAAGGGGGTATCCTAGGTCATGGCTAAGATGTCCTGAAACTTGCTGCGTGTCTCTACTGATCTTATGTGGAAACCCTGGAAAATGTCTACAGGATTCCAAAGTTTCATGGGACACTTCTTAGAAAACCTTTTTAAAAGGTTATTTTCGGTTCTTAATTTTGTATGCAGCAGAAAGGAAGAAGAACTTGCTTAAAATAATAGAATCATAGAAAGGGTCATCTCATCAAATCCTGTCCGTGCATAGATAGAAGCTAAAAGACCCCTGAGAGGATGGCATCCAACCTTTGCTTAAAGCAGTGTTTCCCAACCAGTGTGCCGTGGCATACTAGTGTGCCGTGGGACATTGGAACCTCCAATACCCCTCCTGCCGAACACTTTTTCTTCTCCACTTGGGCTCCCTTCTTCCCAGCCTCGCTCTGCTCGCTTTGCCTCGCTTTGCTCTGGGGCGAGTCTGCGCAGTAGCGCCCGCACGGGTCACGTCTTCCTCCCTCCCTCCCCCCTCCCCTCCTGAACACGCTCAGATCAAAATGGCGGCAGAAGCGGCAGTGTATAGGAAAAAGTAAGTGTTCGGCAGGAGGGGGAAGAAAGGGCGCGAAGGGGAAGGGGGAGGAAGAGGTCTCTGTCGAAAGCTGGCATGGGCAAACTTGGACCTTCCAGGTGTTTTGGACTCCAACTCCCACCATTCCTAGCAGCCTCAGGCCCTTTTCCTTTTTTCCCCTCAGCCACGTAAGCAGGAAAGGGCCTCAGGCTGTTAGGAATGGTGGGAGTTGAAGTCCAAAGCACCCAGAGGGCCGAAGTTTTCCCATGCCTGTTTTAGGGACCTTAAAGTGGTGAGCCTCCTTCCAACATTGTGATTCTGGATAGAAAACAAACAACAACATAACATAACATTGTTTGAGTCCACGTGCTCTCTGGGTGTAGGTGAACTACAAATTCCAAACTCAAGGTCAATTCCCACCGAACTCTTATAGTATTTTCTCTTGGTTATGGGAGTTCTCTGTGGGAAGTTTGTGTCTTTCTGCCATTCCTGCCAGGATATCTACGTTGCGTTCATCGAAACAGGCCCAGGTTTCACACTTAGTGTATAAATACATTTAAAAACATATTAACTATATGTATTACTGTGTTAGAGTGTCATTTTGTGTCATTTTGGTTGGTGGAGTACCCCAGGATTTTGTAAATGTAAAAAAATGTGCCTCGGCTCAAAAAAGGTTGAAAAACACTGGCTTAAAGACATTGGCCAGAGGTACAAGGTAAAAAGTGAAAGTTAAGTAAAGCTGTGCAAAAGCAACCTTTGCATATTTTCTTTTGCTAGTGCAATGTGTTGATGTCAAAACTACTGGTTTTGTTTTGAAGATCGTTTTGACATTTGATTTGAGTTATATAGGAAAATTAACAATGTGTGATATACAAAAGTATTTATATTAGAGTCCATTTCATCCTTTTCAAATGATTGGGCCAGGGGGCAAGGTTGGTAGAACTTGTTGTTGTCTATTTGTTCATTCACTTCCAACTCTTTGTGACCTCATGGACCAGCCCACGCCAGAGCTCCATGTTGGATGTGGCCACCCCCAGCTTCTTCAAGGTCGAGTCAGTCACTTCAAGGGTAACATAATAATAATAATCTTTATTTATACCCTGCCCCCATCTCCCCAATGGGGACTCAGGGCGGCTCACATGAAGCCAAGCCCAAACAACAAATTACAATAAAATAAAATCAAAACATCAGAAATAAACACAATAAAAATACATACATATAAATTAAAAAAACCCAATATACAGCTAGATATCTAAAATCACAAAGACAGGGCGGGCCGCAGGCACACATATAAAGTGTTAAAAACTCAAGGTGAAATAAGCGGAAATAGCATCCTTTATGAGGAAAACAACATCCTTTATGGGGGAGGGGGGATGGACTCCAAGAACGGGGGTATTGAGGAGAGCAATGGTAGAAATTAGAAAAATAATCTCCGATGGCACAGCAGAAAAGCCAGGTTTTCAGGTGTTTTTTGAAGGTCTCTAGAGTAGGGGCTTTCCTAATCTCTCCGGTCAGGGAATTCCAGAGTCGGGGGCAGAGGAGAAGGCCCTCTCCCTTGTGCCCACCAGACGAGTCTGTGAGACTGGCAGGGGCGACATGAGAGGGCATCCCCCGAGGAGTGTAGGGTTTGAGCTGGTTCATGGAGGGAGATCCAGTCACAAAGGTAGGCGGGTCCCGAACCTTTTAGGGCTTTATACATCCATCCATCTTTCCCTCTGTCAGCCCCTCTTCCTTTTTCCTTCCATTGTCCATAGCATTATTATCTTCTCCAAGCTTTCCTGTCTTCTCATTATGTGGCCAGAGTACTTCACCTTTGCCTCTAATATCCTCCCTCCAGTGAGCAGCCGGGCTATATTTCCTAGAGCAGGTGTGCTCATTAGGTAGATCGCGATCTACTGGTAGATCGCGTAGGGCAGTGATTCTCAACCTGTGGGTCCCCAGGTGTTTTGGCCTACAACTCCCAGAAATCCCAGCCAGTTTACCAGCTGTTAAGATTTCTGGGAGTTGAAGGCCAAAACATGTGGGAACCCACAGGTTCAGAACCACTGGCGTAGGGTGTCCTGGTAGATCGCGGGCAGGGCGGGAGGAATGCTCAGTCCCGTCCCGCAGGCCCCCAATGCCGCCCAGGTGCAGAAGGAGGTTGGACTGGATAGCCCTTGACTGAATAGTCCTCCTATTCTAGGAACTCATTATTATTATTATCAGAGGCTGAATGGCCATCTGTGAGGAATGCTTTGAGTGTGTTTTTCCCTTATGGCAGAAGGAGGTTGGACTGGATGGCCCTTGAAGATCTCCTTCTACTCTAGGAACCTATTGTTGTTGTTACTATTATTATTATTAGTAGTAGTACTAGTACCGTGTTTCCCCGAAAGTAAGACAGCGTCTTACTTTCTTTTCCCCCCGAAAAGTCCCCCTACGGCTTACTTTCGGGTGCGTCTTATATAAACTAAGACGTGCCCGTCGCCACGCCGCCGCAACCGGCCCCATCGGCCGCGGCACACCTCCGCGGTGCAGCTTTTCCCTGGACAAAGAAGGGAGGGAAAGGGCCAGAGCGTGGCGAAGCAGCGCCGCGTCAGAGTGACGCGGCGCTGCTTCACCACGCCTCTGGCTCCTTTCCCCCCTCCCTTCCTTGGGCGAAAAAAGGGAGGGGAAGAAGACAGAGCGTGGCGGAAGCAGCGCCGCGTCAGAGTGACGCAGCGCGCCGCCACGCCTCTGGCTCCTTTCCCCCTCCCTTCCTTGAGCCAGAAAAGAGGAGGGGAAGGAGCCAGAGGCGTGGCGGCGGCGCTGCGTCACTCTGACGCGGCGCTGCTTCGCCACGCCTCTGACTCTCTTCCCCCTCCCTTCCTTGGAGGCCTGGCGACACAACGAGGTACGGCTTACTTTCGGGGTACGGCTTATATTACGTCTTACAATCGGGGGTGTCTTACTATCGGGAAACACGGTAGTAGTAGCAGAGGCTGAATGAATATCATCATCATCATTATGAATAAATTAAGGGGCTTATTATACTCACATTTAGTTGAATTCAGTCTTAAAATATATTATATGGCTCTCACTGAAATAAATTTCCAAATATTTCGCTTTTCTGAGTAGTGGGTAGGTAGATCATTTTGACTTGGTTGTTTTATAAGTAGCTCGCATGCTGAAAAAGTGTGAGCACCCCTGTCCTAGAGTATGGACTGGTTGGATCTTCTTGTGGTCCAGGGCACTCGGAGAATTTTCCTCCATCACCACACTTCAAAAGCATCTATCTTTTAGGGTAGAGTAACACTATCTAATTAGCATTTCTTGAATGTGAGCCTTAGTTGCTTGGGATTCCATAGTCAATAGTTACACTCTGAATGCGATGTTTATTCTGTATTAACTATCTAGTTACAGAAAGGCATGGCCCATGTACAACTTAATGTGGACTGGTTCCTTGGTGATTTTGGGGTTGTCTTCCCAACCCTTACCCAGGATACATAGTAGGCTATGAACATTGTATTTAGTGAGATCCTGTACTCTGGAATGTAAAGAATAGACTGGAAAATGTACCTCCAGCAGAATTTACAAGACTGAATAGGTTTTGCTCCTCTGCAAATTGAGCAATGAAGAAGAAACAGCAACTTTTAAGGGGGCTTCCACACATCCCTCTATTCTAGAATATGAAGGCAGAAAACCCCACAATATCTGCTTTGAACTGGGTTATCTGAGTCCACACTCAGATGATGTGGGATTTTCTGCCTTGATATTCTGGGATATAGGGCGGTGTGGAAGGGAAGGGTCCTAAGTCTGATTTTCCTAAAAAGCCAAGGAATTGCAAAATTAGCCAGTTAATGTTGCAAGAAGAATCTTGTTCTCTTCATCGTACTATTTTAGTACGTAGATTTGGGTTGTATTTTCCACTTTGTCTAAAATTAAATTGACTCTGGATTGGACTGTTTAACCTCCAGAGCAGTGGTTTTCAACCAGTGTGCCGTGGAACACCAGTGTGCCGTGAGAGTTCATCAGGTGTGCCGTGGGAAATTACAGTGGAGAAAGAGAGAGAGAGAGAGAGAGCAAGCCTAACGGGAAACTTCAGGCAGTGGAAATGAAGCTTTCCTGGCCAAAGCAGCAATGCCAGCCAGCCTGGCTGCAGTCAGGGAGAGCCCTCGGCGTCCAGAACTTTCCTCCCTCCTCTCTCTCTCCTTCCTTCCTTCCCTCCCTCAGCCCGCCAAGGGCTACCTGGCCGGGCTGCGGCTCCTCCTGCTTCCTGGCTCCTGGGCGCTCTTCTGCCCTCCTCCCCTCCGGCAGCAAGGAGGAGAGGGGGGAGGAGTCCGCGGGAGCTGCCCCTGTCCGACCCCACTCCCAGGGGCTCGAGGTGAGGCTTTCTGCCCTCTAGCCCCTCCGTGCCAGGGAAGGGGAGCAACCCCTCATCTCCTGGCCTCTCCTGACTGGGCTCCAGGTTCACTGCAGAGCAGAGCAGAGGCCAGGATGTGCAGCTCCACAGCCCAGCTTGGTTCCTTCCCGATCTGGCCCCAAGGCAACAGCAGAGAAGCCAAAGGGACGTGGGGGGGGCACTCCGGGGGGGGGGTTGAACCCCTTCGGGAAGGAGAGCTGGGGGTAGCGACGGCTGCGAGCCTCCGCCACAATTTGTTCCGAGGCTCGGAGCCACCCCGTGTGCTCAATTCCTATTCATCCTGCTCAGCCGAGCCCGCATGCGCTTTGGCCACTCAGCGCAGCCCTCCCCCGCGGGATGGTGACGGGCCTCCTGCGCGTGGGTCTCCTGAGGGGGGGGGGATTGGCGGAAGCAGCAGCGTCACGAGGGGGGAGGGTGACAGTAAAATGACAGAGTGTCATTTTGTGTCATTTTGGTTGGTGGTGTGCCCCAGGATTTGTAAATGTAAAAAATGTGCCGCGGCTCAAAAAAGCTCCAGAGCTCCCATCCCATTGCCAGAGACAGCACCACAAAAAACTAAAATACTGCTATTGGAAGATTCCCCTCCCGTAATCTCCACCAGCCATGTTGATAAAGCCTAAATCTTGAAATCCAGACATTAATAACTCTGGGATAATTTACTCCAAGGCACTGGAGTCATTGGAGAGTATAACTGCATACTTTTAATGCAATTAAATAGGAAACTTAATCAACCTGTTACATTGGGGACTCTTTCCTCGGAGGGATTTTCTTAACTATGTGTCAGCCAATCCTTTAGGGGCCACTTTGTGATTTGTATATACTAGAAGGTAGAAATCAATCCAGCAAAAATCATAATAATTAATCATTCGTAGTTGAAGGGTCTTCCAGTGTTTAAAAACAAAATGAACAAATGGTAAATATTTCTGTATTTTGTTAGTATGTTCGCTATCAGTGGCAGGGCCGCACATTTTCCCCCTGCTTATTGTTCCTTGATGCTTTGAGCAACGTTCTCTATCACCTACCTCATCTGTTAGCCATCTATAGTGCTGTTAGCTTTTAAGTGGGCCTGCATTTTACTTTTCCCTGTTTAATTCTTTTTGCAATTGGATCCCACCAGTTATTGCTTTCTTGCGATTTCTTTTAGAAGCTGGGGACTGCACACCCTTTTAGCACCGTGTGTCTTTTGATGGTTGAGCACAGCTGCCTTCTGTACATATCGCAACTTGCAATGTACCTTTTTCACAGTCTTTCCCTCAAAGACCTTTGTACCTTGACCTCCTGTTTGCCATAGTTTCTCTGAGCCTATTATAGTGTGTGTGTGTATGGGGGGACGGCCGGGATATGCGAAGGAGAGCAGCACAGAGCCAGGCTATTAGGTCTGCCAGTGGACAGCAGTGATTGCCACACATTCTTATCCCCATATATGACTTGTTTAATTTTGTGTATAGTTCTAAGCCTGGGTGATTTAAAAACATTTGGGAGGAATGGAAAACACAAGATGTATATTGCATCACAAGTTTTTCTTACTACATTTCTTAAAGTGCCACCACAATGTTCATGAGGCTTTTCCTCTGAGGACCTAGCGCAGGGGTGCTCACACCTTTTCAGCATGCAAGCTACTTATAAAACAACCAAGTCAAAATGATCTACCTACCCACTACTCAGAGAGCCATAAAAGCAAAATATTTGGAAATTTATTTCAGTGAGACCCATATAATATATTTTAAGACTGAATTCAACTAAATGTGAGTATAATAAGCCCCTGAATTTATTCATAATAATAATGATAATATTCATTCAGCCTCTGCTACTACTACTACTACTACTAATAATAATAGTAACAACAACAACAATAGGTTCCTAGAGTAGTAGGAGACATTCAGTCCAACCTCCTTCTGCACCTGGGCGGCGTTGGGAGCCTGCGGGGCGGGACTGAGCCTTCTTCCTACCCTGCCTGCGATCTACCAGGACGCCCTACACGATCTACCAGTAGATCGCAATCTACCTAATGAGCACCCCTAACCTAGTGTATATACTAAAGCAGTGTTTACCAACCTTTTTTGAGCACACTTTTTACATTTATAAAATCCTGGGGCACACCACCAACCAAAATGACACTCTAACACAGTAATACATATAGTTAATATGTTTTTAAATGTATTTATACACTCAGTGTGAAACATGGGGCTGTTTCGATGAACACAGCATAGAGTTATAGTTCACCCACAATCAAAGAGCACTCTGAACTCCACCAATGATAAAATGGAATCAAACTTCCCCCACAGAACTCCCATATCCAAGAGAAAATACTATAAGAGTTTTCTGCCCAGTTTATCTGTCCGAACGTATCTCCCTCTATGAACCACCGAGGAATTTAAGATTGTCCGGAGAGGCCCTGCTCAGTCCCACTGCCATCACAGTCACGTTTGGTGGGGACAAGAGGCCTTCTCCGTGGTGGCCCCTTGGCTGTGGAACTCCCTCCCTAATGAGGTCAGATCTGCCCCTCCATCCTGACCTTCTGGAAGAAACTCAAATCCGGGATGTGGGATCAAGCGTTTGCAGAATAGACTGACTTGTTTTTAGTGGACTGCAGGGGACTGTTTAGGATGACGATTTGAACCGGCGAACTGTTTTAATGTATATTTATAACTGTTTTAATTTGTGCTAATTGTATTTTACGTTATGTTTTATTTTGTGCTGGCATTGAATGGTGCCTGTTGGTAGCTGCCCTGAGTCCCTATTCGAAGGTTGTGAAGGACAGGATATAAATGTTCTAAATACATAAATAAACCAATAGTAGCCATGTATAAATATGTGAGGGGAAGTGGAGGCTCCTTCTTTGGGGGCTTGTCCAGACTTTGAACCGGTGCTTGGCTGCTGTGTCGGACTGGATGAGGGCTAGCAAATTGAAACTTAATCCAGACAAGACAGAGGCCCTCCTGGTCAGTCAAAAGGCTGAACAGGGCATAGGGTTACAGCCTGTGTTGGATGGGGTCACACTCCCCCTGAAGACGCAGGTTCGCAGCTGGGAGTGATCCTGGAGTCATCGCTGAGCCTGGAACCCCAGGTCTCGGTGGTGGCCAGGGGAGCTTTTGCACAGTGAAGACTTGTGCGCCAGCTGCGTCCGTACCTTGGGAAGTCTGATTGGGCTACGGTCGTCCACGCTCTGGTCACATCCCGAATAGATTACTGCAACACACTCTATGTGGGGCTGCCTTTGAAGACAGTTCAAAAACTGCAATTAGTCCAGCGGGCAGCAGCCAGACTACTAACGGGAGCTACATACAAGGAGCATACCACCCCCCTGCTGTGTCAGCTCCACTGGCTGCCTGTCCAATTCCGAGCTCAATTCAAAGTGCTGGTTTTGACCTTTAAAGCTCTATACGGTTCTGGCCCAGCTCACTTGTCCGAACGCATCTCCCACTACATCCCACCTCGTAATTTAAGATCATCCGGGGAGGCCCTGCTCTTGCTCCTGCGTACTTCTCAAATGCGGTTGGTGGGGGACGAGAGATAGGGCCTTCTCGGTGGTGACTCCCCGTCTGTGGAACGCACTCCCAATTGATATACGATCAACCCCATCCCTCCTGGCATTCAGGAAAAAAGTGAAATCCTGGTTATGGGACCAGGCATTTGCACATTAGCACAATACAGCACTTTAGATTGGATTGAAATGGAAAACTGGTGGACATGACCCAATGCTTCTATTATGGACGGAATACTGTTTTAACTGTTGTGAATGTACATGATGCATTTTAATGTTAATTGTATTTTTAATGTATTTTAATTCTAGCTGTATTTTAATGTATTTTATTCTTAACTGTTTGCTTTTATTATATGTATACTATGTGGCATCGAATCGTTGCCGTTGTTAGGCCGCTCTGAGTCCCCCCTCGGAGGTTGAGAAGAAGCGGGGTAGAAATGGTGGAAATAAATAAATTGTAAACGGAGGCTGTGGGGGGTTCTTTGAATGTTATTTTCCTGCTTCTTGGCAGAATGGGGTTGGACTGGATGGCCCACGGGGTGTCTTCCAACTCTATGCTTCTATGGTAGCCAAATAACCATGTTGTACTCTGAAAAAAAGATGTATGACTTACAAGGGGAATACAAACCAGGAAGGAACGTTAGGCATATAACAATTCACAACTTTGCCTTCTTGTTCCTCCCCACTACAAGAACTTGTTGGCCAAAGCAGGGCTGGTCTGGTGACACAATTCAGTAACCCTTGCCAGCGTTTACAAGCAGTGTAGTGTTGTGATATAATAAAAATCCTTCAGTATTAGTTGGGCACTAAACCAACAATGTGAGATTTCTTGACTGCCTTGAATACAAGCCTTGGGTGAGCGACCCACATTTTGTTTGTAGGCTCCCCTTGTGATTTTGGGCATGACAATCACTTTCTTGCATTCTTTGGTTTTCCAGCAAGAATATGAGAATAATATTTCCTTTCTTCCGAATGAATAAAGCCATATTAACAACTGACATGCTGAGAAAATGATAACAATGGTCCCAATATAAAAATTTTTGACGTAAGGTTTTATTTTAAAAGAGCTCAAAAGGTTAAACAGGTAGTTTGTAGGTTGGGCGTAGCTTGAAAAGCTTTCTTACCAGATCCTGGGTGACTTTAGTTATAAAAAGGGGGTGCTGTCGTTGCTATCTATTAAGTGGAGAATTAGGTCTCCTCTATGCGTTTCAAGTTGGTGCTTTTCCTTAGAGTGAGAAAGTATTATTCTAAAATAAATAGAGGGAATAATTGAAACAGGTGTGTGATCTTCCTCAAAGGAGACTTCTTTGATCATTATAAACTGAAAGGGCTTAATTTGTGTTTTGAATTTGCAATAGAAAGTGCAAGTACAACTTCCAAAGCAACACATGAATTACAAACCCCCGGTGGCAGAATGGGCTAAGCCAGAGCTGGGCAACCTACGGCCCGCAGGCCGGATGCGGCCCGGCAGCGGATTCTGTCCGGCCCGGGGAGAAGGGGGCAGGGCCAAGAGGAAGGGGTGCCACTGCCGCCATCCCATCGCGGGCTCTGGGGCCTGCGTCAGCAGACAGCCCGCCGCTCCGGAGAACAATCGGAGGAGCAGCGGTTTTGGAGTGCCTGCCATCCCGGGAGGCGTTCCAGCCTGCAGTGGAGCAGTTGGCAAGCTGCAGCGGCTGATCGTCCTGCCGATCCGGAAGACTTGATCGTCTTCCGGTTCGCCAGGCGATCACCCGCCACAGCTCGCCGACTGCTCCCGCTGCAGGCCCGGATCGCCTCCCGGGATGGCAGGCACTCCAAAGCCAGGATGGCAGGCACTCCATGGCAGGGCGATCAGATGGGGAACAGCTGGGGGGCGAGAGCGGGCAGAGGCCTGCAGCCTCCGATCATCTGCTGCTCTGCTCTCCTCTGCTGTTGTGGCGGCTGGGTCCACTTTGTCATCCTCTGGGCTGGGTCCATTGGGCTATTCCATCTTGGGATCCTTCCTCTTTTGAGGATGTCAGCCTCTATCTTGGTTTGCACCTTGTCTTCTTTCATTTTATTTTATTTTAGTGGTTTTTATTATTATTTTATAATAATTTTATTATAATAATATAATAAATAATATAATATAATGTTATATTATAATTTCAATATATTATGATGTCTATATATATACTATAATATAATAATTATGATATTAATACTAATGATATATGAATATTTCTTGATATATTAATATTAATTATGTGTAATATATAGTAAATATAGCAAATAAATAAATAAATAATGTAGATTAGAATGTAGTTCAGCCTTTAGGTGCGGCCCTCCATAATATTTTTTGGCTCTCGTGTGGCCCCTTGGAAAAAATAAATGCCCACCCCTGGGTTAAACCCTTGTGCCGGCAGAACTGAAGACCCAACAGGTTGGAGGTTTGAATCCGGGGAGAGTGTGAATGAGCTCCCTCTGTCAGCTCCAGCTCCCCATGCGGGGACATGAGAGAAGCTTCCCACAATGATAGTGGAAGCAACAAAACATTCGGGCGTCCCCTGGTCAACGTCCTTGTAGACAGCAAATTCTCTCACAGTTTCTAAAGTCGCTCCTGATCAAAACATAAACACACACAAGAATTTAGTGTACACAAAAGTAAGTACACCAGATACTTTCTGACAGAGCATTTTGTCAGGGACAGTTATCCAAACTTGCCTTTTAGACAATCTAGCTTTTTTAGGGGTGCTATACTCTGCCCCCCCCAACCCCCCCCCCCAAAAAAACTCCAAGTGACTAACATTATATTATAAAGAAAGAGACACAGAACATGAAAAACAAGCAACAGTAAGAGCTGGCCATCACAGATTTAAAGTATCTGTCAATTATCTTCTGAATTAAACCTGCAACATTCCCTCATTTCCCCCTCTGTTTAACATTTAGTTTTGTTAGTGCTCTTATTTGAAGCTGAGTAATCCAAATAAAAACATGATGCTGAATAGAGACGAAGTATTCAAGTTCGTCTAGATTTCTGAAAATCTTCCTAGTCTACACGATCTTACGCCAGATGGCTGCGTCTCTTCTATCCATTAACTGGAGGTGTCTGTCAGAAAAAGAGGCCAGAAACCATCAGATGTGGAGCTGACAACTTCATTCCCTTTTGTCTTGCTGGTATACCTTAAAGCAAGCCAGTCTGAAAAAAACGAGGGTGAATTTTGACATGACAGTTGCCAAAGAGGATGTCCATCTGTTCTGATGGTCTCGTGTCAGCAGAGTGCCAGATGAAGAGTGATTTCTGCAGTCAGTATGGGCAAAGTTCTCTAAAGATCTTTTGGCTAAATGTAATTCAAAAGCCACAGATCTCTTTCAAAACAATTTGGGCGGTCCTAATTGATTTCCTCCAGTTTTTATCATCTGTTTCCCTCATCTTTACAAAAAGGTATGTGCATGTGGTCCCCAAGTTATGAACAAGATAGGTTCTGTCGGTTTATTCTTAAGTTGAATTTGTTTATAAGTCGGAACTCTCTCGGCATTACTTCGCAAACGAAGATTCTTAGGAAGGACTCATCCCACGCTTTTTACAAGCGTGTTGATGACTAGAAAGGCCAATCTGAGATAGGCAAGTTGTGTTGTAGAAAGTCCAGCAGAAAGTCTCCTTGAGTGATGTTGTTTCCAAGTTGAGCTTCTTTCTGCGTTGTCGTTTCTCTTCGAGACCCATTCAGCATGTCTTCTCGAAAGAGGCCGCAGCATTGTGGATAGTGCATCTCCATGCCTCCCGATGTGAGGCCAGGGTGGACCATTGTTGGTGATCAATCTGGCCGAGCCTGAGATGCTGTTTCAGGGAGTCCTTGTATCTCTTTTTGGCGGTGGTCCTCCATCCTAGAGACGTGCCCTGCCCAGTGCAGCTGTGTTCTCAATAGCATGGCCTCAACGCTGGTGATCCCTGCTTGCTCAAGGACAGCAACATTAGTCACATAGTCGGTCCAGTGTATATTTATGATTGTGCAAAGATAGCACTGATGAAAGCGTTCGAGGAGTCGTAGGTGTTGGCGATAGGTGACCCATGTTTCAGACCCATAGAGGAGAATAGACAGTACGATAGCTCTGTACACACTGATTTTGGTGCTTTGCCTCAGGTGCTTGTTGCGGCAGACTCTTTTGTGAAGCCTTCCAAATGCACTCTATGCCTTTGATAATCTGTGATCTATCTCTTTGTCAATCTTGGTGTTTGAAGAGATTATGCTTCCCAGGTAGGTGAACTGCTGAACGGACTTAATCACAGATTTGCCTATGCTGAATTGGGGATGATGGTGTTCATCCTGTGGTGCAGGCTGGTAGAGGACTTCCGTTTTCTTCAGGCTGACTTTCATTTGGCTGACTTCTATTTGGCTGGAGTTACAATTTAAAAATGTACCTGTTCCGACTTGACAAGTCAGCCGGAAGTCAAGTCGGAACAGGTACCTTTGTTAAAGTGTAACTCCAGCCAAACACACACACACGATTTGTGTTTCACGGGGTAGGGTGAACAATTCTGTGGGGTTTGTTCTGGTATCTGTGCCCCTGTTCAGAAGATTTCACCTCACTTTCTGTCCCTGTAATAATTTAGATATTGAAAAATGTGGCTTGTTGTGAAAACAAGGATTGGTGATAAAAGCTTCAGTGGAGACACCTTTTCCCCATGATAACTTTTTCAAGAGTTAATTTTGCTTTCTAGGGGTAGATTTCTCTCACTTCCTGTTGCCTCACCCCCATTTGTAACTATGAGTCATTTGTAAGTTGGATGTTTGTAACTTGGGGACTGCCTACATTGTTTTCTGTTTCCTTGTATCTCCTTTCCTTTATTTCATCCACCTGTCCAACAAAACATTTCTCTTTTTGTCAGTTCCCCATGTGTGTTGCTAAACGGTTGCTATCTGTCTAATCGCATCTCCTTGTATAGGCCATCACGTGCACTGTGGTCTAAAGAGGAGGCCTTCCTCTCAGTCCCACCCCCGTCACAAGATTTGTTGATGGGAACGAGAGAAGGGACCTTCTCTGATCGCTCCCCATCTCTGGAACTCCCTCTCTAAAGAAATATAAATGCCCCCCATTCTCCTGTCATTTAAGAAACTTCTTTAAAAGCAGCTATGCACTTTAACGCAGTGTTTCCCAACCAGTGTGCCGTGAGCGATCATCAGGTGTGCCGTGGGAAATTGGAACCTCCAATACCCTTTCTTCCCCCTCCTGCCAAACACTTTTTCTTCTCCACTCGAGCTCCCTTCTTCCCAGCCTCGCTCTGCTCGCTTTGCCTCGCTTTGCTCACACTGCCGCTTTTGCAGGAGGGGGGGGGAGGGAGGAAGACGTGACCCGTACGGGTGCTACTACAGACTTGCCCCACGTCTTCCTCCCTCCCCTCCACAGTGCTCTCTGGATATAGGTGAACTACAACTCCAAAACTCAAGGCCAATGCCCACCAAAATTTATAGTATTTTCTCTTGGTTATGGTAGTTTTGTGTGGGAAGTTTGATTCCATTACATCATTGGTGGAGTTCAGAATGCTCTTTGATTGCGGGTGAACTATAACTCCCAGCTGTTGAGCAAGACCTTCGTGTGTGTCTTTCTGCCATTCCTGCCAGGATATCTATGTTGTGTTCATCGAAACAGGCCCAGGTTTCACACTGGGTGTATAAATACATTAAAAACATATTGACTATATGTATTACTGTGTTAGAGTGTCATTTTGGTTGGTGGTGTGCCCCAAGATTTGTAAATGTAAAAAACGTGCCGCGGCTCAAAAAAGGTTGAAAAACACTGCTTTAGCGTATGTAAAGGAGGATGATTAGGACTGCTGGCTAATCTACGTGTATTAGATGGCTGTTATGGTACATCTTAAATGAAGCACCATTGTCAGCCATTTTTAATGTAATGTCTTATAATTTGTTTTTAGAGTGTACATTGTAATGTTTATTTATGTTTTGGTTTTTATGTCTTCTTTTTATTTTATTTTGACGCTTAATTCCTTTGTTGTAAGTTTTCTGTTGTTACTCTCCATTATACTGTATTATTTTTGATATGTCTCTACCTATTTTGAGGCATTGAATGTTTGCCTTTTTTATGTAAACCGCCCTGAGTCTGGGGAGAGAAGGCGGACTAGAAATAAAGTTTTATTATTATGATTATTATTTATATTTAAAAACAGAGAGAGCATAACCTGACCATACACAGTATTCCTTCTCTTTGTTGCTTTTTTATATCTTCATATCTAATGCTCATGTACTGTAAAGCTCTACAATGAGCTGCAGCTCATACAGCTCTGCCGATGTTAACGGATTGTAGCCTGCCCAATGGTGAGAAATGCTGGAAGTTGCTATCTAAATTTATTTATTTATTTATTTATTTATTTATTTATATTGTTCATTTTTATATACCACTCCTTCCAGCAGGCTCGGGCGGTTTACATAAAATCAGATAATAAAACAGCAACATTTCAATTTAATAACAACAATATAAAACAAAGCATAAAAACAAGAACAATCTACATGGGACTCAATGACTTGAACAGCTTTATCAGGAGCCATTTAAATTAAAGGCCTGCCTAAAAAGGGTCATCTTGCAGGCTCTCCGAAACGGGGCCAGTTCCTTGATGGCATGGACTTCATCTGGCATTGAGTTCTATAGCGACGCCGCCGCTACGGAAAAGGCTCTTGATCTAGTTGTTGACAGACTGCAGGAGTGGATAGATGGAACTACTAAAAGATTTTGCTCTTCCGAACACAGTGATCTCGGGGGAACGTACGGGGTAAGGCGGTCCCTCAGGTACACCGGCCCTAGACCATACAAGGCCTTAACGGTCAATACCAGCACCTTGAAAACAATGCGGTACTCTATTGGTAGCCAGTGCAGTTTCTGCAGAATAGGTGTAATGTGCTCTCTTGCAGATGCTCCCACCAGCAGTCGAGCAGCAGCATTCTGCACCAGCTTGAGTATACGGATTGCTGACAAAGGAAGGCCAATGTAGAGGGCGTTACAGTAGTCCAGTCTCGAGATGACCGTTGCCTGGATCACTGTAGCCAGGTCGTTCCTGGGCAGGTAGGGAGCCAGCCGCCTAGCCTGTCGTAGATGGAAAAACGCAGTCCTGCATACCGTGGAGATTTGCATCTCCATCGATAAATAAGATGAAAATATCCTCATCTTTGTTCACAATATCCTTGTTGTAGAATATGTAACTTCATTGAATTTGAGATCTTAAAATTAGTTTAAAATTGGCTCAATGTTTCCAAAATTTATTGTAATACTTTTGTGAGGTTCTCAGAGATCATCTATTGGGTTTTTTTCCTGTGTCAGGAGTTACTTGAGAAACTGCAAGTTGCTTCTGATCTGAGAGAATTGGCTGTCTGCAAGGAGACACCTGGATGTTTGATGCTTTTACCATCCTGTGGAAGGCTTCTCTCACAGTCCCCACATGGGGAGTTGGAGCTGACAGAGGGAGCTCAACCCCTTCTCCCCAGATTCGAACAGCTGACCTGTTGGTCAGTAGTCCTGCTGGCACAAGGGTTTAATCCAGGGGTGGGCAATTATTTTTTTTCCAAGAGGCCACACGAGAGCCAAAAAATATTATGGAGGGCCGCACCTAAAGGCGGAAACTACATTCTAATCTACATAATTTATTTATTTATTTACTATATATTACACATAATTTATATTAACATACTAATATATCAAGAAATATTCATATATTATTAGTATTAATATCATAATTATTATATAGTATATACTGTATATATAGACATTATAATATATTGAAATTATAATATAACATTATATTATATTATTTATTATATTATTATATTGTTATTATAAAATAATTATAAAATAATTATAAAAACCACTAAAATTAAATTTAATTAAATTCAAGAAGACAAGGTGCGAACTAAGATGGAATATCCCAATGGACCCAGCCCAGAGGATGGCAAAGTGAACCCAGCTGCCGCCGCAGCAGAGGAGAGTAGAGCAGCAGGCGATCGGAGGCTGCAGGCCTCTGCCCGCTCTCACCCCAGCCGTTCCCCAGCTGATCGTCCTGCTATGGAGTGCCTGCCTTCCTGGAGGCAATCCGGGCCTGCAGGGAGAGCATCCGGCGATCTGAGGCGGCTGATCGCCCTGGCGACCCGGAAGACTTGATCATCTTCCGGTTCGCCAGGGCGATCAGCCGCCTCAGATCGCCGAGTGCTCCCGCTGCAAGCCCGGATCACATCCAGGGATGACAGGCATTCCAAAACCGCCGCTCCTCCGGCCTGTCTGCCAACACAGGCCCCACAGAGCTCGCGATGGGATGATGGCAGCGGCACCCCTTCCTCTTGGCCCCACCCCTGACGCCCTTCTTCCCGAGCCGGACAGAACCCGCTGCCGGGCCGCATCCGGCCCGCGGGCCGTAGCTTGCCCACCCCTGGTTTAATCCATTGCATCGCAGGGACTCGTCTTTTTATTGGTTCAGGAATATTTCAGTTAATGACATCAATGTGCTCTTGGGCATGACTTACTTAACCAAATATTTGGTACCAGACACCTCCTAGAGACCACTTGAAAGCTTCTTCCCAAATGCATCATTTTTCTCACCAGCCTCCACTTTCCTTATGAGCACCATTTTGGAATTCAAACTTACAGATCTATTTTAGTTCAACATGAGAGTGGTAGCTGGTAAGCCGGGCTTATCCACGTTTCCATTTTCTCTTTTTTTGTAAGGGATACTGGAGGCACCTACCACTTACCTTGCTCATTGTAGGCAGATGCACATTGACACTGAAAGCCTGTGTGTCTCCAGCTGTCCAGCACCATCCTCCCAATGCTGCTAAAAAAAACCCTCGCTAGCCACAGGACAAGGAGAAAATGGAGAGCTGGATAACAATAAGTAGACGTTGTTAAAAGCTTCTTTGTCAGAGGCTTTGAATAATTCAAGTATGCCTGAAATTTGTCCTCCCCCCTGTTGAAATGATGCTTAACCATTTCCCTACTCAATATGCTTAGGTTTCTGAAATTCCTTACCACTCTGTTTAGCTTCATGAAGTTTTATCTCCCTATGTGGCCATCCTCTTTAGCCTTCCTCCTGCGTCCTCTCTTTCTCTCCTTGACTCCCAAGTCCTAACCAGTTGCTCTTGCTGCTTTGCGCGTTACGTCTGACTCCATGCTCACTGGATGGACACATTACTTGTCCTCTTCTCCCAACTTCTGACATGCCTTGTGCTTCAGCTTTAGCAGTCTTTAACGATGGGCTCTCTTCTTCATTCATCACTCCTGTTCCTAAGCAACAGGGGCGTATTAGAGAGGAAAGTCTTTCCCATCAGTTGGACCTTTAGAGACATTCTTTACTCTTTTCTTTGGAGTGGATTAGAAGGACATTTCTCGCTTGATAGTCAACTTTTGATTCAAGTGTTTGATACTTAATATTTGGAGAGAAAAGTCCCTTTGATCAGCTGGCCAAAACCAAATGCTTTGAGCTACTTTTATTACAAGGCCAGCCTTGCTTAATTCCAAGATATTTCTGTTTTATATCTGCCATTTATCTACATTTACTTAAATTAGTGTGCCTCATATGAAGGGGAGAAGACCACTAGGAAGGGATGCAAAGAGGGTTGTATGTTGTCTTAGTATTGTATGAAGAAAACGGAAGTTCTCTACCAGTCCGCACCACAGGAAGAACACCATCATCCCCGCGTCAGCATAGGCAAATCTGTGCTTAAGTCAGTTCAGCAGTTCACCTACCTGGGAAGCATCATCTCTTCAGACGCCAAGATTGACAAAGAGAGAGATCACAGATTAGCAAAGGCATAGAGTGCATTCGGAAGGCTTCACAAAAGAGTCTGGAGCAACAAGCACCTGAGGCAAAGCACCAAAATCAGTGTGTACAGAGCTATCGTACTGTCTATTCTCCTTTATGGGTCTGAAGCATGGGTCACCTATCGCCAATGCCTACGACTCCTCAAACGCTTTCATCAGTGCTGTCTTCGCATAATCCTAAACATACACTGGATTGACTATGTGATGAATGTTGCTGTCCTCGAGCACACAGGGATCACCAGCATTGAGGCCATGCTATTCAGAACACAGCTGCCCTGGGCAGGGCATGTCTCTAGGATGGAGGACCACCACCTCCCAAAAATACTACTCTATGGTGAACTCGCCACGAGTCAGCGCAAGAGAGGCACCCCCAAAAGAGATATAAGGACTCCCTGAAACAACATCTCAGGCTCGGCCAGATTGATCACCAACAATGGTCCACCCTGGCCTCACATCGGGAGGCATGGAGACGCACTATCCACAATGTTGCGGCCTCTTTCGAGAAGACACGCCGAACGGGTCTCAAAGAGAAACGACAACGCAGAAAGAACCGCAACTTGGAAACAACATCACCCAATGAGACTTTCTGCTGTGCTTTCTGTGACCAAACTTGCCTAGCTTAGATTGGCCTTTTTAGTCATCAACGCGCTTGTAAAAAGCGTGGGATGAGTCCTTCCTAAGAATCTTCGTTCGCGAAGTAATGCTGAGAGAGATTGTATGAAAATCATGTGTCCCTGGAGTGCAACTCCCAGCCTCAGCCCACAAAGCCAATAGTGAAGAACACTGGACTTGCAGTCCAATACCCAGACAGCTACACCATTCCCATCCTTGTTCAAGAAGGGAGCACTTTAAATATCAAGAGCAAAACTCTTTGTCTTTCTACCGGCTGGCTTCTTCCTGGCTTCTGGCATAAAGCAACTGAGATATGACAACCTTTTTATCAGAGCAAGGAGGTTGAGAGGAGGATCTGGCATTGACAATGGGAATGAAAGAAAATTGGTGGGAAGAAAGAGGAACTGTGACGAGTAAGATTCAGACAAGAAGCTGAGGAGTTTTTGTGCAAAACCAGAGAATGCAATTTGCAATGAATGCCTCTCTGTCAAGATTTCAGTGGTGGTTCAAAAATGCCTTGCTGTCTCTTGCTATTCAAGGAAAGAGAAGTCTTTTAAGTTTTCCTGAAACAATAAATTTAGGGGTGTTTTTAGTTTTTTTTTAAAAAAAACTATCTTAGAATTCAGATAAAATAATTCGGAATGGAAACATTAAAGGGCTTTTGGTTAGATTTGTGTATAGCACAATTCAAAGTGCTGGCTTTAGCCTTTAAAGCCCTAAACGGTTCTGGCCAAACTTACCTATCCGAACGCATCTCTCCCTATGAACCATCGAGATGTTTAAGATCATCCGGAGAGGCCCTGCTCTCGGTCCCACCTTCTTCGCTGGCGCGATTGGCGGGGACGAGAGACAGGGCCTTTTCAGTGGTGGCTCCTCAGCTTTGGAACGCCCTCCCTAGTGACATCAGATAGGCCCCCTCCCTCCTGACATTTCGCAAGAAAGTCAAGACCTGGCTGTTTGAGCAGTCATTTGTGGATGAAATATAACTGTTTAATTAGATATATGAAATGACGACGATGTGACGGAAAGTGATTTCAGCGTGACGCTGAGACTGTAATTCTATGTTTTAATTGCTAATTGTTGTGTTATATGGTTATTGTTTGGTTTGTTTTGCTCGTGTTTTTGATTGAAGGGCAAAGACTGCCTTGTGTAGACCAGTGTTTCCCAACCAGTGTGCCGTAGCACACTAGTGTGCCGTGAGCGATCATCAGGTGTGCCGTGGGAAATTGGAACCTCCAATATCCTTTCTTCCCCCTCCTGCCGAACACTTTTTCTTCTCCACTCGGGCTCCCTTCTTCCCGGCCTCGCTCTGCTTGCTTTGCCTCGCTCTGCTCACGCTGCCGCTTCTGCAGGAGGGAGGAAGACGTGACGCATGCGGGCGCTACTGCACAGACTCCCCCCACGTCTTCCTCCCTCCCCTCCACAGTGTGCTCTCTGGATATAGGTGAACTACAACTCCAAAACTCAAGGTCAATGCCCACCAAACTCTTATAGTATTTTCTCTTGGTTATGGTAGTTCTGTGTGGGAAGTTTGATTCCATTCCATCATTGGTGGAGTTCAGAATGCTCTTTGATTGCGGGTGAACTATAACTCCCAGCTGTTGAGCAAGACCTTCGTGTGTGTCTTTCTGCCATTCCTGCCAGGATATCTATGTTGTGTTCATCAAAACATGTCCAGGTTTCACACTGAGTGTATAAATACATTTAAAAATATATTGACTATATGTATTACTGTGTTAGAGTGTCATTTTGTGTCATTTTGGTTGGTGGTGTGCCCCAGGATTTTGTAAATGTAAATAATGTGCCGCGGCTCAAAAAAGGTTGAAAAACACTGGTGTAGACTACCCCAAGTCGCCTTCAGGCTGAGAGGGGCGGTATAGAAAAATGATAAATAAATAAATAAAATAGCTAGTTTTATTTAGGATCCCCTCACTGAATAGCATGTCACTCAGCAAGCATGACAGCGTGTCTGATGTAGAGCGATTGAGGTAATATTTGCCTGTACTACAGCAAAAGCAACCGCTGCACCACTCTCCAGCAGCTCTTTTCTCCTATCCCTTTGCTTCCTATTGTACACCACCTCTTACTGTGGCCAAGGGAATGCTAGTCTGGAAGTGATTTTAAGCAAAACGTTAGAAAGAAATACAGCAGGTTTGGGAGAAAGGGAAAAATTAAAGGGAGGGTGAGGGGCAGTGAAAAGAATGTCCCCTTTACCTAGACATGAGATATTTCAGCCACCATCTATGGATGCAGCAGCATTAGCCTGATCAGAACTGGAAAGTTTCCAGATATCCTTGCTCAGCCACTGTTTCCTTTTAAAACTCAGGTGGCAAGTTGCCAGGGTTTTTAAAAATTCAGTTTTGTGCTTTTATGAGATGCCAAAATCCCCCCAAAATATTTCAGAACCATTGTTATTCCTATATGTCACATTCTCTCATCTCCTTTCAACTCTTACCTCCACTTCTTTTAATAGCAGCAAAGGTTTTACATACATCTTCCCCCATTCCATTATTTTTGTCGATTCGCAGTGAATTAACATTGTATTTGTCCAGGCAACCCCCTTGGCCGGAAACATTGTATAGGATGTTGTGCTGCAAATCTGTAATCTGGGCTCCATCTTATCTTTTATTTCTAGAATGCTAGAAGAAACTGAGAGTATTACCGTATATACTCGAGTATAAGCTGACCCGAATATAAGCCGAGGCACCCAATTTTTATTTTATTTTATTTACTTTATTTGTATTCCGCTCTTCTCACCCCGAAGGGGACTCAGCGGATTACAGGCACACATACTAGCAATTCTTGCTGTTTTTCACATACACAACATATAAACGAACAGAGGCAAACTCTGGCCACCAGGGGGAGCTGACGCACTCCTCATCTCTCAGCGTCCCTTGTTGTTCCTTTCCGCATTCCTCCGCTTCCTGGAGTTCTTTTAATGGCCTCATAATTCAGTCAAAATTTGCCTCCCCACTTAATGTGGTACCTTTATCTCCTACTTGACAGATGCAACTGTCTTTCGGGCTGCAAAGGTCGACAGCAGGCTACACTTAAAGGTCGAGCACCCACCTCGACCCGGGCAGGCCTCGATCTCATGACCTACTGGTCAGAGAGATCTTATGCAGCTGACCCTTAGCCAGTGCTTACCACAACAAACTGGGAAAACCGATTAACTCAAGTATAAGCCGAGGGTGGGAAATGCAGCCGCTACGGGTAAATTTCAAAATAAAGTAGATATCAATAAAATGACATTAATTGAGACGTCAGGAGGTTAAATGTTTTTGAATAGGCCTATTTACATAAAACTGAAGTTTAAGATAAGACTCCTCAACTCTGATTAAACCATTATTCTAACCTTCTTCAATGTAAATGTGTTTAAGTATCCTTCCAATAATAATAGAGGAAAATCATAAATTTAATAATAACAACAATAATAAAGTAAAATAATAAATGTAATAATAATCTCGGCCTTACTTCATGAACAAAGATTCTTAGGAAGGACTCATCCCACGCTTTTTACAAGCGCATTGATGACTAAAAAGGCCAATCTGAGATAGGAAAGTTCGGTTGCATAAAGCACAGCAGAAAGTCTCCGTGGGTGATGTTGTTTCCAAGTTACGGTTCTTTCTGCGTTGTTGTTTCTCTTCGAGACCCATTCGGCGTGTCTTCTCGAAAGAGGCCGCAGCATTATAGATAGTGCGTCTCCATGCCTCCCGATGTGAGGCCAGGGTGGACCATTGTTGGTGATCAATCTGGCTGAGCCTGAGATGTTGTTTCAGGGAGTCCTTATATCTCTTTTTGCGGGCGCCTCTCTTGGGCTGACCCGTGGTGAGTTCACATAGAGTAGTATCTTTGGGAGGCGGTGGTCCTCCATCCTAGAGATGTGCCCTGCCCAGCGCAGCTGTGTTCTCAATAGCATGGCCTCAATGTTGGTGATCCTTGCTTGCTCAAGGACAGCAACATTCGTCACATAGTCAGTCCAGTGTACATTTAGGATTGTGCGAAGACAGCGCTGAGGAAAGCGTTTGAGGAGTTGTAGCTGTTGGCGATAGGTGACCCATGTTTCAGACCCATAGAGGAGAATAGACAGTACGATACCTCTGTACACACTGATTTTGGTGCTTTGCCTCAGGTGCTTGTTGCTCCAGACTCTTTTGTGAAGCCTTCCAAATGCACTCTATGCCTTTGCTAATCTGTGATCTATCTCTTTATCAATCTTGGCGACTGAAGAGATGATGCTTCCCAGGTAGGTGAACTGCTGAACGGACTTAAGCACAGATTTGCCTATGCTGACATGGGGATGATGGTGTTCTTCCTGTGGTGTGGGTTGGTAGAGGACTTCTGTTTTCTTCAGGCTGACTTCCAGCCCAAACAGCTCTGCAGCTGCTGCAAAGCAGGATGTTACGCGCTGCAGGGCTGCTTCTGAATGGGTGATAAGGGCAGCATCGTACATACCTATAAAATTACATTAATTGAGACATCAAGAGGTTAAATGTTTTTGAATATTAACATAAAACTGAAGTTTAAGATAAGACTCCCCAACTCTGATTAAACCATTATTCTAACCGCCTTCAATGTAAATGTGTTTAAGTATCCTTCCAATAGTAATAAAGAGAGGAAAATCATAAATTTAATAATAATAGAGTAAAATAAGGGAAACATAATAATAACAGTAATAATAGAGTAAAATAATAAATAAAGGCGGACTTTTTCAGCCTACGAAAAGGGATGAAAACTAGGCTTATACTCGCGTATGTACAGTAATTGATTTATTCTTTTATAGGTCCGCTTGTTTTGACAATATGCTGTAGATTTATTTCCTCCTACAAAAGTGTCATTTTAGGTCATAGCTTTCCTGGAGAAACAAAGTAAATTTTGAGATAGTCTGACTTAAGGCCATTGTTCAAGTCCTAGAAGCATGTTATAAAATCGTTCACGTGTGCACTACTTTTCAGACAATTATATCCGAAAGCAACTCATATTGATTTTTTTGTATTAATAACTTAAAATATCTTTAGCCCTTTCAGATTCTATGTGTGTACAAACTGCTACGCTGCTGTATACAGCGTAGGCAGGAAACAGATTTTTAAAATTTGAAAGTAGTCTGTGAGAAGTGGTAATACAGGTTTTGCAACAATATAAAACTCTGCCAAACTATTTGTCATATGGGAAAATGGGATGAGACAAAGTCCCTCTGATTGTTCCAGCCATAACTATCCATATTGCCTGCTCACAGAATGAGCAGAATTTTAATTTGCAAGATATATTCAGAATATACAGTTCTAAAATTGTAAACAAGTCTATGGAACATAAGTGCTGAAGTCATTGTGAAAGGGACTAAGAATGCAAGAAAGAGCTAGTGACTTCTTCCTCCAGACTTTCTGTAGTACTGTCAAGTTGTATGGTGTTTTCTAGCATGTGCATGGGTTAAATCAGTGATTTTCAACCAGTGTGCCGCGAGAAATCAGGTGTGCTGTGGGAAATTATTTTCGAACTTCATTCATATATAAACTATAAGGCGCATCTGTCCCTTTAAGAAATGGAACCATAGCACTTTCGCGTCACCTAAGAAGTGCTATGGTCGCGCCATCTTGGATTCGCTCAGATGTGGCTAAGTAAACAAAGTTAGAGTTAGTGCTGCAGCTGTGCGTCAAGTGACAGTGGCAATTTGGGATCACAGCAAGACAAGCGAGTGACAGTGATGGAGAAGTTTTTGAGAAGGGAAAATGCAAATGCCAAACAGGGCCCTGGACAAAATTATGACACAGATGAAGGCCCTAATATGAGTGGTGGACAAAGGAAAAAAGAAAAGACGGTGAGCTCAGCAATCAGGCAATACATTGATTCACTTTCGCCGGGGATGCGACGGCACCGACTCCGCTGTGCTTGGTGTGTGGTGAGAAGCTGTCCAATATTGTTACTATTGTGATTATTGATTGTTTCAAAGTGATTTTGGAAATATTTACTGCTAGTGGAATATACAATATTGAGAAATCTCAGAAGTAGTTTGTATGCTTCATACCCTGAGTTGTGTAGAGTTAAGCTGTCCAATAGCGCCATGGTGCCAAGCAAGCTTAAACGCCTTCTCCAAACGAAACTCTCTTTCGTTCAAAACAAGCCGACAGAATATTCATCGAAACAGGCCCAGGTGTCACACTAAGTGAGTGTATAAATACATTTAAAAACATATTAACTATATGTATTACTGTGTTAGAGTGTCATTTTGTGTCATTTTGGTTGGTGGTGTACCCCAGGATTTTGTAAATGTAAAAAATGTCCCTCGGCTCAAAAAAGGTTGAAAATCACTGGGTTAAATGACAGAATCAGAATAAATCGGAAAATTGAGGCTGAACTTCAATGCGTTTAAAGTGAGCAAATGCTCTTATATCTATTCAGGCTTAATACATGTGACACAATTAATGTATGGACTTTAATGCCACAGAACTTGTTAATAGCAGCTAGTTCATAAGTCTTGAAAGTGGGATTTGACAAATGTGTGAGGGAGCAAGACTATCAATAGCTATTAGCCAAGCTGGGAAAGTTTCTTTTTTGTTCTGTTTATACCACAATTCCTAAACGCTCTCTAGATCCATATCCCATCAGATCATGGCAACCTGGCTGGTGGAGTCCAATTGTGTGTCTGCAGGTGTAATTTAAAGAAACTAACTTGGTTATGCTCTATCTATTGACCACGATGACAATATTGAATTAATGAGTACAAGTCACTAAGGGGCAATGATGAGTGCTGGCACTGGCCTTTAAGACAGGGGTGGGCAATTATTTTTTCCAAGGGGCCACACGAGAGCCAAAAAATATTATGGAGGGCTGCACCTAAAGGCTGAACTACATTCTACATTATTTATTTATTTATTTACTATATTTGCTATATATTACACATCATTAATATTAACATATTAATATATCAAATATTCATATATTATTAGTATTAATATCATAATTATTATATTATAGTGTATATATAGACATAATATATTGAAATTATAATATAATATAACATTATATTATTTATTATATTATTATAATAAAATTATTATAATAAAATAATAATAAAAACCACTAAAATAAAATGAAATTCAAGAAGACAAGGTGCGAACCAAGATAGAGGCTGACATCCTCAAGAGAGGAAGGATCCCAAGATGGAATGGCCCAATGGACCCAGCCCAGAGGATGGCAAAGCGGACCCAGCCACTGCCGCAGCAGAGGAAAGCAACAGACGATCGGAGGCTGCAGGCTTCCGCTCGCTCTCGCCCCCAGCCGTTCCCCAGCTGATTGCCCTGCCATGGAGTGCCCGCCATCCCGGCTTTGGAGTGCCTGCCATCCCGGGAGGCGATCCGGGCATGCAGCGGGAGCAGTCGGCAAGCTGCGGAGGGTGATCGCCCTGGCGAACTGGAAGGCGACCAAGTCTCCCGGGTCGCCAGGGCGATCAGCCGCCGCAGGTCGCCGACTGCTCCCGCTGCAGGCCCGGATTGCCTCCCAGGATGGCAGGCACTCCAAAGCCGCCACTCCTCCGATTGTTCTCTGTAGCGGCGGGCTGTTACATGTATGGGATGGCAGCAGCGGCACCCCCTCCTCTTGGCCCCGCCCCCGACGCCCTTCTCCTTGGGCTGGACAGAATCTGCTGCCGGGCCGCATCCGCCCTGCGGGCCACAGGTTGCCCAGGTTTGCTTTAAGACCTGTCTGTAAGCTCTCCATGGAGATCTGTTGACCATTGTGAAAATAGAATGTTAGGCTATATAGTTCTTTGTTCTGATCAAACATATTTTGTTCCCATATGGGTTGAGGGACAGACAAGGAGTTAAGCAGGGTTTCACGACAGTACCTTGATCATAACTCTTATGTGTTTTCTGCAATCTGGATTTTCCCTCACTCCAAATTCTATGTCCAATCTCATCTGGGCATTTACACACCAGACTGTGGAAATAGGAGCTTAGAATGGATACAGCACCCCTTATATGGCAGCTGTTCATGGATTTAGGCCGTTTAGTTCATATTACTTAACAGAAGTTAGAACCTTAAGAGACTTTTAAAAATTATTGTTCTTTAAGTGAAGTAGAAGACACTTTTAGCTTGACAGATAACTCCTTAATTCAGGGTTTTACACTTACATAATTTGATTAAGTTACACATTTTCAACAGTTGCAGACTGCATCATGTGACATTTTATTGAAATAGCTAATCCTGGTAGTTTAGGCAAACTTTAGAATTATGGTCCATTAAACTCCTAATCAGCCTCCTTTGTAGATCAACTTATTTCTTCACTCACTGCAGAAATCATCATGTACTTTTGCTATATTGATACCTTTTAAAACCTGAAATGTGTTCCCATGCAGGACGTAAAAAAAATAAATCCCAGACTGCCCAGTTGTCTAGAAGTTGATATTTTCTGTCAATCTTCTGTGTTACGTCCTAGTGAAGTTTTATATTGACTGCTAGAAAGGCTTTGCTCGGTGGCTGAAAAGCTCACTCTTCTTTGGTTCACATGAGAAATATAAGCAATGCAAGTGATGAGTCATGGTGTGTTCAAGTCTTCCTTTGCAAAAAAGAAATTAATACTTCACTTTTGGCAGATACCCAATGATTGAATATCACAAGAGTAATGAACTTAATTTGGAATTAGCCCTGACAAGCACTTGTCAAGCAATGCTTGTACAACGGCAGTTGCGAATGTGTACGCTTTGTTGTGGATAAATGCTAAAAATATAAATAAGTTTAAATACATTTTAATTTCAACTTCATATTTCATTCAACAATAATACTGTGTGTAATCATGTGCGCACACAGAGTAATAGATATAGTAATAGTAATAGATATCATACATAATTTTAAAAAGACAGCTCCTGACCAGGGGCGGTCTAAGGTAATTTTAAATGGTAAGCGAACATTATTTTGGTGTCCCCCCCAAATTAAGTGAATGAGGCCCCGGTGCTTATATCCCACTCCTGCCTGGGCGCAGGCTTCCTCCGCCTGGCCTTGGGTGGCTTCCTGGCAGTCACCGCTGGGAAGCGGCTTCTCCTCCGTAGAGACATGGCGCTTCGTTTCCGCAGAGCAGACCAAGAGAAGGCGGACTTGAAAGTGCTGTCGCGCCGCCCGGCTGCCAATCTCTAGAGGCCTGGTGCGCGTTGCCAGGGAAACCCCGCCCTGCGGAGGGGGTGGGGCTAAGGCTCGAAATGAGCGTCCCCCGCCTCGCGGGCGGAAGGAAGGAGAGGAGGGGCGGGCATGTCTCACGGGGAGACAGACGGGAGGGCATGACGTTACCTTAGCAGCACAAACATTTTTAGCCGTGTGACGCTGTGAGAAGGGGGTGGGTTGTTTGTAATGTGCAGCTTTCATTAGGAGTGGAAAAACACCTTCTTCCTCCCCTCTTACTCGGTAGTTAGGTAATACCGAGTCCTGGAGCCCTGTTGGGAAGAACACTGCATTCTGCAGACTGGCGAAGACAGCAAGCACAGACAGAGCCATATTTTCCATTGCACAAGGCCCAAAAGCGGAACATCGGCTGGACGCTGTCTGGCGGGCGGGGGAATGCGCCCTTTACCCAGATGGCGCCCCATGCAGCGGCGTCCTTTGCCTACCAGTAGGACCGCCCCTGCTCCTGACCATGACATCACAAATTTAAATCCATGATAAATAAGAGGATTTCTAACATTTTCATAGGATTTGTGCATTTTCTGATCAGTTATTAAGTGTGTCATCTTCCAGCATCTACAGTATCTGGTTTCAGATATCTTGTATAGGGAGCAATCTGTCACGTTCTGTTCACATCCTATCCTGCTTTTATGAGAATGTAAACAGTCAAAAGGAAATGTGAAACCATCTGAAAATGCCGTTTCCTGCCATTTTCCCTCTTCCCTTTTCATACGTCTCTGCAAGCTTTTTGATAGAGTTTAATAAGTATATGTGTGCATTTTAAAATATAGATTTAACTATACTTTTCAAGATCAGATGGGATTCGTCTGATAAGTCCATCTTTTTGCTGCAATTGTCTATTCACCTTTACTTCATTATCTATCCACCTTTTCTGCAGCAGCAGATTGATGTTGCAAATATGCTGCAATTTCTCTTCAAGATTTGGTATTTTGTAGCCCCAGCAATACAGTACAAAGTCTGAGGAGAAACAGGAACATGTATCAAAGAAGCAGACGATCAAATAGGTATAATGTATGTACATTCTTTTTTCTCACTAGTGTAATTGATTTATTCCAAGATAAGAAAGTCCAGTTGCAGAAAGCACAGCAGAAAGTCTCCTTGGGTGATGTTGTTTCCAAGTTGCAATTCTTTCTGCGTTGTCGTTTCTCTTCGAGACTCGTTCGGCGTGACTTCTTGAAAGAGGCCGCAGATTTCCGGATAGTGCATCTCCATGCCTCTCAATGTGAGGCCAGGGTGGACCATTGTTGGTGATCAATCTGGCCGAGCCTGAGGTGTTGTTTCAGGGAGTCCTTGTATCTCTTTTTTGGTGCGCCTCTCTTGCGCTGACCCGTGGCGAGTTCAACATAGAGTAGTATCTTTGGGAGGCGGTGGTCTTCCATCCAGGGGCGGTCCTACCGGTAGGCAAAGGACGCCGCTGCGTGGGGCGCCATCTGGGTAAAGGGCGCATTCCCCCACCCGCCAGACAGTGTCCGGCCGATGTTCCGCTTTTGGGCCTTGTGCGCTCTGACACCACGCCGTAGCAAACCTCCCTGCGTGCCGAATAGGGAGTGCTGTGTTTACAGGCTTCTGCGCCTGCGCACAGGAGCTTCTGGACATGCGCGGTGGGGGGGCGCATGCCGAATAGGGAGTGCTGTGTTTACAGGCTTCTGGGCATGCGCGGGGGGGGGGGGAAATAATGTTTTTGGGGGGTGCCAAAATAATGTTCGCTTACCATTTAAAATTACCTTAGACCGCCCCTGCCTCCCTCCTAGAGACATGCTGGCCTTCTCAGTCATCAACACGCTTGTAGAACGCGTGGGATGAGTCCTTCCTGTATCTTTGTTCGTGAAGAAAAGCCGAGAGAGAGAGAGAATTGATTTATTATTTATTTGAAAGATTTATATTCCGCCCGTCTCACCCCGCAGGAGACTCTAGAACGGAGCACAACATGTAGATGGCAAACATTCAATGCCAGGGCATAAACCATAAATATACACAAACATTCAAATCACTTATATCCACTTTAAAATCAGTTGCTTAAAAACCATATCAGGACACCATTCTATTATTGCCTCATTACTCTGCCCCAAAGACTTGGTCCCATTGCCAGGTCTTCACCATCCTTCTGAAGGACAGGAGGGAGGGGCTGATCTAATATTGCCAGGAAAGGAGTTCCATACCCAGGGGGCAATAACTAAGAAGGCCCTATCTCTTGTCCCCGCCAAACGTGCCTGTGACGGTGGTGGGTCCGAGAGCAGGGCCTCCCCAAAAGATCTTAGTCTTTGCGGTGGTTCGTAAAGGGAGATGCGTTTGGACAGGTAAACTAGGCCGGGGCCATTTAAGGCTGCATAGGCCAAAACCATCACTTTGAATTTGAAGTCACAGATACATACATATAATGGGAAGCATCCTCACTTGTCATGCAGGAGGATGGGATTCAATTCCCTGATAGGGCAGTAGATTTTGTAGAACCAGTGTAGTGAACTGAGAATATGGCCCCTTCTACGTAGCTGTATAAAATCCAAATTATCTGCTTTGAACTGGATTATATGGCAGTGTAGACTCAGATAATCCAGTTCAAAGTAAATAATGTGGATTTTATGCCTTGATATTCAGGATCATCTGTCAGTGTAAACGGGCCTTAGGACTCTGGAGACCGGGACTTCAACTTCTGTTTGCTTAGGGGACTCCACTGGGTGATCTTGGGCAAATCTCATTCTCTCCTCCCCAGAGAAAGGAAAAGGATACTCCCTCTGAAGAAATCTTCCCAAGAAAACTATGTGATAGGGTAATAATAAATTGGACTTGGCATACAGCAACAAGAATTGAGGGACCTTCCACACAGCCCTATATCCCAGAATATCAAGGCAAGAAATCCCACATTATTTGAGTTTGGACTCGGATAACCCAGTTCAAAGAAGATATTGTGGGATTTTCTGTTTGGGATATAGGGCTGTGTGGAAGGGCCTTTACTGACTCTTTCTTGTTGTGACCCATACTTAAAATGTGTGTGTATGTGTGTTTGTATTTCCCAAATTGTGGAATACTTGTATTAAGCAGGATTGTAACCATATAAATATGCTGTTATATAGCTCTAAGGCAGGCCTGGGCAAACTTTGGCCCTCCAGATGTTTTGGACTCCAACTCCCACAATTCCTAACAGCCTACTGGCTGTTAGGAATTGTGGGAGTTGAAGTCCAAAACACCTGGAGGGCCAAAGTTTGCCTAGGCCTGCTCTAAGGCTACATGCTTTCTTGAAGTCAACTGCTTTGACATTTTGTGGGCCCTGGCTTAACAAAAGGACCAATCCAGCTGCCCACTGATCTACCCAGTTACTTTTTTGCCTTTATTCCACGTTGCAACCCCCAGTACCACAACAAAACTTTATTACGGTCATTGACCAGCACAAAGCAGGCACAAGCGCCCTAAGAGGGAAAGGACAACTCCCCAGTAAACAGTTATTTAAAATTAGATTACCCCCAGTAAACCTGACAAAGATGAAAGCAAACAAAATACTGTAAGTATGGGTCAAATTGAAAGGGAAGCATGGAAGAAGTTACTAAGGGTCTGATGGAATTGTTGGAAGGAGTGAGAAATGGCTTGTCGGCCCCATGTTCACTATTTGCCTACTACGTTTTAGTGTTCTTTATTTAGCTACGTTTGGTGGTTCCTAAGAGTTTGTAAATTATTCTTTACTTTATAGATTTTTTTGCTGAATGTACCTATTAAGCAATTGCCTATCGTGAGTGCCTCTCCGTTGGCGCCCCCTTGATGTGGGGGAGAGGCTTGCGTACCCTAATGAAGTTGTGAACTATGGTGGCGGTGGCATAATAGCCACCGGTAGGGCCTCCCATGCCAGACAGGTCACAACCGAAGGGTCTGACAAAGAGCATCAATAGGCAGGATGGGCAATCTAGCCTTTGGCAACCATCCTAAGAGAAGGAAAACTCTGATTTCAAACCTGGGCAGATGGTGCTCCTCTAACCCTGTAAGGTCAAACATCTAGAGAAGGAAACTCAAATCAAACCTACGACCTGAGGACCTCGCTGCCACCGTCCAAGCTTGCTTGGCTGCGGCAGACGAACCTTTGGTTTAAAGAGTGAGGCCAGTTCTGTGCACGCTGCGCTCCATCAGAAAGGTCCATTGCACAGGCTAGAAGGACACATCCAACCTCCGAATCATCAACGCGCTTGAAGAACACGTGGGATGAGTCTTTCCTGAATCTTTGTTTGCGAAGAAAAGCCAAGAAAAAAAGTTTGTTGTATTTCCAGTTTGCTGTAAGCCGCTCTGAGTTGAGAACGGCAGCATATAAATATAGTAAAATAAATACTCTCTCGGCATTACTTCGCGAACGAAGATTCTTAGGAAGGACTCATCCCACGCTTTTTACAAGCGCATTGATGACTAAAAAGGCCAATCTGAGATAGGAAAGTTTGGTTGCAGAAAGCACAGCGGAAAGTCTCCTTGGGTGATGTTGTTTCCAAGTTGCGGTTCTTTCTGCGTTGTCGTTTCTCTTCGAGACCCATTCGGTGTGTCTTCTCGAAAGAGGCTGCAGCATTGTGGATAGTGCGTCTCCATGCCTCCCGATGTGAGGCCAGGGTGCACCATTGTTGGTGATCAATCTGGCCGAGCCTGAGATGTTGAGTCCTTATATCTCTTTTTGGGGGCGCCTCTCTTGCTCTGACCTGTGGCGAGTTCACCATAGAGTAGTATCTTTGGGAGGCGGTGGTCCTCCATCCTTTAGACGTGCCCTGCCCAGGGCAGTTGTGTTCTCAATAGCATGGCCTCAATGCTGGTGACCCCTGCTTGCTCAAAGACAGCAACATTTGTCACATTGTCAGGATTGTGCGAAGACAGCGCTGATGGAAGCGTTCGAGGAGTCATAGGTGTTGGCGATAGGTGACCAATGTTTCAGACCCATAAAGGGGAATAGACAGTACAATCTCTCTGTACACACTGCTGCACTCCACCAGAAAAATCCATTGCACAGGCTTGAAGGAGAGATCCAACCTCTGAAAACTAAATCATCAACAAGCTTGTAGAAAGCGCGGGATGAGTCCTTCCTAACAATCTTCGTTCGCGAAGTAATGCCAGAGATTGTGAGTGTAGTTCACAGGTACTGACAGCATAAGTTTAACTTGTGCCTGTTTATAAGGCAATTAGGTAGTTTTGCTAGAAGCTGGAAACAATATGTTTGCCTCCAGGTAATTCCTCTACTCAGCCAAAATACCCTAAAGGCACCAAGTCCTGTCTGATCTTGGAAGCTAAGAAGAGTTAGTACTTGGACCAATGCATACTAGGTGCTGTCAGCTATATTTCGGAGGAAGGACTGGCACTTCTGAGTATTCCTTGTTTAAGAAAACCCTATCAAATTCATAGGTTGACAAACAATTTGAAGTCACAGATACATACATTTCCCTTTCAGCATAAAGTCTGCTGATATATGAACAAACTTGTAGCATGGAATTAGTTTGGAAAAGACTTACACAGTTTCACAGTGACTCCATTCCTTCTTGGAGGTGTTTGAGGATTCCTGTTTGACTTCTTGGTCATTGGTATGTGAGGCCCCTCATGACTTGGTTCTGTCGCTGGGCTATTCAACATCTATCTGAAACCTCTGGGAAATGTTATCTGAAAGTATGAGGTTTGGTGGTGATTACACGCAACTATATTGGCCCTGTTCATTAAATTCCAAGGAAGTTGTTTTGGTTCTTAACCAGAAGCTGACATCTGGTAACGTATTGGATAAGAGCAAACAAACTGAAGCCTAATTTGCCAAGGCAGAGGTGTCTCTGCAGACCAAGATAATTTGACCAGTTAGTCCTGAAGAAAGAAACAAGTTCATACTGTGCTTAACACTAAATACTATGGAGTCACATACCCATATTTAGTCGAGTCTAATGCACCATTGAATCTAATGCGCACCTCAATTTTCAAAACCCTGAAGCCAAAAAAGTATTTGCTGCTGAATGTAATGTGCAGTGGCAAAAAGTGCACTCTTCGTAATTTGGCCCCCAAAAAGGGTGTGCATTACTGTTTCTTCCTTCTTAGAATTCGTTCATTCTAAATAATTGTGTTAGAACGCCAAAGCCTCCAACAATGGAAAAGAAAACCTTAGGTGCATCTATGCCAGACCTGGGCACCTTGTGCCCCGCAGGCTGAATGCAGCCGGCGGGCCGATTTTGACTGGTTCGTGGATCCTTCGGTGCCCGGGGAGAAAAGCGTCGGAGGCGGGGCCATTTCCACAAGAGGAAGGGTAGCCATTCCCACCATCCCATTGCGGGCTGTGGGGCCTGCATCGGCAGACAGCCCGCCGCTCTGGAGAACGATCGAAGGAGCAGCGGCTTTGGAGTGCCTGCCATCCCGGGAGGCGATCCGGGCCTGCAACGGGAGCAGTCGGCGACCTGCGGCGGTTGATCGCCCTGGCGACCCGGAGCGATCAGCCGATCGGGAACACCTCTGGCGGAATGGCTGGGGGCGAGAGCAGGCGGAGGCCTGCAGCTTCCGATCGTCTGCTGCTCTGCTCTGCTGCGGCGGCTGGGTCCGCTTTGTCATCCTCTGGGCTGGGGCCATTGGGCCATTCCATCTTGGGATCCTTCCTCTCTTGAGGATGTTAGCCTCCATCTTGGTTCGCACCTTGTCTTCTTGACTTTTATTTTATTTTAGTGGTTTTTATTATTATTTTATTATAATAATTTTATAATAATAATATAATAATAATATGATGTTATATTATATTATAATTTCAATATATTATGTCTATATATACTATAATATAATAATTATGATATTAATACTAATAATATATGAATATTTCTTGATATATTAATATGTTAATATTAATGATGTGTAATATATAGTAAATATAGTAAATAAATAAATAAATAATGTAGTTCAGAATGTAGTTCAGCCGTTAGGTGCGGCCCTCCATAATATTTTTTGGCTCTTGTGTGGCCCCTTGGGAAACATTGCCCACCCCTGATCTATGCTGTAGAATGAATCCACTTTAATTGCCTTGGTCAATGCTATGTAATCCTGGGGGCTGTAGATTTTGATTTTGAGCCTTCTCTGCCAAAGAATGCTGGTGCTTCACCAAACTACCAACTCCAGAATTGCTTACCATTGAGCCCTGGTCATTTAATTAGAGTTGACATCCTTCGAAGAGGAGCTCCAGGTGCAGCTCCTGAAGCAGATTCACCTTGTGCTTTGGCTCTGCATGAACATTACCATATGATGCGAATCTAATGTGCACACCAATTTTGGCACAATCGTTTAGTCAAAAAAGGTGACCATTAGATTCAAGTAAATATGGTTGTTAAAAGGGATGTGTGTAAACCTCTGCAGTGGTGGAGGAGCTACTAGAGTGCTAATATCTGTGCTGGAGTTTCTTGTTTTAGTAGTCAACCAAAGTCTTGGTCAGGGCTTTTCCTAGAATGGAAATAGCACCACCATTCCTAAGTGTATTTCATGGGCATGGTCCTTGCTGCTCTGGATAACAATCAGCAACACATACTGTAATTAAAATTCTGATTTCTTGTACCCTACATCCCAGAAGTGCGGGAAAGATATTCCTTCTTGATTGCCTTTTTCATGCTGCAAGAAACATTGGGAGAAATATATTGTCGGAAGGTTTTCAATGGCTGGAATCACTGGGTTGTTGTGAGTTTTTGGGCTGTATGGCTATGTTCCAGAAGCATTCTCTCTTGATGTTTCACTTCATCTGTTGCAGGCAAAACATCAGGAGAGAATGCTTCTGAAACATGGCCATACAGCCCAAAAAACCCACAACAACCCATTGGGAGAAATGTTGTCTAGCACAGTGTTTCCCAACCAGTGTGCCGTGGCACACTAGTGTGCTGTGAGCGATCATCAGGTGTGCCGTGGGAAATTGGAACCTAAAATACCCTTTCTTTCCCCTCCTGCCGAACACTTTTTCTTCCTCACTCGGTCTCCCTTCTTCCCAGCCTCGCTCTGCTCATTTTGCCTCGCTTTGCTCTGGGGTGAGTCTGTGCAGTAGCGCCCGCACGGGTCACGTCTTCCTCTCCCCCCCCCCCTGAACACGCTCACGCTGCCCCCTTGGATCAAAATGGTGGCAGAAGCAGCAAGAAAAAGTAAGTGTTCGGCAGGAGGGGGAAGAAAGGGCGCGAAGGGGAAGGGGGAGGAAGAGGTCTCTGTCGAAAGCTGGCATGGGCAAACTTGGACCTTCCAGGTGTTTTGGACCCCAACTCCCATCATTCCTAGCAGCCTCAGGCTCTTTTCCTTTTCCTCCCTCAGCCACTTAAGCAGGAAAGGGCCTCAGGCTGTTAGGAATGGTGGAAGTTGAAGTCCAAAGCACCCAGAGAGCCGAAGTTTTCCCATGCCTGTTTTAGGGACCTTAAAGTGGTGAGCCTCTTTCCAACATTGCGACTCTGGATAGAAAACAAACAACAACATAGCATAACACTGTTTGAGTCCACAGTGCTCTCTGGGTGTAGGTGAACTACAACTTCCAAACTCAAGGTCAATTCCCAAGCAAACCCTTTCAGTACTTTCTGTTGGTAATGAGAGTTCAATATGCCAAGTTTGGTTCAATTCCATTGTTGCAAGAGTTCAGGATGCTCTTTGATTGTGTGTTAACTATAAATCCCAGAAACTGTAACTCCCAAATGTCAATGTCTATTTTCCACAAACTCCATCTCTGTTCACATTTGGGCATATTGAGTATTCATGCCAAGTTTGGTCCTGATCCAACCTTGTTACAGTCCACAGTGCTCTCTGGATATAGGTGAACTACAACTCCAAAACCCAAGGTCAATGCCCACCAAACTCTTATAGTATTTTCTCTTGGTTATGGGAGTTCTGTGTGGGAAGTTGTGTCTTTCTGCCATTCCTGCCAGGATATCTATGTAGTGTTCATCGAAACAGGCCCAGGTTTCACACCGAGTGTATAAATACATTTTAAAACATATTACCTATATGTATTACTGTGTTAGAGTGTCATTTTGTGTCATTTTGGTTGGCGGTGTGCCCCAGGATTTTGTAAATGTAAAAAACGTGTCGCGGCTCAAAAAAGATTGAAAAACACTGGCCTAGCATGATGTCCAGAGCTCAGGTTTTAACAAGTTCCGAAACCTTGATCCATTTAGCTGTTGTCCTTAATGCACTATATTTCAAAGAGCTGTTTTTAATGCAAAGGCTGAAATATGTGTTCTTTTTGTTTCGTTCTCAAATGAACTTTACAAATTCTATAATAAAATCTGCTCCCTTGCTAGGCCAGTTGTGTGGTTGTGCATAAGGACTTCTATCAGGTGTGGGTTAAGCATTCCTTGCCAACTCTTGTGCTTTCAGTCTCACATACATGACCTCTTTTTGGTAGAAGTTGTACAAGAGCCATCATTAACTCCTGTTGAGAACGTAATTAGGAAGCAAGAATTATAATAATTGGTGGCCATTAATTTCTGTCATCACACCAGAAGTAAAAAATGCTCATGTACCCTCAGTGGCGGAGGAATATTTTGATCCACACCGAAGCATCATTAATTTATTCATTGATTTAGTTAATTTAGTTAATGGGGATCAGAAACTCTTTAAAATGGTCTAGAGGCTTCAGAATCAGTTTTCAGCATCTGAGCTGGGTTTTCTATAGCAAGAACCATATTACATCATTAGTTCATATTCAATACCAAGCCCAGTTCAAAGGATTAGTGCCTCGAAACCCTAAATAGCTTGAAACCTAAATATTGGAAGGGTCGCCTTCTCCTATGTCAAAACCACAGTGTCTTTGGATCATCAGAAGAGGTTCTTCTCTGTTTACTTCCTGTAAGAACAGTTCATTTATTACTTGCCAGAAAGATGGAGTTATCTGATAGTGCTTAGCTTTCTAATGTACTCTGTGAGAGATTCATCCACCACTATTGCCGTGTACTTTTCGAAATTAGGTCATGAATGACGCTTTGTACTTGCTCAGACATTTAAGAAGAATGATAACATGTGTATTTTGAAATGTGTGTGTGTGCATATATGTGTGTGTGTGTGTGTGTATATATATATATATATATATATATATATGCATTACTTCGCGAACAAAGATTCTTAGGAAGGACTCATCCTACGCTTTTTACAAGCGCGTTGATGACTAAAAAGGCCAATCTGAGATAGGCAAGTTGAGTTGCAGAAAGCACAGCAGAAAGTCTCCTTGGGTGATGTTGTTTCCAAGTTGCGGTTCTTTCTGCGTTGTCGTTTCTCTTCGAGACCCATTCGGTGTGTCTTCTCGAAAGAGGCCGCAGCATTGTGGATAGTGCGACTCCATGCCTCCCAAAGTGAGGCCAGGGTGGAACATTGTTGGTGATCAATCTGGCCGAGCCTGAGCTGTTGTTTCAGGGAGTCCTTATATCTCTTTTTTGGGGCGCCTCTCTTGCGCTGACCCGTGACGAGTTCACCATAGAGTAGTATCTTTGGGAGACGGTGGTCCTCCATCCTAGAGACGTGCCCTGCACAGCACAGCTGTGTCTCAATAGCATGGCCTCAATGCTGGTGATCCCTACTTGCTCAAGGACAGCAACATTAGTCACATAGTTGGTCCAGTGTATATTTAGGATTGTGCGAAGACAGCGCTGATGAAGGCGTTCGAGGAGTCGTAGGTGTTGACGATAGGTGACCCATGTTTCAGACCCATAGAGAAGAATAGACAGTACGATAGCTCTGTACACACTGATTTTGGTGCTTTGCCTCAGGTGCTTGTTGCTTCAGACTCTTTTGTGAAGCCTTCCGAATGCACTCTATGCCTTTGCTAATCTGTGATCTATCTCTTGATCAATCTTGGCGTCTGAAGAGATGATGCTTCCCAGGTAGGGGAACTGCTGAACAGACTTAAGCACAGATTTACCTATGCTGATGTGGGGATTATATGTATGTATGTATGTATGTATGTATGTATGTATGTATGCTGATAGCTATGGTGTAATGGTTGAATGTTGGATTAGGACTTTGGGAGACAAGGGCTTGAATCCCTACTGAGCCATGAAGGCCCATGGAAGCATAGGAAACCATAAGCCAAAGTTGATTTAGCACAGTTTTTAATTGTACCAGTAAACCTTAATTTGGGTTGTTGTGAGTTTTCTGGGCTGTATGGCCATGTTACAGAAGCATTCTCTCCTGACATTTTGCCTGCATCTCTGTTAGGCATCCTCAAAGGTTGTGAAGTCTGTTGGAAACTAGGAAAATTGGGTTTATATATCTGTGGAATGTCCAGGGTGGGAGAAAGAACCCTTGTCTGCTTGAAGTAGGTGTGAATGTTTCAACTGGCCACCTTGATTAGCATTGAATAGCCCATCAGTTTCAAGGTCTGGCTTCTTACTGCCTGGGAGGATCCTTTGTCCTGATTGTTTCTTGTCTGGAAATCCCCTGTTTTTTTAGTGTTGTTTTTTTTTACTATTATGATTTTAGAGTTTTGAAATACTAGTAGCCAGATTTTGTTCATTGTCATGGTTTCTTCCATTCTGTTGAAATTGTCCACATACTGTATTTTCTGGCATATAAGACGACTGGGCGTATAAGACGACCTCCAACTTTTCCAGTTAAAATATAGAGTTTGGGATATACTCGCCGTATAAGACTACCCCTCTTCCAATGCACACCGAATAAAAATCTAAAAAGCATCCGATTTGATTTCAATATGGTAATTTTCCTATTACTGTACTTCCTTCTCTTCCCCTCCTATCTCGTACCTGCGCACCTGCACCGCTTCACTGCCATCTTCAGGAGCGAGATCTGAGATGCAGAGGAGGAGGTACGATCATAGGATACAACGGCGGGCCAGACAGGTAAAAGAGGTGTGTTTTTTTGGTCCCAGAGCCACTCTATCTCTTTTTTTCCATATCCCGGACGCCTGCAGCTTGCTCCGCCCTTCACTTACATCTTCGCAGTGAGGCGCCCTTTCACCTCACCATCGGGACCGCATTAAGTCCATGAATCCTGATGAATGGATTTTCTTCAACCGTAGTTGTACAGCGTCACCCTTAATACTTTCATACAGTTGCTGCATATGGCAGGGACACGGCCATGGCCATTTTTGAGCTCCACCCACCATATGCGGCAACCACAGATTTTCTAGTCCGGATTGGAAGTTTCAGCACCCGCTCTATAAGTTGACTTCTGGTGTATAAGTTGACTTCCACGTATAAGACGACTCCCTTGTATATGATGACCCCTGACTTTTGAGAATATTTTTCTGAGTTAAAAAGTAGTCAAGATGCTTAAGATCATCCGGAGAGGCCCTGCTCTCGATCCCGCCTGCTTTGCAGGCGCGATTGGTGTGGACGAGAGACAGGGCCTTTTCAGTGGTGGCTCCTTGGCTTTGGAACTCCCTTCCTTATGACATCAGATCAGCCAACTCCCTCCTGACATTTCGCAAGAAGGTCAAAACCTGGATGTTTGACCGGGCATTTGCAGATGTAGTATGATTATCAAATAGAGACCTACGGAACGACGACATTGCAATTGGAAACTGATTTAATAATGAGACGCTGATATTGTGTTTTTAACATTATGTGCTAATTTGTATATGATGGAATTGTGTTGATAATTGTTGATATGTTTGTCGGGCTGAGAGAGGTGGTCTAGAAGCAAAGTAAATAAAATAAATAATACGCCAGAAAATATGGTACTTGTGGATTTCAGTGGTTTCTCTGTGTAGTCTGACATGGTTGTTGTTGGAGTGGTCCAGCATTTTTGTGTTCTCAGATAATATGCTGTGTCCAGGTTGGTTCAAGTGCTCTGCTATGGCTGACTTCTCTGTTGAAGTAGTCTGCAGTGCCTTTCGTGTTCCTTGATTTGTGTTTGGGCAATGCTGCATTTGGTGGTCCCTACGTAGGCTTGTCCACAGCTGGATGGTATATGGTGGACTCCTACAGAGGTGAGAGTACCCCTCTTGTCCTTTGTTGAACGTAGCATTTGTTGGGTTTTCTTAGTGGGTCTGTAGATAGTTTGTAGGTTGTGTCTCTTCATCAGCTTCCCAGTGTGGTCCCATGATGTATGGTAAGAACACTTTTCCTCTGGGTAGATCCTTGTCTTTACTCTCTTTGTCTTTACTAGCCTTAATTTGTTGCATTGGACACTGGCCTGAGAGGGTTTTTTTAGGATAAAAGTATAGATATACAGGTATGTTTGTAAGTAATAAATATTTCTCATAATTGTTTGTTCCTAGCAATGTCAGATCTGGCTGTAGTAATGGAATTAAGATTATGAGTGATTATTTTATATCGTGACATCAGTGTAAACCAGGGGAGCTCATTAGGTAGCTCGGGAGCTACTAGTAGATCTTCGGCCCTCTTCCAGGTGATCTTCGGGCCTCACCAGCTGGATGGGGCGCTCCTGCCATGTGCGCGCACACCCTGTGCGCACGCACGCTCCTGCTGCTGGCTTCCGCTCTCACAGTGCTTCTTTCGCCTGCGGGGCATTGCAGGAAGAAGGAAGCACGAGGCGGGGCCTCTGGAGGGAGCGCCCTGCCTCTCTCTCGTCCAGAAGCAGCTGTGCAGCCTCCGTTGCCGGCAAGACAGGCAGGACGGAGAGCTCCCTCTGGATGCCCCGCCTCGTGCTTTCTCCTTCCTGCAATGCCCCGCAGGCGAAAGAAGCGCTGCGCGGGCGGAAAACAACAGCAGGAGCACGCGCGGTGGCAAGAGCGCGGCAGTGGTGGGACCGCGCGGGAGCACACGGCGGCTGGGGCAGGTAGATCTTTTGGACTTGGTTGCTTTGAGAGTAGCTCGCATTCTGAAAAAGTGTGAGCACCCCTGATGTACACAAACCCATCCCTTTTAAGCATCTGCACAGTTCACCTAATTGAGGTTGGAATCATAATTTTTTTTTTAAAAAAAAACTCCAACTTTTAAACTACCTACTGACAATGTAGTAATTCATAGCTAAAGTATCCCTGAGAAGTGTGGTCATTTAATTGCTGCTAAAAAAACCTCTGGGACAGTTTATTTTACTTTGGTTTGGAAGGGTACCTGAATACAGCATTTGATTTCATTAAGAGGTATGTTTATGAATGCGTGCATGGTGGGGCGGGGGGACGGGGACAGGTGTATACTTTTGTGTACGTAAATATCAGGTTTTAAAATCTTTAAATTGATTTTAGTGACTTGTGTTGGCCACAAATTTTGCAGAATAAGCTTGTCGTCATCATGTAAACATTAAAAAGGTAAAGGCTGTCCCCTGACATTAAGTCCAGTTGTGTCCGACTGTGGGGTGGTGGTGCTCATCTCCATTTCTAAGTCGAAGAGCCGGTGTTGTCCATAGACGCCTCCTAGGTCATTTGCCCAGCATGACTACATAGAGGGCCATTACCATCCCGCCGGAGTGGTACGTATTGATCTACTCACATTTGCATGTTTTTGAACTGCTAGGTTGGCAGAAGCTGGGCCTAACAGTGGGAACTCACCCCACTCTCCGGATTCGAACCACCTACCTCTCGGTTAGCAAGTTCAGCAGCTCAGTGATTTAACCCACCACGCCAGGGGTGCTCATTAGGTAGATTGTGATCTACTGGTAGATCGCATAGGGCGTCCTGGTAGATCGCAGGCAGGGGGGGAGGAAGGCTCAGTCCCGCCCCGCAGGCTCCCGATGCCGCCCAGGTGCAGAAGGAGGTTGGACTAGATGGCCCTTGGAGGTCTCCTCCTATTCTAGGAACCAGTTGTTGTTGTTATTATTATCAGAGGCTGAATGGCCATCTGTAAGGAATGCTTTGATTGTGTTTTTCCCTTATGGCAGAAGGAGGTTGGACTGGATGGCCCTTGGAGGTCTCTTTCTACTCTAGAAACCTGTTGTTGTTACTATTATTATTAGTAGTAGTAGTAGTAGTAGAGGCTGAATGAATATTATCATCATTATTATTATGAATAAATTCAGAGGCTTATACTCACATTTCGTTGAATTCAGACTTAAAATATATTATATGGCTCTCACTGAAATAAATTTCCAAATATTTTGCTTTTATGGCTCTCTGAGTAGTGAGTAGGTAGATCATTTTGACTTGGTTGTTTTAGAAGTAGCTCGCATGCTGAAAAAGTGTGAGCACCCCTGTGCTAGGTTGGCAAAAGCTGGGACTAACAGTGGGAACTCACCCCACTCTCCGGATTCGAACCGCCTACGTCTCGGTTAGCAAGTTCAGCAGCTCAGTGGTTTAACCCACTGCACCACTGAGGCATTACCCCATTACAATGTCTTGTTACTCTTTCATTTTAAACATATTTACATTCATAGCCAAATTAACTAAAATATTTAATGGAGAATTACTGACAGGAGTGCAAAAAATCACATTAACCAAAAGAAAACAGCATGGTAAACACCTCTAATCTTTAATTTTAATTTTGTCTTTTTCCCCCCTCTCATGCAGTACGGTGTGGGTTTTTCTAAAATTAAAATTTAAAACACCCAAATTCTCCATCTTTTGGATCTTGTTTGAAACCATGTCTTCAGTGACGTCTTTCTGCAGGAATCTTTCTTCATAAAACCCTCTTCATTGCTTTCCTCCCTCCCTTCCTCCCTCGCTCCCTCCCCAGCTGAAGGGAAAAGGTGGTGTCCCTGCTGGTCATGCATTGAAATGGAGATTTCCTGGATTCCCTGTAGGATTCTTGCAGACTCCACAAATCCCTTTCCTGCAGGGAGGTTGTAATTTTCAGCTATCTGTACTACAGTATGCTTTGTTGTTTGTTGTGTGAGTTCTCCACATACTCAGCACACACACACAGTCCTTGTCCCTCTCAATAGAAAATCTGCTTGTTGTGATGGAGGGAACATTTGAGAGGAAGAGGACTACATTCTTCCAACTGCGCATGTGTGTGATAAATCGCTATTGTGGTTTTTAAACATGTGCCTTCAGAGGGCTCCGGCATTCCCTCCTCCAGTGTTGTTCCAATAACCTCATACAGTGCAGTCTGGCAGTGACAAAAAAGCAAGAAGGAGGATCAAAATAATGCATAAACAGTAACTATTCCTCAAAAGGCTCCACTTTTAGATTTTTATTTTTTTTGCAGTTTAGCATCATTCATTTCTTTTTCCTTTTGGTTCTCCATTCCCTGCTGATACACATTTTTTACACTAAAAATATCCCAAATCTTAACACAATATATTTTTCGAACCTTCCATTCCTGGGCAAAGTGATTGAGAGGGCAGTAGCGGGGCAGCTGCAGCAGTTCCTTGAGGACACAGCCGTCTTAGATCCCTTTCAGTCTGGCTTCCGCTTGGGGTACGGGATGGAGACTGTGTTGGTCGCCATTTCAGATCAGCTTCGATGCCAACTGGACAAGGATGGTTCAGCGCTGCTTGTGTTATTGGACCTCACAACAGCTTTTGATACAGTCGATTACAATCTTTTGGCCCACCACCTTGGCGTTGCTGGAGTTAGGGGAACAGCCCTGAAATGGCTGTTGTCCTTTCTCCACAATCGGGAACAGCGAGTGGAAAGGGGTGGTTTGGTTTCCGAGAAGGCTCCACTTACCTGTGGGGCCCCTCAAGGTGCCATTCTTTCCCCTTTATTATTTAACATCTATATGCACCGGGAATGTGGCGTAGCTGGCTAAGTGTTAGCTGCATAAGATCTCTCTGACCAATAAGTCATGAGTTCGAGGCCTTCCCAGGTCGAGGTTGGTGCTCAACCTTTAAGTGTAGCCTGCTGTCGACCTTTGCAGCCCGAAAGACAGTTGCATCTGTCAAGTAGGAGATAAAGGTACCACATTAAGTGGGGAGGCAAATTTTGACTGAATTATGAGGCCATTAAAAGAACTCCAGGAACGCTGAGAATGCGGAAGGAACAAGAAGGGACTTTGGGAACACTGAGAGATGAGTGCGTCAGCTCCCCCTGGTGGCCAGAGTTTGCCTCTGTTCATCTATATGTGTGTATGTGGAAACGGCAGGGATTGTCTGCTAAGTACTGTATGTGTACCTGTAATCCGCTCTGAGTCCCCTTCGTGGTGAGAAGAGCGGAATATAAATAAAGTGTATTATTATTATTATTATGCGACCACTTGCTGGTTTGGTTCATAGCTTTGGGCTGGAATGTTATCAGTACGCTGACGACACCCAGCTCATTCTGAAAATGGAAGGCCGGCCGGACTCCGTACCTTCTTGTTTCCAACAGTGTCTTGAAGCCGTTACTGGTTGGCTGCGTGCCAGTAGATTGAGGGTGAATCCAGCAAAGACGGAGATACTGTGGCTGGGCCCCCCGGTTGGTGGGGAGGCCCGACTGCCTAGCTTGGATAGCGAGGCATTATGCCCGATGTCCTCAGTAAAGAGCCTTGGGGTCGTTTTGACCCGTTGCTGTCGATGGAGGCCCAGGTCTTTTTCCACCTGCCTTTTCCATCTGCGGCAAGCTAGGCGTCTGGCCCCCTACCTATCCAGAGACGACCTGGCCACGGTGCTCCAAGCCACGGTCATCTCGAGACTGGACTACTGTAATGCCCTTTACATCGGCCTGCCCTTGTCAGTGATCCGGAAACTCAAGCTTGTCTAGAATGCTGCTGCGCTACTTCTCACTGGGGCTCCAGTGAGATGTCACATAACACCTATCCTCCAGCAGCTTCAATCGCTTCTGGTCGAGCACCGGATCACCTTCAAGGTGATGGTGTTAACTTTCAAGGCCTTGCATGGTCCGGGGCCACTGCATCTGAGGGACCGTCTTTTCCCCTACCAACCCCAGAGGTCACTTCGTTCCGAACAAATGAACCTCCTTGAAGTACCGACCTTCAAAGCAATCCATCTTACATCGACCTGGCGCAGAGCCTTTTCTGTAGTGGCGCTGTCAATATGGAACACTCTTCGTAGCGATGTACGGGCCATGCAGGACATTCTCTCCTTCCGTAAGGCCTGCAAGACTCACCTTTCCCGGCTAGCCTTTGCTAGGCCAGAAATCTTTTTAAAGCTAGTTTAATATGTGCAGTATGCTTTTACCTCTGTGTGTTTTACCTGATTGTAAGCCGCTCCGAGCCCTCGGGGAGTGGCGGCGTACAAGTCCAAATAATAAATAAATAAATAAATAAATACTCCTGCCTCAGCAGAGCCCTCAAATCAGGTATTGGCAGAGGCCGCTACTACAGCTACTGACTGTTGTTGGAAGGGTTTTCCAGGGGTCATGATGATAATATGATCGCCAGCTTTGGAAGCAAACAAGCTCTTTAGAAATAAAAGAGAACAATTTTCCAGCATTGTAGCTTGGATCTTCCCCAGAGTCTTTTGTTTATTGCAGTCTGAAAAGCTTGGTTATAGCATCATGACTGATATCAGTAGAAAGAATTCAATCTGGACCAAGTGCCTTGCTTTTCCGCTTGCCACGGGTCATACTGACTTGGAGGTGGGGTAATTTCCTGGACCACGTGGGAAACTTCATTCGGAAACTTCTTAATTCGGAATAAATTCGGATCAAATTCCTTTTTGAAGCGATTTTGAAGCGATTTGGGAACCTGGAAGTATCCTTGCCATTTTGAAGCTTTTTCCGCCATTTCTCTTACAAAGAGTCGGAAATGATGTAGCTTTTCAAACCAGTGTGGATGGGATTCCCTTTGTTTCCTTTCCCTTCCGTGTCAGACCTGAACAAGAGCCGTGTTTAACCCAGTTTGGATGCGGATGTCCTTCGCGGGAGAGAAGGACATCCACATCCAAACTGGGTTAAACACGGCTCTCACGTTTTAAAATGTAGGAAAGGGAATCCCCCAAGTTTTGCCTGTCCTGTTTGCAGGTTTTCACGCATCGTGCAATCGCAGACGCCATTAACGAAGCGATTCTGAAATTTCTGAAATTTTGAAACATTTCTTCAGAAAATTTCAGAAATCATTTGAGAATCAAATCGCCAGCGCCCCCTACAACCAAAACAAGTTTTGGACCATTTCCCCCCTTGATCAACCAGGCCTAGTACTTACCTACCAGTGGCTTCCTCTTTCCTCTTGCTGGTGTTCTGGGTGGCATCAACGCTAATTCCACCATTGCTGCATTAGATAATGCTTTGTGCATCAGGAAAAAATGGTTCTGGTTATCTCACAATACATTTTACTCTAAAAGACTGTGCCACAGAACTCTGTGGTAATGTGTGATTGTAGTTGAATTTTTCTAGAGCAGTGATTTTCAATCTTTTTAAGCCGTGGCACATTTTTTACATTTACAAAATCCTGGGGCACACCACCAACCAAAATGACACAAAATGACACTCTAACTGTCATTTTACTAACTGCCACCCTCCCCCTCATGACGCCGCTGCTTCCACCAAACCCGCCCCCACCCCCCGGGAGGCCCACGTGCAAGAAGCCCGTCACCGTCCTGCGGGGGAGGGCTGCGCTGAGTGGCCAAAGCGCACGCGGGCTCGGCTGAGCAGAACAAATAGGAAATGAGCACACGGGGTGGCTCCGAGCCTCGGAACAAACTGCGGCGGAGGCTCGCAGCCGTCGCCACCCCCAGCTCTCCTTCCCGAAGGGGTTCAGCCCCCCCAGGAGTGCCTCCCCCCCCCCACGTCCCTTCGGCTTCCCTGCTGTTGCCTTGGGGCCAGATCGGGAAGGAACCAAGCTGGACTGTGGAGCTGCACTTCCCGGTCTCTGCTCTGCAGCGAACCCAGAGCCCAGCCAGGAGAGGCCAGGAGATGAGGGGTTGCTCTCCTTCCCCAGCACGGAGGGGCTAGGGGACAGAAAGACTCACCTCGAGCCTCTGGGAGCGGGGTCGGACGGGGGCAGCTCCCGCAGACGACTCCTCCCTCTCCTCCTCCTTGCTGCCGGAGGGGAGGAGGGCAGAAGAGCGCCCAGGAGCCAGGAAGCAGGAGGAGCCGCAGCCCGGCCAGGTAGCCCTTGGCGCACAGAGAGAGGGAAGGAAGGAAGGGTAGGAGAGGGAGGAAAGTTCTGGACGCCAAGGGCTCTCCCTGACTGTAGCCAGGCTGACTGGCATTGCTGCTTCAGCCAGGAAAGCCTCATTTCCGCTGCCTGAAGTTTCCTGTTAGGCTCTCTCTCTCTCTCTCTCTCTACACTGTAATTTTCCACGGCACACCTGATGATCTCTCACGGCACACTAGTGTTCCACGGCACACTGGTTGAAAATCACTGCTCTAGAGTATAAATGAGAAAGTACTTAAAGTTTTTTTTTAATCATGTCAGAAGCGACTTGAGAAACTGCAAGCTACTTTTGGTGTGAGAGAATTGGCTGTTTGCTGGGACATTGCCTTGGGGACGCACGGATCTCTTACCATCCTATGGGAGGCTTCTCTCATGTCCCCGCATGGGAAGCTGGAGCTCACAGACAGGAGCTCACCCTGTCTCGCAGATTCGAACCACTGACCTTCAGTTCAGCAGTTCAACCAGCACTGTATTGACTTGTCAGTGCAGGAACCTTGTTTACAAAATAGTTCCACACTGAGTAATCTTTACATATATTTACAGACTGGGTTTGTTGAACTCTACAATGAACAATTAATGTTGAATAAATGCTTGTTTTAGGATTGGGAAATTTCACTGTTTTCCTCTGCCATTACTGACTGCTGCTATAGAAGAGTCCTCTTCCTCTGGGTGTTTGCATAAGATTGGGTGAAGGAAGTACTTAAATGTATGTGTTCCTATGAATGAGAATAGCATGTCAATTAGCCAGTGAAGCGATTTACCAGAGTTATTGAGGCACTGATTACTCTGAAAATTTTCAGCATCAACAGGGTAACAGTGCACTATAATTGTCCCCTTGCAGAAAGACCTTGCTAGGCTTGATAGAAATGAGTGTCTGATAATAGTGACTGGGGTCAAAGAATTGGCAGTCAGTTGATGATCATTTATTTATTTATGATCTACCATAGCCATAACAGGGCTGTGGGTGCACCTAACTAGATCGGAGTGCACCCACAACTCAACTCAGAGGTATACAACCTACCTCTTGACTGCATCCCGTGTTTATTTATTTAAAATTTTAATATTCACATTTGGCCTGCCCAAAATGGTTTTAAACTGTATGTTATTGCTTTATGTTTGAGTTTTATTGATGGTATTGTTTTATACTTGCTGTTGTGTTGTTATTATGTGTTATTGGGCTTGGCCTCATGTAAGCCGCACCGAGTCCCCTTGGGGAGATGGTTGTGGGGTATAAATGAAGTTAATAAATAGTAAATAATAATAAATAAGCTCTGTGCTGCTTGTTTCCTAATTAAGGATCGAGAGGCATGATGGGCAACCTTTTGAGCGTGGTGTGTCAAAATTTGCCGAAAAACCAAGTAAAATTCAGATGGTGTGTCACTTCAAGAAAACCCCCCCATAATTTCACAATATGGTTGCTGATAATGGCACAGGGTCCCCAAAGGTGCCTCTCGCTGCTCCCTGCTTTGCCAAATCCTCCTCCTGATTCCTCATCCTTACCCCAGTCTCCCCCGGCTGAAGCAGCGATGGACCGGCAGCGTGTGTCAGTAGAAATGGCTACGCGTGTCAGTACTGACATGTGTGTCATACGTTTGCCATCAAGGAGCTAGAGTCTGAAAGGCAGCAAGCATCAAGTTTCCCAGGCAGTGGTCAAAAGGCCAAACTCGTTGAATTTGAACCAGGCCTGATCAATCCTTCAGTACATACTTCTTACCAAGTTCATATTGCATTATCCTATGTATTCTTCCATGAGTCAAAATGGTTCATGGAATACAGCACGTCTAGATCCAGGTAATGCAGTAGATTAGGCTACGAGGATGCAGAGTTCATGCCTGTTTATAGACCCGGATTAAGCTGTTTTGGCACCCTAGGCCACACATTGGAAGCCCCGCCCCCAGGGACGGGGCCGCTGCCACGCATGCCCGGAAGCGGCCATGGGGACGGGGCTTCCCTGTGCTTCTTCCTCCTCCGAGGAGGAGGAAGGGAAGCCACGCCCCGGTGGCCTCTTCAGAGGAGGAAGGAAGGGAAGCCTTTGGGTCCGCTGCGGCAGCACCCAGGAACATGGCGGAGGAGGCCGCGGTGCTTGAGTCCTCTCCTGCCATGCATGCACGGCAGCGGCCACGGGGACCGGGCTTCCCTCCACCCTCTTTCTCCTCCGACGAGGAGGAAGGAAGGGAAGCCCCGGGGGCCGCTGCGGCATCAAGGAACATGGCAGAGGAGGCAGAGGCTGCAGCACTCGCTTCGTGCCCTCCCTCCTGCCGCGCATGCCCAGAAGCAGCCATGGCGGCGGGGCTTCCCTTCCTTCCTCCTCCTCCTTGACTCAAAGAAGGAGGGTGCAGCGAGGAGGAGGAAGTGGCCCCGGGGGCTTCCCTTCGCCTCCTCCTCCTCACGCTCTCCTTCCTTAACAAGGGGGTGGGGGCGATGGCGAGGGGAGGGCGCCATTCCCTCCTCCTCCACCCCCTCGCAGCGCTCTCCCCCCACCTTCCCCCAAGAGATTGAGAGAGAGAGTCATCATGCTGCACGTTGCGGTTTTGTCTGAACATTTTTTTTTTGGTCCTTGATCTGGCGCCCCCCTCGGCTTATGCCCATAGGCCACATCCTTGCTGCCCTAAATGATAATCCGGGCCTGCCTGTTTACAAGTCATATCAAGTTTACAAGTGAATTCTTTACTGTTTTGTTTGTGGCCACATACATTCCTCGCTTAGAACAATTATCTGCAAAGCTTGCGTTGGACACCGTATACGATTTCTACCAAAACTAAAGATGACTGTGTCCTTAATCAACTGATGCCTTAGTGTCTAAAACAGCAGGTTGACATGTCACTACAGAGCTCCCACATGAAAGGCTTGCCTCGACAAATTAGCATGGAATTCAGGCGCTTGGCTCGGAATCTAAACAGAAGAATTTCCCTAACAGTACTGAGTCATCAGAGCTTTGGTTGGTGAGGGGTGTGTATGTGTGTGGTTTTTACTGGTATTAAGCATCTACCAATATTTTTTCAAACATTGGCTGTCCCTGTAAAAATTGAATCCAGAATTGTGGTTACGTAGTGAGAAAAGATATGTTTCCCACCTGTTGTAGAAAACCTGGTTTAATTTAGTTCTGGCCCAATTTCTTAGAAAAAAGTAGTTGTTCAGAAGGATGTAAGAGGAATTACACATTTTGGCAAACACAACCGGTTCTTTCTAGTACTTTAAATAATGGAATCATGCCCCAAACAGGCATTGTTTCATTTGTGCAGAGTTTGGACTAATGATTAAAACAGAGGAAACATGCAGATTCCAAGAAACCTCATAAAATAAGATGATACAAATGGCAAGGAGGCCTCTCTCTCGTAATTAATATTATCTTATTTTCTCAAGTGTGACCTGGATATAATCAGTTTGATTTTTATTTTATATATCATATCAGGAGCAAACCAAACAGGTTTTTTAAAATAAAAAAACAACATAAAGTTTAAAAACTTCTTGCCTCCTTTCTATGTATTAGAGCAGACCTGGGCATCTTACGGCCCGCGGGCCGGATGCGGCCTGTCGGCCGATTCTGTCCAGCCCAGGGATAAGGGTGTCGGGGGCGGGGCCATTTCTGCAAGAGGAAGGGCTGCTGCTGCCGCCATCCCATCACGGGCTGTGGGGCCTGCGTCGGCAGACAGTCTGCCGCTCCGGAGAACGATCGGAGGAGTGGTGGCTTTGGAGTGCCTGCCATCCCGGGAGGCGATCCATTCCTGCAGCAGGAGCAGTTGGCGACCTGCGGCGGCTGATCACCCTGGTGACCCGGAAGACTTGATCGTCTTTCAGGTCGCCAGGGTGATTAGCCACCACAGGTCGCCGACTGCTCCCGCTGCAGGCCCGGATCGCCTCCTGGGATGGCAGGCACTCCATGGCAGGGCGATCAGCCGATCGGGAACGCCTCTGACAGAATGGCTGGGGGCGAGAGCGGGCGTAGGCCTGCAGCCTCCAATCGTCTGCTGTTCTGCTCTGCTCTGGTGCAGCGGCGGCTGGGTTCGCTTTGTCATCCTCTGGGCTGGGTCCACTGGGCCATTCCATCTTGGGATCCTTCCTCTCTTGCGGATGTCAGCCTCCATCTTGGTTCGCACCTTGTCTTCTTGAATTTCAATTTATTTTATTTTAGTGGTTTTTTATTATTATTTTATAATTATAACAATTTTATTATAATAATATAATTAATAATATAATATAATGTATATTATATTATAATTTCAGTATATTATAATATCTATATATATACACTATAATATAATAATTATGATATTAATACTAATAATATATTTATATGTCTTGATATATTAATATGTTAATATTAATGATGTGTAATATATAGTAAATATAGTAAATAAATAAATAAATAATATAGATTAGACTGTAGTTCAGCCTTTAGGTGCAGCCCTCCATAATATTTTTTGGCTCTCGTGTGGCCTCTTGAAAAGAATAATTGCCCACCCCTGTACTAGAGACTTACAACCTGCTTTATACTTATTTATTTATCGTGTTAGAAATGAATTGAGAACACAGTGATAATGTACAAAAAACAACAAACCAAGTTAAAAACTTGGCATTATCCTAAATGTCCTCTGACCAGTAGCTGGCCGCTTGGAGTGCCTCTGGTGTTGCTATAAGAAGGTCCTCCATTGTGCATGTGGTGGGGCTCAGACTGTGTAGTAATAGGTGGCCTGTGGTTTGCTCTTCTCCATACTCGCATGTCGTGGACTCCACTTCGTAGCCCCATTTCTTAAGGTTGGTTCTGCATCTCGTGGTACCAGAGCGCAGTCCGTTCAGCGCTTTCCAGGTCACCAAGTTTTCTGTGTGCCCAGGAGAGAGTCATTTGGTATCAGCCATAGATTGAGGTTCTGAGTTTTAGCCTGCCACTTTTGGACTCTCGCTTTTTGAGGTGTTTCAGCGAGTGTCTCTGTAGATCTTAGAAATTTTATTTCTTGATTTAAGTCGTTGGCATGCTGGCTGAGATCCGAACAGGGGGTGGGCTGAAGATGTCAATGCCTTGGTCCTTTCACTATTGGTTGCTACTTCCCAGCAGATGTTAGGTGGTGCAATACCAGCCAAACAGTATAATTTCTCCAATGGTGTAGGGCGCAGACACCCCGTGATGATGCAACATGTCTTATTAAGAGCCACATCAACTGCTTAAACATCTTAAGAACAGAGCTCTGAGGATGACTTGGGAAGAAATCCGACTGGAGCATTGCAGCACACCCAAATACCTGGACCTTTCTCTAACCCAGTGTTTCCCAACCTTTTTTGAGCCGCGGCACACTTTTAACATTAAAAAAATCCGGGGGCACACCAGCAACCAAAATGACACAAAATGACACTCTAACACAGTAAAGAACGGCTGGGGGATGGTGGCCTGCTGGGAGCAGCTGCTGGGAGTGCCAAAGTTGGGGGAGGGGGAGGAGCCAGGCCACACCAGGCCCCGCCCCCTCCCTCAGCTTCAGCTCTCCCACAGCTTCTCCAGCCTTGAGAGGGCAGTGCCAAGCTAGCGGTGGCAGAGCCAGCACAATGCTGGCTTGGTACTGTCCCCTCAAGGCTGGAGAAGCTGTGGGAGGGCGGAAACCGGGGAGGGGCGGAGCCAGGCCGCATCATGCCCCGCCCCCTCCCCCCAGCTTCCACTCTCCCACAGCTTCTCCAGCCTTGAGGGGGCAGTGCTAAGCCAGCGGTGGCAGAGCCAGCACAATGCTAGCTTGGCACTGTCCCCTCAAGGCTGGAGAAGCTCTGGGAGAGCGGAAGCCGGGGGAGGGGGTGGAGCCAGGCCGTGGCATGCCCCGCCCCCTTCCCTGGCTTCCTGCTCAGCGCGGCTTCAGCGAGCGAGGGGCGAGAGTCATGGCGGGAGTCATGCCGTATTGGAGGCTGGCTGGGGAAACGGCTGAAGGAGGCGGCACCCCGGCCCCTTCTTCTTTTTCTTCACTGCCACCCGCCCTTTCTCCCCCCTCCCCCAGCAGCAGGAGTTTGGTAGGAGGAGGGGGGAAGGAAGGGGGGACAGAGAGCTTTTCTCACGGCACAGCAGGAGGTCCGTCACGGCACACTACTGTGCCGTGTCACAGCGGTTGGGAAACACTGCTCTAACCTACAAGAAGCACTGTCTGAATGTCAAGCAAAAAGTGAGCGCTAGAAACAATATCTTATGAAAACTGACTGGCACAACCTGGGGATCACTCAGTTTGATGCTCAGCATGTTTATTTATTTATGTATTTTATTTATTAATCAAATTTGTATACTGCCTCTCCTCGAAGGCTCAAAGCGGTTTACAATATGCATAACAGTACATTACATTTAAAACGAAGAGAATTTCCGATCAGCCAATCAACAGGATTCAAATGCCAACCGGAATAGATAAGTTTTACAAGCTCTACGAAAGGAAAGCAAATTTTCAAGGGCTCGTGTTTCTGCTGGCAAGGCATTCCAGAGGCAGGGTGCCACCACCATGAATGCTCTGTGCCTAGTAGCCATCAAATGGAAAGTCTTAAAGTTGGGTACTTCAAGTAGATTCTGGTCTTCTGAACGGAGTGATCTCTGGAGTTGGTAGGGGGTAAGGTGGTTTACACAGCCTCACTGATTTCAGTGACATTTATTGGAGCTTACCCATGGCCCAACATATAATAACAAAACAAGAGTACATACTTCAAAATATCTTTAGGGTTTTTGTTTCAAAATACTACATTGCGGGTATTCCCTCCCATGGGAATCTCCAGATCTATTGAACTTGCCTAGCCTGCAGTTCCCAACCAGGCCCGGATTAAGACCTTTTTGTGCCCTAGGCCACACTGTGGAATTACGCCCCCGTTTCGCACGCCGCCACTTGCGCCCCACCCCCGGAGGGAGTGACGTTGCTTGGGCTACACTCCTCCTCCCTCCCTCCTGAGGACACGCGAGTTGTCCCAGCGGCAGTTGCGCTGCGTGAATGGGGCGCCGCGTGGAAGGGCGCCGCGCAGTTGCTGCTGGGACAACTCGGCGTGTCCTCAGGAGGGAGGGAGGAGGAGTGTAACCCAAGCGACGTCACTCCCTCCGGGGGCGGGGCCCGAGCGACGTCACTCGGGCCCCGCCCCAGGAGGGAGTGACGTCGCTCGGGCTACACTCCTCCCTCCTTCTGAGACCATGGTGAGTTGTCCCAAAGGCAGTGGCAGCTGCGCTGCATGAATGGGGCGCCGTGTGGAAGGGTGCCGCGCAGTTGCTGCTGGGACAACTCGGCGTGTCCTCAGGAGGGAGGGAGGAGGAGTGTAGCCCAAGCGACGTCACTCCCTCCGGGGGCGGGGCCCGAGCGACGTCACTCGGGCCCCGCCCCAGGAGGGAGTGACGTCGCTCGGGCTACACTCCTCCCTCCTTCTGAGACCATGGCGAGTTGTCCCAAAGGCAGTGGCAGCTGCGCTGCATGAATGGGGCGCCGTGTGGAAGGGCGCCGCGCAGCTGCCGCTGGGACAACTTGGCGTGAGTCATTGCTACTTTTTTTTGGCCTTGATCTGGCGCCCCCTTCGGCTTACGCCCATAGGCTACGGCCTTGCTGGACTAATGGATAATCCGGGCCTGTTCCCAACAAGACTTGAAAGAGAAAAGCACCATCATCATTCAGGCTGGGCAGTGAATCCATTCCAGGATTTAGCTAGAACTCTAAAGGAACTATACAAGATGCTGTATTGTCAGTTATTCAGAACACAATCACCAACATCCAAAGAACTGGTTGAGACACTCCATATAGGTGCCCAATGGTGATGTTACATCATCCACACGCAGCAGGCCTACATTCCCCATTGCAAACTATGTCTTTTTCATCATTGAAAAGACATTTATCTGTACTGAATGAAAAAAATTGTGTTTTTGAGAAAGGGAATTCGGAAGGATCATTTTGTACATAGAAAGTGTAGCACAATTTCCCAGAATACTGGTTGTGACTCATAGAGGGTTTTGCAGAAAATATAGAAGATGTCCTCAGAAGAGTGGGATTAATGGGTAGCGTTCAGGAAAGTATGTGTGGCTGGCTGGCTCCCAGGTATTTTTCTGCTGATTGATTTAGTACTATAAATAGCAAAGCAGATTTGGAGACCATCATTTGGAGACTCCAGATTTGGAGTTGCCTCACCAAAATGAGAGAATGGGGGAGATAATCCTGTGTTAAGTTTCATGACTTGAATAAAGCAATTACATTCTCTTTATGTAGTTAGCAGGTCCGCATTCTTCCATCTCCGACAGGCTAGGCGACTGGCTCCTTACCTATCCGGGAATGACCTAGCTACGGTCATCTTGAGGCTAGACTACTGTAACGCCCTCTACATCGGCCTTCCCTTGTCGACAACCCGGAAACTTAAGCTGGTGCAAAATGCTGCTGCTCGATTGCTGGTGGGAGCATTGGCAAGAGAGCACATTACACCAATTTTACAGCAATTGCACTGGCTACCAGTAGAGTACCTGATTGTCTTCAAGGTGCTGGTTTTGACCTTTAAGGCCTTGTATGGTCTAGGCGGGAGGAACTTAAAGACTATCCAGTCAACAAATAGCAGTTTCAAATAATATATTGTATGATGATCTACATACTCATGAACATATCAAATCATTCTTATCATCATAATGTTTTGCCCGCAATCGGGTAAACATACACATCAGTAATTTCATGCAGTGATCAGTACAATAATTCATTGATATTCACAATAATTCATTGATATTCACAATAATTCATTGATATTCATTCAATTACATAAATTCAACACATTCTGCATCAGTCCCATCTCATGAGTCCCATAGTCCATTATTGCAATATTCACAATTATAAGGCAATCTTGGGTAAATAATAATAATAGTTCAAAGTAGGCTCATTGCGGTCTGACGATTGCGTCAATACCCGCGCTGAAATCGTTTCGCTGGTAACAGCTTTATCAAAGACCAGGGACGATTCCTGTTGCTTTGATGTGATGTGTTGAGGATCAAATATAACAGAAGTATATCTTAATGAGGCACTGAGCCTTCCTGAGGCACTAAGCCTTTCTGGGTCCGTTCCTGCCGCCTTTCAGTAACAAGACAAAGAGCCTTCTCCGTGGTGGCGCCGACTTTATGGAACGAGTTACCAGACGGAGTTTGCGCTATCACAGAGTTTGCCCCCTTCCGGAGGGCCTGCAAGACGTTCCTCTTTAAGCAGGCCTTCAATCTAAGCGCCTCCTGATAATTCTGTCCATACCCTTGTGTTTTATATAATCAAACTGTTTTTATGTGTATTTTTATTGTTTTATGTAAACTGCCCTGAGCCTACAGGGAGGAGCGGTATATAAAAGTGAAAAATAAATATATAAATGTAGAGGCAGAGCTCCCATTTATGCTTCTGTGGGGTTAAAATGTGCATAGAACTCTGTTCCACATACTGCTCTTGCTCTGATTTTCTGGGATCTAGAAGCAAGAAATGTAGTCTGTCTTTTTCTTATTTGAAGTCACTGAGACTCGGCCTGCTCAAGTATACAAGGCTGAACACTATGTGGATTGCAGTCTCAGTATTAAAATGATTTCCCCTCCTGGCTTCCAAAGGCAATTCATGGTTATATGCTAATTACACTGCCGCCTGTTGGCAATCATAGGTGACATTTACCTATGTAACAAGCTGTTAGCTTTCAAGAGATGGTACTCTTGGGCTCTGCCTACTATCTGCGAGGATTAAAATGTGCTTGAAAAGTACCCTTACGTGACTGAATAACCAAGGCATTGTCTTACAGGAAAATGTCCAAGTTTTAATGTAACAGTGCACCTCTGTAACCTCTGATTACGTTGGTAGGGAAATCACCAAGGATTAGTGTTCTGGATAAACATGTGTATCTGATCGCTAAGCTGCATGCTTTTTAAGATAACTGGAAATATTAATTTTGTAGACCTGGGTTTCTAGCCTTGCTTTAAATACAATCGTTTTACTGGTTGAGCACCCATATGTGAAATGCTAGACACCAGAAGCATTTTGGATTTTATTTATTTATTTATTTAAAACTTTTATACCCTGGCCTTCTCACCTCCGAAGAGGGACTCAGACCGGCAAACAGCAAGTATTCAATGCTAACATTTAAAATCTAAAAACATCATAAATTTACAATAAAATTATCAAATACAATACAATAAATGCATTTTAAAAGCCTTTCGCCAAAAGTAAAATCAAGTCCAACTTAATCCATATATTCGGTCTGTATCTAGTGGTTAGCGACTTTAGTCGCTTAGCGATCTCCTCCTTCATTCTGCGAAGGCCTCATTGCACAGCCACGTTTTCACCCGCTTCCTAAAAGTCAGGAGGGAGGGGGCGGATCTAATTTCATTTGGGAGGGAATTCCACAGCCAGGGGGCCACCACAGAAAAGGCCCTGTCCCTCGTCCCCACCAGATGCAGCTGCGAAGGTGGTGGGACCAAGAGCAGGGCCTCTGCAGACAATCTTAGCACTCTTGACGGTTCATAGGGGAGAATACGTTCGGATTTTGCTGTCCTCTGAGGATTGTTTTCATGTCAGGAGCGACTTGAGAAACTGCAATTTGCTTCTGGTGTGAGAGAATTGACTGTCTGCAAGGACGTTGCCCAGGGGACGCCCTGATGTTTTGATGTCTTACCATCCTTGTGGGAGGCTTCTCTCATGTCCCTGCATGGGGAGCTGGAGCTGACAGAGGGAGATCAACCCACTCTCCCCGGATTCAAATCGCTGACCTATTGGTCATCAGTTCTGTCGGCATAAGGGTTTAACCCATTTTGCCACTGGGGGCTCCTCCTCTGAGGCTGAAGGAGTGTGACTTGCTCAGAGTCACTCAGTGGATTGCCATGGTGGAGAGGGGATTTGAACCCTAGTCTCCCAAAGTTAAAGTACTTTTAGACTGAGGACTGAGCACAAAAAAATCTTGGTTGGAAGCTTGTAAAAAGTTTACACACACATTAATGCATTACACAACTAGGGGCACTTTCCAAAAAGGTTGCCAAAAGGGGAGGCTACTTTTCAAGGTTATACAAGTGCGGTGGGGTGTTGTTGTGTGACCTGAAGTCACTTCTGGGATAGAACAATCCTAAGAAGATTTCTTCATAAGATATGTTCAGAAGGAATTTGTCTTTTTTCTGAGGCTGTGAGAGTAAGACGTGCCCAGTCGCTTGATGGGTTTCCATAGCTAAGCAGGGATTCAAATCCTGATTTCCCATTATTTCGGTCCAGTACACTGACCCCTTTACTATGCTAGCTGTGTCCAGTAAGCGATGGATAAGATCTTTGCCTGACCTCAAAGCACTGCTGCCAGCCAGAATACATGACACTGGGCTTGACAGGGCAAACCCAATGTAAGCAAGCTTTCTCCATTCCATCCTCTTGTCAGGAAGTGTTTCCTTTACAATATAGAACAAGGTTGGGCAAATAAGGATGGGTTAATGTGCCAGTGTTTCTCCTCCTGGGTTCTTTGGCTCCATACTCTCACAAATATACTGGTATGTTTTATTGTAAACCGTGAAAAGATGGACTGCAGCATTAAGAACATAAGAACATAAGAAGAGCCGTACTGAATCAGACCTCAGCCCATCTAGTCCAGCATTCTGTATCACACAGTGGCCCACCAGTTGTACACGGGGATCTCGAGCAGAAGGGAGGGCAAAACCCTGACCTGCTCCCGACCCCCCACAACCAGTACCCAGGGAAATCCTGCCTACCTCAACCAACTCCGAGGTGGCACATTGTCGTAGACCAGTGGTTCCCAAACTTTTTTGGCCTACCACCCCCTTTCCAGAAAAAAAATTACTCACCGCCCCACTAGAAATTATTATTTTTTAAATGTAATAGCAATTAAACAGAAATATATATGTATTAATGCAGTGGTTCTCAACCTTTCTAATGCCGTGATCCCTAAATAAGGTTCCTCAAGTTGTGGTGACCCCATCCATATTTTCGTTGCTACTTCATAAATAATTTTGGTACTCTTATGCAAATATCTAATATGCAGGATGTATTTTCATTGTTACAAATTGAACATAATTAAAGCATAGTGATTAATCACAAAAACAATATGTTTGGGGGAGTATGGACAACGGATGATAGGATTTGCAGTACCTTCAATCGATTCAGCTCTGACTTTCACAGCCGAGACCCATGAATGACAGACCTGGACCAAACTTAGCACACAGAACCCCCATGACCAACAGAAAATACTGGAGGGGTTTGGCATGAATTGACAGTGATTTATGGGAGATGTAGTTCACCTACATTTGGAGAGCACTCTGAACCCAAACAACCCAAACCGCAGCATGCACACCCTTCCTCTCCTCAACTCTGCCCACGGCGCAGTCCTGTATCGCCCCTTCCTTCCAAGGGAGGAAGGGGGCGCACACTTCGGTTTCCAGGCAGCGTCTGCACGGGGTTTCCAACTTGCAGGCGCAAACTCATGCGCTTGCGAGTTAGAATCCTGCCACTGCCCCCTTACAGGGCTTCAGTGCCCCCCAAATTCTCCTGAGCCTCTTACCACCCCCTTGGATCGCCTCACCGCCCACTAGAGGGCGGTACCGCCCAATTGGGAACCACTGTCGTAGACAGACAACTCTGCGACTATACATTGCCCACTCCTAATGTCAAAAGAGTACCTGACAGATGCTTCTATCTCTAAACCCTCTTATAGCTTTAGGGCTCCTAATTAACTTTTCCATGTCATTGACAACATTACTTTCACTGTGTCTGCTCTAAGAAGTTCAGAATTGCCTTTAACTTCTGTTGGCCAAAGTAGAAAGGCTGAAAATAAATATAGGATTTCTCCTGTTGCATATTACAGATGAACATTCTCTAGGATCTATATCACCGAGTGATGTTTAGTGATGAAAGCTTGTGAACAATAAGAGTTGTAGAATATTTAGAAAATTTGTTTGTTTTCGCCAGGTCCTTTAGTGAGTGAATCCTCAAGTGCTTGATATTTTGCAGCCATGGCTAAAATGTCCACAGTGGTAATCTTTGAAAAACCCAAGTTAGGATACAGAGCTGTTTATTTATTTTATTATTTATTTACTCTATTTATACCTCGTCTTTTTCTACCCCGAAGGGGACTCAAGGCGGCTTACATAGAGGCAATTATTCAATGCCTTGAAACACATACTATTCAAAAAAGTAAAATTCGATTAGATTAAAATTAGAACATATGAAACATTTAAAAACATTACATTTCATATTCCCTGTCTGAACGTATTCTCCCCTATGAACCATCAAGACTGGAGGGACCCTGCTCTCAATCCTGCCACTTTTGCAATTGCGTCTGGTGGGAACGAGAGACAGGGCCTTTTCTGTGGTGGCCCCTCGGCTATGGAACTCTCTCCCGAATGAGATCAGATCTGCCCCCTCCCTCCTGACCTTCAGGAAGCTAGTGAAATCCTGGCTATGGAACGAGGCATTTCCAAAATAATGTCTGAGGCCGGCAATTGACCAAAGTTATTGACCACATATGCGGACTGAGTTGGACATGATTTTATCTTGGCAAATGGGCTTATATGTATTTTATTCTATATGTATTTTAATCTATTGTTGATGTATGATCTTTTAGATTGTATTAGCATTGAATCCTTGCTGTTAGCCGGTCTGAGTCCCTCTATGGAGGTAGAAAAGAGCGGGATACAAAAGTTTTAAATAAATAAATAATAAACAAAATAACGCAATCCATAGTCATAGTCCAAGCCGTCCCATAGTCATTCCATATGTTCCAAATCTGTTAATTGCACTGCACTATTCTCCAAAGGCCTGATCTCACAGCCAAGTTTGTACCTTTCTTCTGAAGGCTAGGAGGGAGAGGTCTGATCTACATAATTTTCTTGGGGAGGGAGTTCCATAGCCGAGGGGCCACCACTGAAAAGGCCCTGTCTCTTGTTTCTACCAGTTGCGCCTGGGAAGGAGGTAAGACCGAGGGCAGGGCCTCCCCGGATGATCTTAATATCCGAGATGGTTCATCGGGGAGATACGTTTGGACAGGTAAGTTGGTTCGGAACCATTTAGGGCAGGCGTAGGCAATTGCCGGCCCTCCAGGGGTTTTGGACTTCAACTCCCAGAAATCATAGGCAGTTTACCAGCTGTTAGGATTTCTGGGATTTGAAGTCCAAAACACCTGGAGGGCCGGCAATTGCCCATGCCTGATTTAGGGCATTATGGGCTAAATCCAGCACTTTGCATTGTGCTCAGTAGTAGACTAGTAGCCAGTGGGGCTGACTCAACAGAGGGGTTGTGTGCACCCTGTACGGCACTCCGGTGAGCAATCTGACTGCCACACGTTGGACCATTTGGACCTTCTGAACAGTCTTCAAAGGCAACCCCACATAGAGCGCGTTACAATAATCTATTCGGAGTGTAACCAGTATTTGCATCAGTTTCTCTCTGAAATGTGTTGTGCACTTTAAAAAAGAAACACATTTTTATGGACGCATCAAGATCTCACTTCTGTTGTAGCTTGTGTCACTATGAGGATTTTCCTTGGTTCTTGTTGCCTTCCTGGTTTCACAAGTATGTAGCATGTGTGTGTGTGTGTGTGTTCTAAAAATAGACTTCACATTGAATGTTATCGCATAATAAATGGAGTTGGAACTACTGTTGGCCGGAAGCATCCTCTTGCTTCAAGCAGAAAGAGGAGCTGCAAAAGAAACTGTAGCTCAGCTCCTAATATTATTACAGTCAATTCAGTGTGCATTTGCACAGCTGTTATTGAAACATTTAAACATTCCTGTTGCCAAAAATGTGTTCTCTTCTCTTCCAATAATTTTTTTTTAAAAGAGGAGAAATAACTTTGGAAGCAGAAAGAAAATTTGGAGCATACAAAACTGTTTTCTTTCTTAGAATCAAGGCTACATTCAACAAGCATTTTTTTACTCCTCGCCCCTGCCCCCCAGAAACATGCATCTGATTTCTTCTAAATTTAGCTAACTGTAATTGGAAAATAGGAGCCCCATTCTTGGCTCCATTTCCCCCCCTGTCAAGGTTTTGGCTACTTGCCTCAAACCATTTACTCACAAGTAGTTTCAAGGTTGTAGTGCCAGATTCTGGTTCCTGAGACTTCATAATACTTTAGAGCAGTGTTTCCCAACCAGTGTGCCATGGCACACTCGTGTGCTGTGAGCGATCATCAGGTGTGCCGTGGGACATTGGAACCTCCATCTTCGGCGTCGAGTATTTCTGTCACAGCGGATAGGCAACAGAAATATAGAAGTTTAATTCCCCATCGGCCCAAAAACTACAGTCTCTGTTCGAGTGAATAATGAAACTCTCATTCAATTCACAAGGTAAATATATAACTTTGTATTGAATTGTATTTAACAATAACTGGCAAAACATCGAAAAACAACAGTCATCACAGCTACCTTTCTAAACATCCTTTCCTCACAGATATTAAATCCCAACTGACAAATCCCAACTGTCACTTTGTAACTGACATTCCTCAAGGTTCCATTTAGCAGTCTTGAGACAGCGCCATCTGGTGTCAAACATGTCACACTGCAGGTCATCTCAAACTGCGAAAATATATCTTGTGCTGACTCATGAATTGCTATTCAAAATGCAATAATCTGACAATTGGAACCTCCAATCCCCTTTCTTCCCCCTCCTGCCAAACACTTTTTCTTCTCCACTCGGGCTCCCTTCTTCCCAGCCTCGCTCTGCTTGCTTTGCCTCGCTTTGCTCTGGGGCGAGTCTGCGCAGTAGCGCACGCACGGGTCACGTCTTTCTCCCTCCTCCCTCCCCTCCTGAACACGCTCACGCTGCCCCCTTGGATCAAAATGGCAGCAGAAGAGACAGTGTAGAAGAAAAAGTAAGTGTTCGGCAGCAGGGGCAAGAAAGGGCGCGAAGGGGAAGGGGGAGGAAGAGGTCTCTGTCGAAAGCAAACTTGGACTTTCCAGGTGTTTTGGACTCCAACTCCCACCATTCCTAGCAGCCTCAGGCCCTTTACCTTTTTCCCCCTCAGCCGCTTAAGCAGGAAAGGACCTCAGGCTGTTAGGAATGGTGGGAATTGAAGTCCAAAGCACCCAGAGGGCCGAAGTTTTCCCATGCCTGTTTTAGGGACCTTAAAGTGGTGAGCCTCCTTCCAACATTGCGATTCTGGATAGAAAACAAACAACAACATAACGTAACATTGTTTGAGTCCACAGTGCTCTATGGGTGTAGGTGAACTACAACTTCCAAACTCAAGGTCAATTCCCAAGCAAACCCTTTCAGTACTTTCTGTTGGTAGTGAGAGTTCAATATGCCAAGTTTGGTTCAATTCCATTGTTGCAAGAGTTCAGGATGCTCTTTGATTGTGTGTTAACTATAAATCCCAGAAACTGTAACTCCCAAATGTCAAGGTCTATTTTCCACAAACTCCATCTCTGTTCACATTTGGGCATATTGAGTATTCATGCCAAGTTTGGTCCTGATCCAACCTTGTTACAGTCCACAGTGCTCTCTGGATATAGGTGAACTACAACTCCAAAACCCAAGGTCAATGCCCACCAAACTCTTATAGTATTTTCTCTTGGTTATGGGAGTTCTGTGTGGGAAGTTGTGTCTTTCTGCCATTCCTGCCAGGATATCTATGTAGTGTTCATCGAAACAGGCCCAGGTTTCACACTGAGTGTATAAATACAGTTAAAACACATTACCTATATGTATTACTGTGTTAGAGTGTCATTTTGGTTGGTGGTGTGCCCCAGGATTTTGTAAACGTAAAATATGTGCCGCGGCTGAAAAAAGGTTGAAAAACACTGCTTTAGAAGAAAAAGTAGTGACTCTGAGCAAGAAAAAAAAGAGACAAGGTTAGAAATCCCCTTCATTCCTGAAATCTTAAAATATTTTAATAGAAATACTATTCAATTATATTGTATGTGTTTCCCACATGACATGAATACTTGTAGACATTTGTGACAGCATCTCACAGCTTTCCCAGATGCTTGGATTCAAGAATATTTACAAACCGTGAGTAAGCAGGGTTTTGCTTTCGTCCAAATGAGTAATGCAGTAAATTCTCCTGGGGTGATATCAGAAATATTTGCTTATGGCAACAAGACAAAGCATATGCAAAGCCTCTAAATGGGAACAGTGGGGTATTTGGAAGAACTGTAGATAGATTAACTGTAATGTCTATAACATTATTTATTCAGGAGAAAGTTAACAGCTACAAATATATATCTCGGCATTACTTCGCAAACGAAGATTCTTAGGACGGGCTCATCCCACGCTTTTTACAAGCACGTTGATGACTAAAAAGACCAATCTGAGATAGGCAAGTTAGGTTGCAGAAAGCACAGCAGAAAGTCTCCTTGGGTGATGTTGTTTCCAAGTTGCGGTTCTTTCTGCGTTGTAGTTTCTCTTTGAGACCCATTCGGCGTGTCTTCTCGAAAGAGGCAGCAGCATTGTGGATAGTGCGTCTCCATGCCTCCCGATGTGAGGCCAAGGTGGACCATTGTTAGTGATCAATCTGGCCGAGCCTGAGATGTTGTTTCAGGGAGTCCTTATATCTCTTTTTGGGGGTGCCTCTCTTGCTCTGACCCGTGGCGAGTTCACCATAGAGTAGTATCTTTGGAAGGCGGTGGTCCTCCATCCTATAGACGTGCCCTGCCCGGGGTACAAATACAATAAATAAATAAATAAATAATAAACTCTGAAATGTCAATGTCTACCTTCCTCAAACTCCACCAGTGATCACTTTTGGGCATATTGAGTCTTCTTGCCAAGTTTGGTCCAGATCTATCATTGTTTGAGTCCACAGTGCTCTCTGGATTTAGGTGAACTACAACTCCAAAATTCAAGGTCAATGTTGGTCATGGGAGTTCTGTTTACCAAGTTTGGTCCAATTCCATTGTTAGTGGATACTCCTGAACAGATTAGTTCCGGCTATTGCAGAAGAACTTCTCCCTGAAAGCCAATGCGGCTTCAGAGCAAATAGGAGCACCACAGATATGGTTTTTGCCCTTAGACAACTGCAAGAGAAATGTAGAGAGCAGAACAAAGGACTCTATGTAACATTTGTCGACCTCACCAAAGCCTTCGACACTGTGAGCAGGAAAGGTCTGTGGCAGATCCTGGAACGTCTAGGATGTCCCCCCAAGTTCCTCAAAATGATTGTCCTGTTACATGAGGGCCAGCACGGTCAAGTCAGATATGGCGATGCTCTCTCGGAGCCCTTTCTCATAACTAATGGAGTGAAACAAGGTTGTGTTCTTGCACCAACCCTATTTACAATCTTCTTCAGCATGATGCTCCAAAGGGCTATGGCAGACCTACAAGAAGAAGACGGCATATATATACGCTATCGTACTGATGGTAGCTTGTTCAACTTAAGCCGTCTGAGGGCTCGCACTAAGACTCTAAACTATCTAGTCCGTGAGCTACTTTTTTGCTGACGATGCTGCCCTTGTCGCCCATTCAGAAGCAGCCCTGCAGCGCCTCACATCCTGCTTTGCAACAGCTGCAGAGCTGTTTGGGCTGGAAGTCAGCCTGAAGAAAACAGAAGTCCTCTACCAGCCCGCACCACAGGAAGAACACCACCATCCTCACGTCAGCATAGGCACATCTGTGCTTAAGTCCGTTCAGCAGTTCACCTACCTGGGAAGCATCATCTCTTCAGACGCCAAGATTGACAAAGAGATAGATCACAGATTACCAAAGGCATATAGTGCATTCGGAAGGCTTCACAAAAGAGTCTGGAGCAACAAGCACCTGAGACAAAGCACCAAAATCAGTGTGTACAGAGCTATCATACTGTCCATTCTCCTCTATGGGTCTGAAACATGGGTCACCTATCGCCAACACCTACGACTCCTCGGGCGCTTTCATCAGCGCTGTCTTCGCACAATCCTAAATATACACTGGACCGACTATGTGACGAATGTTGCTGTCCTTGAGCAAGCAGGGATCACCAGCATTGAGGCCATGCTATTGAGAACACAGCTGCGCTGGGCAGGACACGTCTCTAGGATGGAGGACCACCGCCTCCCAAGATACTACTCTCTACGGTGAACTCGCCACAGGTCAGCGCAAGAGAGGCACCCCCAAAAGAGATATAAGGACTCCTGAAACAACATCTCAGGCTTGGCCAGATTGATCACCAACAATGGTCCACCCTGGCCTCACATCGGGAGGCATGGAGAAGCACTATCCACAATGCTGCGGCCTCTTTCGAGAAGACACGCCGAATGGGTCTCGAAGAGAAACGACAACGCAGAAAGAACCGCAACTTGGAAAAACATCACCCAAGGAGACTTTCTGCTGCGCTCTGCAACCGAACTTGCCTATCTCAGATTGGCCTTTTTAGTCATCAACGCGCTTGTAAAAAGCGTGGGATGAGTCCTTCCTGAATCTTCGTTCGCGAAGTAATGCCGAGAGAGAGGAGTTCAGAATGTTCTTTGATTGTAGGTGAATTATAAATCTCAGCAACTACAACTCCCAAATGGCAAAATCAATTCCCCCCCAACTCCACCAGTATTCAAATTTTGGTGTATCGGGTATTTGTGCCAAATTTGATCCAGTGAATGAAAATAATACATTCTGCATATCAGATATTTACATTACGATTCATAACAGTAGCAAAATTACAGTTATGAAGACCTGGGACAATGCTGGACCCTGTCTCCAACACACTTCACTCTATCTTTCTACCCAGCAAGTCGACACTGCAGACACCTGGCTTACCTGAAAAAGGTGTGCTAAGGATTTCCCCCAAATCAAGATATTTGGCTGACTCTGACCTCAGTTGTAGGCAAATACAAACCGTTATAGGCAAATACAAAACAATGGCTAAGTGAAACCACATATATCAGTTCAGCAGATACAAGGGTTATACTTTATAAAATGCAAACTGCGCTTGGGACAATCATTCTTGTTTCAGCCCTTGTTATTAGCAGGATATTGTTATTATTGTCTCGACCACTGGCCATTGTGTATAAATATATGAAAGGATGTCATAAGGAAGAGGGAGCAGGCTTGTTTTCTGCTGCCCTGGAAACTAGGACTCGGAGTAATGGGTTCAAATTACAAGGAAAGGAGATCTTCCTGGCCGTATGAGCTGTTTAACAGTGAAACTCTCTGCCTCGAGTGTGGTGGAAACCCCTTTCTTGGAGGCTGGATGGCCATCTGTCAGGGGTACTTTGGTTTTGCTTTTCCTGCATGCCAGGGTGTTGGACTAGATGGCCCATGTGATCTATTCTAACTCTATTATTCTATTATTCTATATACTGGATTACAGGACATTTCATGTAAGTGTTGTGGTTTAAAGTAAGATGTTAAGTTCCTACATCTTTTTCTTACTATCTCGCAGTGTCTATAGCTTACAATATGTTAAAATAGTAATAATAGAGGCCGGAATGGAGGTAGTAAATTTGATGTTTAAAAGCCTCAGATTACAATAATATGCAGAAGAAATTAGACTACTTTATGATTGATTATAATTGTGTGAAGTTACATGTTTAATTAATCTTCTCTTTGAAACGGTGCATTCCTTTCATTGCGTATACAAAGCTGGGAAATAAGCAAGTTGGTTTGCACAATACTGTGATGTAAAGTACTTGGAGATTAGTCCTCTGGAAAAAAATGTGCTGACCTGAAACAGGAAGTATATTAGCATGAGCTTGTTGTTGTTCTTGTGCTCTCTCTTGTTTTCTGTCCCTTACATTTTTGAAATCATGAAATCATAATCTTGAATCTTCAGCTAATGGTTACTGAGGCAGACTTTGTTCTAATAGCAAGCATGGCTACATCTTACTATATGACTGGTAGTTAAATGGTAGCATTGCCATTTCAGACATTGGAAGTAATTTGTTGCAAATTGTAACCATTAAGTTATGATTAATTCCTTTTTGTAATCCATTCTGAGATCTTTAGCTAAATAGCAGAATATAAATATTTTAATAAAAGATATGTATTTAGTTTTGTGCAGTGGTTACAAAGTGAAACTTGTAATGTGCAGAGTGCTGAAAGAAATGGTCCTTGTTTTGATGATACCTATATCTCGGCATTACTTCGCGAACGAAGATTCTTAGGAAGGACTCATCCCACGCTTTTTACAAGCGCGTTGATGACTAAAAAGGCCAATCTGAGATAGGCAAGTTCAGTTGCAGAAAGCACAGCAGAAAGTCTCCTTGGGTGATGTTGTTTCCAAGTTGCGGTTCTTTCTGTGTTGTCGTTTCTCTTCGAGACCTGTTCGGTGTGTCTTCTCGAAAGAGGCTGCAGCATTGTGGATAGTGCGTCTCCATGCCTCCTGATGTGAGGCCAGGGTGGACCATTATTTATTTATGTGTCACGTTTCTATACCGCCCCACTCAGCCCAAAGGCGACTCGGGACGGTTTACACAAGGCAGTCTCTGCCCTCAATACAACACAAGCAAACAAACAAAAAAACCCATATAACAACAAATTAACAATTAAAAACATACAATTGCAATCTCAGCGTCATGTTGAAATCAGTTTCCGTCACATCATCGTCATTCCATTGTTGGTGATCAATCTGGCCAAGCCTGAGATGTTGTTTCAGGGAGTCCTTATATCTCTTTTTGGGGGTGCCTCTCTTGCTCTGACCCGTGGCGAGTTCACCATAGAGTAGTATCTTTGGGAGGTGGTGGTCCTTCATCCTAGAGACGTGCCCTGCCCAGCGCAGCTGTGTTCTCAATAGCATGGCCTCAATGCTGGTGATCCCTGCTTGCTCAAGGACAGCAACATTTGTCACATAGTTGGTCCAGTGTATATTTAGGATTGTGCAAAGACAGTGCTGATGAAAGCGTTCGAGGAGTCGTAGGCGATAGGTGACCCATGTTTGTTTTGATGATACCACAAGCATAGAAATCTGTTGTTTCTTCTGCTGCTGTTAGGCATTCTATTACATGAGTTTTTAAAATGTAGATTTTGGAAATTGTATCAAACAACTTCACGTTTTTATACATGTACAGCAGCCTATTGTGTTCCTCGGGGTCAGGTACTGTTGTTACATCAAAATTAGCTCTGCTGGAAATAGCTGATTTTGGCACCTCACCTTTAATCCCAAGAAGCTTCCAGGTATTTTTCAGTCATTAATTAGTCAAACTTTGCTGCTCTCCTAGGAGGGTGTTAAGTATATTCTGAATGGTAAACAGAGTCATGGTGAGGTGAAGTGCCTTCTCCAAGGGCATCAGAAGAACAGAGGAGACAGAAATAGAACCCAAGAGTCCTTGCACTCTGTCTTCCTGTCCCCTTGAGAAATACTTCTTCCCAGATCTGGAATTTCAGCTGTTTTTCTCTCATGTGTGTTGCAACTACCTATTGTTGTGCCCACTATATTACCCTGTGCCTGCTTATGCTCTAGGCCTGGTAGAATACAGTAGGTCAGCCCCTGATACGCTTTCTTGATTCAAATCCGGTAGGCTCCCTCTCTATGTCACTTCAACCAGGATGGACTACTGTAAAGCACTCTTTGTGGGGTTGCCTTTGAAGACGGCTCAGAAACTATTTCGTGCAAAGATTGGCAGCTAGATTACTCACTGGGGCTAACTATAGGGAGCACCCCCCCCCCTATCAAAGCAGCTCCACTGGTTTGCAATAAGTTTCCGAACCGAATTCAAAGTGTAGGTTATCACCTATAAAGACCTATACCAGTCTTCCTCAACCTGGGGGTCGGGACCCCTGGGGGGTCGCGAGGGTGTGTCAGAGGGGTCACCAAAGACCACCAGAAAACACAGTATTTTCTGTTGGCCATGGGTTCTCTATGGGAAGTTTGGCTCAATTCCATCCCTGGTGGGGTTTAGAATGCTCTTTGATTGTAGGTGAATTATAAAATTCCAGCAACTACAACCCCCAAATGACAAGGTCTACTTCCCCCAAACTCCACCAGGGTTCACATTTGGGCGTATTGAGTACCCGTGCCAAGTATCCGTGTTGAGTATCTGTGTGCCAAGTTTTGTTCAATACCATCGTTGGTGGAGTTCAGGATGCTCTTTGATTGTAGGTTAACTATAAATCCCAGCAACTGCAACTCCCAAATGACAAAAATCAATTCCCAACCCCACCGGTATTCAAATGTGGGTGTATCAGGTATTTGTGCCAAATTTGGTCCAATGAATGAAAATACATCTTGCATATGAGATATTTACGTTGCGATTCGTAACAGTAGCAAAATTACACTTATGAAGTAGCAACGAAAATAATGTTATGGTTGGGGGTCACCACAACTTGAGGAACTGTATTAAGGGATCTTGGCATTAGGAAGGTTGAGAACCACTGCCCTATACGCTTCGGGTCCAACCTATCTTTGAGACTGCATCTCTTTCTATGAACCAGCATGGACTGAGATCTGCTAGAGAGGCCCTTCTCTCAGTCCCACTACCGTCTCAAGTACGGTTGGTGGGGACAAGAGAAGAGAGGGCCTCTCTGTAGTGACCCCCCCCCCCCCGCTCTGGAAAACCCTCCCTAAAGAGATCAGGTCATCCTCCACTCTCCATCCATTTTGGCTATCTTAAAAACATGGCTCTTTAGACAGGCCTTTAACCTTGTGTACTTTTATGGTCAGATTGAGACTGTTTTACCTTGGCACTTTGTTTTGTTGCTTGTAGATAGCCAGTTCTATGCACAGGTTCGACTACATTTTACAAATTATACATTTTATCAGATGAGGTATATGTATGTTTGTTGTTTGTAGATTTATATTGTTTTATATGCTTGTATATTGTTGTCTTGAGTGTGGCACTAGTGCTTCTGTGAGCTGCCCCGAGTCCCTTCGGGGAGATGGTGGCAGGGTGCAAATAAAATTATTATTATTATTATTATTATTCTACCAAGGACTGTAGGCACTCTGTGGATTGTCATCATTTAGTCTTATTGCTGCCACTTTCCATATGTAACGTCTTTTAGCTTTTCCGCTCTTGTTTTATATGTGTGTTACTAGAGTATATCATCTTTGTTGTTGCTTTTAGTAAATGTCTGTTGGTTCTTTTTTATGACTGTAGTACAGTCAGTCCCCGAGTTATAAACATCTGGCTTACAAACGACCCATAGTTAAGAACAGGAATGAGACAACAGGTAGTGAGAGAAACCCCCAGGAACGGAAATTAACCCCTGGAAGAGTTATCATGGGGAAAGGTGTCTCAATTGAAGCATTTTCACCAATCCTTGTTTCCACAACAAGCCAAATTTTTCAAAATCGAATTATCATAGGGACAGAAAATGCAGAGAAATCTTCTGAACAGAGGGACAGACAGCAAAACAAACACCAGAGGGGTGTTAAACTTGCCCTATGTTATCCAAAGCTAATAATAATAATAATAATAATAATAATACACTTTATTTATATTCCGCTCTTCTCACCCCGAAGGGGACTCAGAGCGGATTACAGGAACACATACTTAGCAGACAATCCCTGCCGTTTTCCACAATACACACACATAGACGAACAGAGGCAAACTCTGGCCAGCAGGGGGAGCTGACGCACTCCTCATCTCTCAGTTCACAGCATCCCTTGTTGTTCCTTCTGCATTCCTCAGCGTTCCTGGAGTTCTTTAATGGCCTCATAATTCAGTCAAAATTTGCCTCCCCACTTAATGTGGTACCTTTATCTCCTACTTGACAGATGCAACTGCCTTTCGGGCTGCAAAGGTCGGCAGCAGGCTACACTTAAAGGTCGAGCACCCACCTCGACCAGGGCAGGCCTCGAACTCATGACCTATTGGTCAGAGAGATCTAATGCAGCTGACACTTAGCCAGCTGCGCCACATTCCCTGTGTTTAACATATATATTTGACTGAAGTTACAATTAAAATGTACCTGTTCTGACTTACATACAAATTCAACTTAAGAACAAATGTACAGAATATATTTTGCTCGTATATTGGGGACTGCCTGTAAATGGTTGAAAGTACCACTCTGGGTACATTCAATAGAAGAGTTTTGAATATTTTAAGCTATATTGTAATCATTTAATTTGCAAGCTGCCTTCATGCTAAATGTTGGGGAAAAGATGGGCATAAATACAGATGGTAATGATGATAATAGTAATATAAACATTGTACAGAAACCAAATCCTTTGCATTAAACTGGTGTAGTTGCCTCCACGCTGCTTCATGAGAACAAAAGGTAGAAATGTTGCTATAAGGGACCAGGTGTCTTCCTCTCATTTTTGTTGGTTCATTAGTTTTTTTGGTTTTTAATTTAAACCTGTACTGATGACTTGAAAAAATCGTGAATTCAAATTTAAAACTCACAGCCGTATTGTACACGTATACAACACAGATTGAGGTTTATGAAGAGCCCCCCTGAGATCTTTCTGAGATCTCTTTCCATTTCCCTTGCTAAGGAGTTTTGTGCGACTTAAAAGCTATCTAACAACAAATCGGGAATGGATTACTGCAACGTACTCTACGTGGGGGTTGCCTTTGAAGACTGTTCGGAAGCTTCAATTAGTTCAATGGGCAGCAGCCAAATTTCTCACTGGAGCAGGGTACAGGGAGCACACAATCCACCTGTTACGTCAGCTCCACGGTCTGCTATTAAGCATAATTCAAAGTGCTGGTTTTAAGGTATAAAGCCCTTAACAGTTCTGGCCCAGCTTACTAGTCTGAACGTATCTCACTCTATGAACCATCATGGAGGTTAAGATCTTCTGGGGAGGCTCTGCTCTTGGTCCCGCCTCCATCGCAAGTGTGGTTGGCAGGGAAGAGAGACAGGGCCTTCTCAGTGGTGGCTCCTCGGCTCTGGAACTCCCTCCCCAGAAAAAGAACAGAGATGTGATTGTGAGATTAAGCCTTTGACTAGTAAAACAACGCAGTACAAAGAATAATTAAGAAACATGTGCAATGACAATCAAAATGGCTATGGTGTACATTTTTTAAAAATATATGATTTTCATATTTATACTAGGATGATTTTAATGCTTTGTCCGAATGTTTAAATTTTGTTTACATCTTATGTCTAATGATTTTAAGTCAAAGTTATATGTAGTAATTAGTTATTATTATTTCTTTGTGTTACTTTATGTTGGCATTGACTTTTTGCCATTAATAGGTTGTAAATCACGTTGAGTCCCCCCAGGGGTGAGAAAGGCAGTATATAAATACAGTAAATAAATAAATAAATAAATAAACAAAGATGATTTGTCAGAGGAAGACAGTCCCCTTACAGGTATAGGTTGACTATCTCTTCTTACTCAGGAATCCAAAATGTTTGAAAATTCAAAATTGTCCACATGAGTGACTGAAATAGTGACACCTTTGCTTTCTGATGGTTTGGTGTGCATTCATTTCATCCCATGCACAATGGAGCAGTTGCAGTCTTTTCTTCCATTCTGGGCATGGGACGGAGACGGTTCTGGTCTCCATTTCGGATGAGTTGCGCTAACAGCTGGATCAAGGCGGATCGGCGCTGCTTGTGCTGTTGGACCTCACAGCAGCGTTTGATACTGTCAATTACGATCTATTGACCCACCGCCTTGCCGGGGTGAGGGGGACAGCCCTTAATTGGGTGTCCTCCTTCCTGTGGAGCCGGCTGCAGCGAGTGAGGAGGGGCGAGGTTGTCTCCGGGGGTTCCCCACTTCATTGCGGGGTCCCTCAGGGGGCAATTCTCTCCCCTCTGTTATTTAACATATACGACCACTTGCCCAGCTGGTGCGTAGCTTTGGGCTTGGGTGTCATCAGTACGCTGATGACACCCAGATCATCCTGAGGATGGATGACCGGCCCGACTCCGCACCCGATAATTTCCATCGCTGCCTTGAGGCCGTTACTGGATGGCTGCGAGCCAGTAGGTTGAAGGTGAATCCGGCTAAGACGTAGATCCTGTGGCTTGGTCGCTCGGGCGGTGGGGATGTTCAGCTTCCGACCCTGGACGGCGTGGCACTATGCCCGTCGTCATCCGTTAAGAGCCTCGGGGTAACCCTGGACCCTCTATTGTCGATGGAGGCCCATGTCTCCACCATCAGCAGAGTGGCGTTTTTCCACCTTCGCCATGCGAGGAAGCTGGCCCCCTACTTGTCCCGTCGCAACCTGGCCACAGTGGTCTAAGCTACGGTCATCTCGAGGCTAGACTACTGGTGCAGAACGCTGGAGCCCGACTCTTTGCGGGGGTCTCGGCAAGCTGTCACATCACGCCAATTCTGCGCGAACAGCACTGGCTACCCGTAGAATGCCGGATCACCTTCAAATTGTTAGTCTTGACTTTTATAAGGCCTTACATGTTCTGGGGCCAGTGTACCTGTGGGACCGCCTCATCCCGTATCATCCCACCAGATCTCTGCGTTCTGAAGAACATAACCTCCTGATTGTCCCCAGCCCAAAGACATTTCGCCTGACTGCAACTCGTCGCCGGGCTTTTTCGATCGTGGCTCCAACACTTTGGAACTCATTGCCTGCTGATGTTCATGCCATTCAGAACATCCTCCCATTTAGGAAAGCCTGCAAGACTCTGTTGTTTCAGCAGGCTTTCAGGGTTGGATGAATTGCAGTCTTCCGTTGCTTACTGCCATCTTGTATTATCTTTTGTTGTCGCAGTGTTTTAATGTGTGGCCTAGTGCCCCTTTTTATCTGTTGTTTCAACTGTGGTTTTTAACTTTGATGTATTTGGTTGTTTTTATGAATATGTTGTGAGCCGCCCCGAGCCATTGGGAAGGGCGGCAAACAAATACGAATAAATAAATAAATAAATAAATAATGTATAAAATTTATAGGCTGTGCGTATAAGGTATGTATCAAAGATAAATGAATGTTATGTTTAGATTTGGGTCCTGTCTCCGAGATATCTCGTTATGTGTATGCAAATATTCCAAATTCTAAAACACTTCTGGTCCCAGGCATTTCGAATAAGGGATGCTTAACCCGGACCTGATTCAAGGCAGTCTGTCCAAATGTCAAGATGCTAAATTTTCTCAAATAAACAGCTGGCCACTCCCTTGAAGCGGCCCAGTCCAAATCCCTCTCTTTCCACTCCATTAAGGCCATCAATAGCCTGTTGTATCCTTCCCTTTTCTAGCCAGAGATCCGCCTCTGCAACAATCCTTTTGTGGTGATAGTGGCATTGGAGTCTCTCCCTTGCCCCCCGCGGCAGCTCGGTGGGCAGTCTCCCTGCTTTAGAGGCTGCTTTAGAGGCCTGTTGTGATTCCAGCCTAGCGCTATTGGTCAGGACATGAATCCCAGCCAAGCTCAGGCCAGGGAGGGGGAGGGGCAATGGGGGAGGAAGAGCGACACACACCATGTGTTGGCACATAATACCAGATGCCGGTTTCCATAATGGGGAAGCCTTTTTGGCCCCAGGCGCCGTTCGTTGTTCAGCCGCCCCTACTGAAAAGCTGTAAAAATAAAACATCTGATAGGTGGATGAAAGTGTAAACGGGGTGGTATTATGGGTGATTTTTAATGGATTACACTACTGTAACTGAGAAGGCAGTGCTGTCAAGAAGGTAACATCATATGACTGCTGGATTTATTTTTTTTTTGCCTCTTTGAAAGAACACTTGGATATTTTCTGCAATTTCTTGTCGCCATCTGTGAATCTATATTGCGTTTTGTCTAATTTCGCATTTGTATTTTGATAATTTCTTGAAGATCAGAGCTTGGATAATCTTCCATCCTACTTCATGTTCCTGTGGTGGCAAAGAAATAGCTGGCTTTTCTTCCTTGTTTCACCTCTGAGGCATCTCTGTAAGCCTATACTTTCACTGTACACAGAATAAATTTTTGAAAAACTTAGCAAGAGAATCTGTGCTAGGTCTGAAAATGATGTTTCGTAGAAATGAAACCCAGTTGTAAAATGAACAAACAGTTTCAAGGGGTTTGCAGCTGCAAAATGGTACAATATTGCATACTTTTCACAAATATGTTGTGGTTTTGGTTAAAATACTTCTCACTGACATGCTTTTAAACATATGCAAGAGAGAAAGAGAGGCTCATTTTACTGATTTGTTAGGGTTTGGGACTAGAGAAAGATTGTAAAGACGTGAAGTCCAGCAAGAGCCATTTCTGCCAAGATCCCACAGAGTTGTCTTACATGGTTAATTTATTTATTATTTATTTATTTAAAACTTTTAAAAATCTAAAAACATCATAAATTTACAATAAAATGATCAAATACAATACAATAAATACATTTTAAAAACCTTTCACCAAAGTAAAATCAAGTCCAACTCAATCCATATAGTCCAAAGTAATAAATAAATAAATAATATATTCGGTCCGTATCTAGTGGTTAGCGACTTTAGTCGCTTCGCAATCTCCTTCATTCTGCAAAGGCCTCATTGCACTGCCACGTTTCCACCCGCTTCCTAAAAGTCAGGAGGGAGGGGGCAGATCTGATTTCATTTGGGAGGGAATTCCACAGCTGAGGGGCCACCACAGAAAAGGCCCTGTCCCTCGTCCCCACCAGACGCGCCTGCGAAGGTGGTGGGACCGAGAGCAGGGCCTCTCCAGACGATCTTAGCACTCTCGATGGCTCATAGGAGAGAATACGTTCGGACAGGTAAACTGGACCGGAACCGTACAGGGTTTTATAGGTCAACACCAGCACTTTGAATTGTGCTCGGTAGCTAATTGGCAGCCAGTGGAGCTGGCACAACAGGGGAGTTGTGCGCTCCCTGTACCCCGCTCAGTAGTCTGGCTGCTGCGTGCTGGACTAATTGCAGCTTCTGGGCAGTCTTCATAGGCAACCCTACGTAGAGAGCGTTGCAGTAGTCTATTATTAGTCTATGGTTAAGTTTATAGTCTGCCATAATATGTGGCTACCATACATACATCCCCCCATCCTTTATCACATGCCACATGCCAAGAATTCATATCACATGCCAAGAATTCTGGAGATCGAAGAGAATGAATTGACTTCTTACTTGGTGACTCCTTACTTTGTACTGGTTTTCGGGGAAGGCAGAAGCAGTTCCACAATCTGCTTTTGCCTCTTCAAAGCTGAGTAGGAAAAATGATTTTTGATTCCTTTCTTCCCAGAATCCTCTGTGTCAAATTACTTAGGAATGAAGGACGTTTTGCATCTTTTATAGAAGTCCCCTCAAAGTTGTCTGCAATTCACAATGATCTGTGAGACAAGAACCTTTATGCAGGTCATCCTTGGCAGAGGTTGTCTCCAAAGGGAGGAATTTGAATCCCACCAGCTACCTAAGAACTTAATTTGTGAGTTCTTGATAAAGGCACCATCTCTAATTTCTGAACCTTAAGGAGAAATTTCCCAACAGTGAAGTTTACAAATGTTGAGCATTAGTTTTGTGAATTGGGATGCACAGATCGTTTTAGCTGAATCCTTTTGTGAGCTGCCTTGGATCCCACTTCAGGAGACAGGTGGCACATAAATGAAATGAAATAAATAAACAATGTATAATAAAGATCTGGGCCTCGCTTCAGACATAACATCTATTATCACAGGAGCTTACTTACTTAGGTGATTCCTCATTGTCGGAGTATGATGGCCCTCCAAGTGTAGTGTCTTGGTGGCAGGCCCGGATTAACACTTTTTTGCGCCCTAGGCCACATTTTGGAATTGCGCCCCCTTTAAGCCAACCTCCCGCCACCTCCAAGGTCCCCATTCCCACTGGCTGGAAAGCTCCGCTGTGCTCTGAAGGTCTCCTCGGAAGTCGGGAGGCTTGGGGAGAGCGCAGCAGGTGCAAACTCGCTCCAAAGGCGCACACGAGAGAGAGAGAGAGCACATGAGAGAGAGAGAGAGCATGCGAGAGAGAGCGCGTGTGCGAGAGAGAGAGAGACCGTGAGAGAGAGAGCGCGCGAGAGAGAAAGAGCGAGAGAGAGAGAGCGTGCGAGAGAGAGAGAGAGAGACGGAGGGTACGGAGCAGAGACTTTGCTGGGAGAAGGTGTGAGGAGGGGCATGAGAAAGGGGGAAAGAGGGGCGCAGACCAGTTTTGGGGTTTTTTTGGTCCATGATCTGCGCTCCCCCCCCCCCGGCTTGCGCCCCTAGGCCATGGCCTCGTTGGCCTTATGGGTAATCTGGGCATGCTTGGTGGTGGATACATAGGTGAATGTGGAGCCCTATTCTTGATCCACATGTTCTTCCACAGGGAGAGCATCAGTCTCCAGGTGGAAGGCGGTCCTGGTCAGGGTTGGCTTGACGTGCCTTCCTTTTGGCACGTTTCTCATATTTCAGACTTCTGATTATACTTATTACAATTATGATGATTTTACTGATACAAAAACACAGTATGTCACAGCAAACGAGATCTATATGCTGGATTTCATATCACAAAATCACAAGTCGAACACTTGTTTAGGTCTGTGTGATATATTTTCGAATGATGTACGCAGATCCAAGTAAGGTGGCCTTTTGCAGTTGACAGATCGTGATTTTGTCAATGTTTATTGTTTCCAAATGCCGGCTGAGGTCTTTTGGCCTCAATTGTCCTTCATACTTTCCTGGTGTGCCGATTAACACTGGGACCACCTATACTGGTTAATGCCAGAGCATTTGCAGTCGGATTTTATTATTATTTCACTGACACAAAAACACAGTATGTCACAGCAAGCGAGATCTATATGCTGGATTTCGTATCACAAAATCACAAGTCGAATACTTGCCTAGGACTGTGTGATGTATTTTCGAAAGATGCACGCAGATCCAAGTAAGGTGGTCTTTTGCTGTTGACAGATTGTGATTTTGTCAATGTTTATTGTTTCCAAATGCTGGCTGAGTTCTTTTGGCATGGCACCCAGTGTGCTGATGACCACTAGAATCGCCTGTGCTGGTTTATGCTAGTGCCTTTGCTGTTTGATTTTGAGGTCTTGATAGCGGCTGAGTTTTTCCTGTTGATTTTTGTCAATTCAGCTGTCACCTGGTATGGCGACATCAATAATCCAAACGTTTTTCTTTTCCACAATCGTGATGTCTGGTATATTGTGTTCCAAAACTTTGTCAGTCTGGATTTGAAAGTCCCACAGTATTTTTTGCATGTTCATTTTCCACTACCTTTGCAGGTTTATGATCCCACCAGTTCTTTACTACTGGCAGGTGGTCCTTGTGACATAAGTTCCAATGAATCATTTAGGCCACATAGTCGTGCCTTTGTTTGTAGTCCGTCTGTGCGATATTCTTGCAGCAGCTGAGGATATGATCAGTGGTTTCATCAGCTTCCTTGCACAGTCTGCATTTTGGGTCATCAGCTGATTTTTTGATCCTGGCCTTAATTACATTTGTTCTGATGGCTTGCTCCTGGGCTGCAAGAATCAGGCCTTCTGTCTCCTTCTTCAGGGTTCCATTCGTAAGCCATAACCAAGTCTTCTCTGAGTCCCCCCTCGGGGGTTGAGAAGGGCGGGGTAAAAATACTGTAAATAAAATAAATAAATAAATTCTCCTTGTCAACTTTTCCTTTAATTTTGTCAAGGAACTGCCCATGCAATGCTTTGTTGTGCCAGTTGTCAGCTATTAAGAATATTATAATATTAATATTATAATACAGGTCCTTCTCAAAAAATTAGCATATAGTGCTAAAGTTCATTGTTTTCCATAATGTAATGATACAAATTAAATTTTCATATATTGCACACCAACTGAAATATTTCAGGTATTTTTTTGTTTTGTACTGATGATTTTGGCATACAGCTCCTGAAAACCCAAAAATACTGTCTCAAAAAATTTGCATATTTGGTCGGATGGAATATGCTAATTTTTTTGAGATATGTATGCTAAAATCATCAGTATTAAAACAAAAAAATCTGAAATATTTCAGTTGGTGTGCAATGAATCTAAAATATATGAAAGTTTAATTTTTATCATTACATTATGGACAATAATGAACTTTAGCACTATATGCTAATTTTTTGAGAAGGACCTGTAGTTATTATTTTACTGACACAAAAACACAGTATGTCACAACAAATTCGTATCACAAAATCACAATTCGAACACTTCCCAAGCATCTAGGACTGTGTGTTTTCGAATGGTGCACGCAGATCCAAGTAAGGTAGCCTTTTGCAGTTGACAGATCATGATTTTGTCACTGCTCATTGTTTCCAAATGCCGGCTGAGATCTTTTGGCACGACAACCAGTGTGCCGACGACCACTGGTTTATTCCAGAGCCTTTGCAGTTTGATTTTTATATTATTATTATTATTATTATTATTACTACTACTATTTGTTCTCCACTTGTAAAGAAGAGGACATTTCTTCTTTATTTTTGATGAGCAACTCTCCACCACTGTGGAACTCAGAAGGAAGGACAGTGTAACTCAGTGTTTCCCAACCAGTGTGCCGTGAGCAATCATCAGGTGTGCCGTGGAAAATTGGAACCTCCAATACCCTTTTCCCCCCTCCTGCCGAACACTTTTTCTTCTCCACTCGGGCTCCCTTCTTCCCAGCCTCGCTCTGCTTGCTTTGCCTCGCTTTGCTCACGCTGCTGCTTCTGCGGGAGGGGGCAAGACATGATCCGTGCGGGCGGTACTGCGCAGGCTCGCCCCACATCTTCCTCCCTCCCCTCCACAGTGCTCTCTGGATATAGGTGAACTGCAACTCCAAAACTCAAGGTCAATGCCCACCAAACTCTTACAGTATTTTCTCTTGGTTATGGTAGTTCTGTGTGGGAAGTTTGATTCAGTTCCATCATTGGTGGAGTTCAGAATGCTCTTTGATTGCTGGTGAACTATAACTCCCAGCTGTTGAGCAAGACCTTCGTGTGTGTCTTTCTGCCATTCCTGCCAGGATATCTATGTTGTGTTCATCGAAACGGACCCAGGTTTTACACTGAGTGTATAAATACATTTAAAAGCATATTAAGTATATGTATTACTGTGTTAGAGTGTCATTTTGTGTCATTTTGGTTGGTGGTGTGCCCCAGAATTTTGTAAATGTAAAAAATGTGCCGCGGCTCAAAAAAGGTTGAAAAACACTGGTGTAACTGATAAACAGTTTCGGTAATGAAAACAATGCCCTGTTGGTCTGGGCACATGCAGTACTTTAATAGGAGAATGGGCAGCATAAGAAAAACATTGAGAAAAATGTAATTCTGATTTGAACAATCAGCTCTTACCTGAAAATAACCTAATTATTCAAACTCACTCAAATAACGCAGAGGATGTGCTGCCAATTAAACCCCTGCCTCCCTGCTCCCGGAGCTTTCTGTGGGAAAGTAGATGTGAAAGGAACTATTTGGCCGAGAGTGCCTGGGCTAGCAAGAGCCAACTTTCTTTCTCTGCTAGTAATTATAAATGGTTTCCCTTCTCTTGAGTTATTGAAAGCAGAAATATTTGGCCCGAGCTTGCTTGGCTTTGATACAAGCCAGGTAGTTGGCTAGCTTCAAGCATGTTGAGATTTTATTGGTATAATATGTGGGACAGCATGAAGAAGTGTTGGCACACTACTAGAGAAGTGCTTTAATATAAGGTCCAAAAGGCTAGTGGAGCATGGAAAGCGGATGAAGATTGTGTCCTTTAGTCTTATTGTCTGGTCTCTCACTTAAGACACCCCTCTGTTCCGCGATATTGCTTCTAAAGTTCTAAATTTGAGACTGTTGCATGGCTTAATCAGGTTTTCTGCAGTTATAGACCTATAATATTACATTTTATATCAGGAGTTCCATTGTCCCACATCTCAATCTCTCTCTCTCTCTGGCATTATATCGCAAACGAAGATTCTTCCCACGCTTTCTACAAGCACGTTGAAGATGGAAGTTGGATGTGTCCTTCGAACCTGTGCAATGGATTTTTCTGGTGGACCACAGGTTGCACAGAACTGGCCTCACCCTTTAAACCAAAGATTCGTCTGCCGGGGCCTAGCAAGCTTGGACAGTGGCAGCGAGGTCCTCAGGTCGTAGGTTTGATTTGAGATGGTTGACCTTACAGGGTTAGACGAGCACCATCTGCCCGGGTTTGAAATTAGAGTTTTCCTTCTCTTAGGATGGTTGCCAAAAGGCTAGAGAGCCCATCCTGCCCATTGACGCTCTTTGTCAGACCCTTCGGTTGTGACCTGCCTGGCATGGGAGGCCCTACCGGTGGCTATTATGCCACCGCCAGCATAGCTCACAACTTCATTAGAGTATACAAACCTCTCCCCCACGACAAGGGGGTGCCAATGGAGAGGTATATCTCAATAATACATGCAAATATAACTTTTAAATGGTAGTTTCCAAAACCAGTTCTCAAATAAAAGTTCTTGATTCATGCTGGTTGCCATAAAAGGATTTTTCCTTTGAATTAGTTTCACACTTCTGCATCTTATTTGTTTTATGTCTTGGTAATTACCAAACCTAAGCCCCTGGTGGCACAGCGGGTTAAACCACTGAGCTGCAGAACTTGCTGACCAAAAGGTAGGCAGTTTGAATCCGGGGAGCGGGATGCGCTCCTGCTGTTAGCCCCAGCTTCTGCTAACCTAGCAATTCGAAAACATGCAAATGTGAGTGGATCAATAGGTACCGCTTTGGTGGGAAGGTGATGTGTCAGGCTGGACACATGACCTTGGAGGCATCTACGGACAGCGCCGGCTCTTTGACTTAGAAATGGAGATGAGCACCACCTCCCAGAGTTGGACACGACTGGACTTAACGTCAGGGGAAACCTTTACCTTTACATTAATTACCAAACCTATCTAGAAGTGCACTTTACCTATAGAGAATGTGTGAAGGAAACCACTTTGAGTATCTTTTTAGAGAGAAAAAGCAGGATGATGATGATATATTTAACCCCTCTCACATTGAGTGCCAAAGTGGGCTAAAGTGCCATTTTTATGTTATGTCTTAAATGGTCCTTAGGCCACATAAAACATTCATCTGTCCTTTTCTTAAGCTTTCACAGCTTATTTTTAATTATCAACATTTCTCTCTCTGGCATTAGTTCGCGAATGAAGATTCTTAGGTAGGACTCATCCCACGCTTTATACAAGCGCGTTGATGACTAAGAAGGTTGGATGTGTCCTTTGAGCCTGTGCAATTGATTTTTCTGGTGGAGCGCAGCGTGCACAGGACTGGCCTCACGCTTTAAATCAAAGGTTCGTCTGCCGGAACCTAGCAAGCTTAGAACGGTGGCAGCGAGGTCCTCAGGTCGTAGGTTTGATTTGAGTTTCCTTCTCTAGATGGTTGACCTTACAGCGTTAGACGAGCACCATCTGCCCGGGTTTGAAATTAGAGTTTTCCTTCTCTTAGGATGGTTGCCAAGAGGCTAGAGAGCCCATCCTACCTGTTGACGCTCTTTGTCGGATCCTTTGGTTGTGACCTATCTGGCATGGGAGGCCCTACCAATGGCTATGCCACTGCCAGCATAGCTCACAACTTCATTAGGGTACGCAAGCTTTTCCCCCGCGACAAGGGGGTGCCAATGGAGAGGCGATCAACATTTAATAATTCACCAATTCATAGTCTTTATATTTTCAGTGGAAAGATGGATTAAACAGAATGGGCAGAATTTTTACAGCTACTTCTGCCTACTTTCTTATATGATTCTACATGGAAAACCGTATTTATTTATTTATTTATTTGTTCAATCTTACATTCCGCCCCTCCCGGCCGGCTCGGGGCGGTTTACATACATGTTAAAATGCACTGTAAAACAGTGATACATCATAAAAACAACACGAATAAAAGTTGCAAATGATGCAACAACAGTAAAAGCAGACAGTTACAATCTCCAGGGGCATCAACCAAAAGCAATTCTGAACAATACAGTTTTTGTAGGCCCTCCGGAATGGGATAAGCCCCGCCATAGCCCGGACATCATCTGGCAGTACATTCCAGAGCATTGGGGCAGCGACTGAAAAGGCTCGTTGCCTCGTGCTGGAGAGATGGCAGGAGCGGACAGATGGTACCGTTAAAAGGTTGCGCTCTTCCGAGCGCAGTGATCTCAGGAGAACATACGGGGTGAGGCGGTCCCTCAGATACACCGGCCCCAGACCATGTAAGGCCTTGAAGGTCAGAACCAACACCTTGAAGACAATTCGGTACTCAATTGGAAGCCAGTGCAATTGCCGTAGAATGGGCGTGATGTGCTCTCTTGCCGGCGCTCCCGCCAGCAAGCGAGCTGCAGCACTTTGCACCAGCTTGAGTTTCCGAATCGTCGATAAGGGAAGGCCTATGTAGAGGCCGTTACAGTAGTCTAACCTCGAGATGACCGTCGCTTGGATTACCATGGCAAGGTCGTCCCTGGACAGGTAGGGGGCCAGTCGCAACAGTAAGAATTATCTAGCCCCTGGATGGTGGACTCTAGCTCCTGGCATTGCTCACCATTGTTGGCAAAGCGGCTAGCAGTTCCAGTCGCAGCAGCTTCTGGAGAACTGCATTATTACAATCCTGCTCTTTATAATACACAAAGAGAAATTGCCTAAATAAAAAGATGCCATAAAAATTGCCCAGAACCTTAGAAATTAACTTTACCAATAAAGCATTTACACAGACAGAACTTTTGTGGATCATAAATTCTATTTTTGGAGTTGATCTTAACTGAATCACCACAAGGTATTATAAGCTCCCTTTTAAATAAGTAAGTGTACCTGCTCTATTCATACCGCCCATGCATGAGTGTAACCGCTTATCTGTATGCAAAGTTTGTAGACGAAGCTTGGTGCACATCTGCAGCATCTCTTACAGAAGTACCTAACACAGCTTGCCTTTGTCCCTCTGAACATGAGACAGAACAGTGGTCATTATGTAGTGGGGAAAGCTTTTTGAAAAAGAAAGAGGATGTGGCAGCTGATTTGACTGCTTTTTGGAATTACTTGCTCCATAAGATATGGGCCTGTGTGTGAACCAAGATGGTTTGACTGCCAGAGTTTTGATTTGCTTGGAGTGCGTCCATGAGAAATGTGTTTAGGGGTGGAGAGGCAGTCTTGGAGAGCCAGCCGCTGGTTGTCTTACAAGGGAGCTTTAACAAGTACATATAAGAAGAGCCAGAGCTCTGAATTTGGCAAGCAGAGGAGATCGGCGGGAGTGGAGTGGGGGTATCTTGCATTTCCAGTAATGTGCTGTGTGGCCTCAAATCATCTTCCCTGCTTCCCTCAACTCATATATAATTATCAAGAAGTAAATACCCACCTGTTAAGACATTTTTTTAAGTTGTTGTTTCACATTAAGGGAAAAATAATTCTTCTGAGATGTTTTTTTTATTTATTATTATTTCAATTTATATACCACCTTTCCCAAAGAGGCTCAGGGTGGTTCACACCAGTGAACAACATAATCACAACATAGTTAAAAACATAATAAAACAGAATTGAGGCAAGAGTGGAATTTAACAGCCTTAAAGGTTAAACGCCTGTCCGAAGAGGTTGGTCTTGCAGGCCCTCCGGAAGGCCTGTAGATCAGTTATTGCTCGAGCCTCCTCTGGGAGGGCGTTCCAAAGAGTAGGCGCTACTACAGAGAAAGTACGCTGCCGCGTCGAGGACAGGCGGCAGATCTTAAGTGATGGAACCTCTAATAGGTTTTGATCCATGGACCATAGTGGTCTCTGGGGAATGTGCAGGGATAGGCGGTCCTTCAGGTACACTGGCCCCAGGCCATGCAAGGCCTTAAAGGTTAACACCAGCACTTTGAAGGCGATTCGGTACTCGATGGGGAGCCAGTGCAATCGCTGTAGGACTGGAGTGATGAGGCACGATAGAGCCGCGCCAACCAGTAGTCGAGCCGCAGTGTTTTGCACCAGCTTAAATTTCCGGATTACCAACAGATGAAGGCCAATGTAAAGGGTGTTACAGTAGTCCAGTCTCGAGATGACCGTGGCCTGGATTACCGTGGCTAGGTCACCACTGTAAAGGTAAGGCGCCAGCCGCTTTGCCTGGCACAGATGGAAAAATGCTGCTCTGCTCACGGTGGAAACCTGAGCCTCCATCGTCAGCAGAGGGTCCAGTTGGACCCCCAGGCTTTTAACCAGGGCCGACAGGCTAACCACCTCGCCATCCATTATTGGTAGCTGGAGCTGCCCCCCCCCCCCAGGAGACCCAGCCACAGGACCTCCGTTTTTGACGGGTTCACCTTCAACCTGCTGGCCCGTAGCCACCCATGTTCAGAGGAGGTTTCCCCCTTGTGATTTCAAAAATTACAGAAAATAACTGCAGGGGAAAAATATATTAAGAGGTACATTTCAGAAGCATTACATGAGAAGAAGAGGCAGTATAATGCTGATTTAAGTTATCTCCAAACTGCCAGCATTGACAAGAAAATCCTTGCTTGCTTGAGATTTTTTTTAAAAAACTAATAAAAAGTGTTGGGTGACACGATTGCTACATTTGCTAATAAACATTTGTGCAAAATGTAAAGAATTAATGACATGGTGCAAAGTTCCTAACCATGCTGATCTGTTATGTTTGGTACTTAACGTTTTCTTATTAGATAAAACTACATGAGCTGAAAATCATACCTCTGAGGCAAGGTGGCCCATTCCTAAACTCTGAAGCAGAATGCCCTGTGACTAAATGTTTCCTAACACATTGAAAGCCTTCTCCAGCAAGAGGGAGCCTGGAGTAAATGGATGTGTCATAGTTAGTTGTTCTGTATCTTCAAGTCATTTCCAACCTAGGGTGACCCAAAGGTGATCTATTACAGGGTTTTCTTGGCAAGATGTGTTCAGAAGAGGTTTTCCATTGCCTTCCCCTGAGGCTGAGAGAATGACTTGGCCAAGGTCACCCAGTAGATTTCATGTGAGTAATAGAACCCTGGTCTCCAGAGTAGTAGTTCAGTGCTCAAACCACTACACCACACTAGCTCTCAAAAATCTTCACTTGTAATATTTTGTTCTGGTTTATGAAAAAGCTTCTTTTCGTCAGTTTTCTTTTCTCGCCCCTCTTCCCACACCCTCAAAACCCCCTTTTCCTAATTTCCCTTGCTGCCAAAGGCCTTTTTCCTCACCTTCATCACCACCCAGATCCTTTCCCCCTCACCTTCCTTGCTTTCAAAATCTTATTTCCCTCAGGGGGTGCTTTGTTCGTGCTTTTCATGCGTGGCAGAAGGGGGTTGGACCAAATGGCCCCTGGGGTCTTCCACAGAAATACTGTTAGGTTTATGTTGGCCAAAATGTTTGCCCATGCTTGGTGTGTGTGTGTGTGTGTGTGTGTGTGTGTAATTATATAGGCCTGGGCAATCATGGCTCTAAATGGTTCTAAAGTACTTACAAAACTGAAGTTCTGGTGGTGAACACTAGGTGGCGCTGGTGCTTTGCTTCTACAGTGTTGCTAAAGTTCTGGTGGTGAACATTTCAGAACTCTAACAAAACTTTCAAAACTTCATTATTATTTCATTATTGGCGATTTTTAGACAGAACCAATTAGGAACTGCCATTTATTACAAAATTTTGTAAGTTTTGTTAGAGTTCTGAAATGTTCAGCACCAGAACTTTAGCAACATTATAGAAGCAAAGCACCAGCGCCACCTAGTTTTCACCACCAGAAATTTAGTTTTGTAAGTACTTTAGAACCATTTAGAACCATGATTGCCCAGGCCCCATATATATATATATATATATATATATATATATATATATATACACACACACACACACACACACACACACACATACATACACACACACACAGGTTGACAACCACTGACTTAGTAGCTTGATGAATGTGAATGTAAGTGCTAAAGTGAAATCGGAATGAATTTCTCAGTGACCCCTCTTCCACTATCTGTCATCAAATCTCATTCCTCTACTATTGGCATTCGGATCAAAGTTGTCCTGTAATCTGTTTTAGTCTTAGTTCTGTAATAATAAATCATCATATTTCTTTAAAATTCATATCCCCTAGACAAGTCTTCCAATCTTGTATGTAGTGCAGTATGCCAACTTGTTTCAACTTGTCTCTCCGTTTTAACCTTCACCTAGGCTTTTCTTCTTCCCATTAGGGATATGCAGGATGGTCTTAAAACAATATTTGTATGTCCTTTGATTCTGGATAAGTGAAAAGAAGTTTAGGCAAGCAACTTTAAAAATTAATCTAAGCCTCTATTCTATAATTTGGCCACATAACCTTTTTTATTTACATTTCTTTTTTACTTTTCTAATTTGATATAAAACGGTGATTTCACTCTTACCTCTTTCCCAAGATTATCTGACTGCTTAAGCTCTTTCTTAAGTTTTATAGATGTGTTTTGCAGGAGGTCTAACCAAGGCCTTGAGAATTAACCTGTCGAGTGTTGATGGTGTGCTCTAAGACAGTGATTTTCAACCAGTGTGCCGCGGACCACTAGTGTGCCGTGAGAGATCATCAGGTGTGCCGTGTGGAATTATTTTCGAACTTCATTCATATATAAACTATAAGGCGCATCTGTCCCTTTAAGAAATGGAACCATAGCACTCTCACGTCACCTAAGAAGTGACGCGAGAGTGCTATGGTCATGCCATCTTGGATTTGCTCAGACGCGGCTAAGTAAACAAAGTTAGAGTTAGTACTGCAGTTGCGCGTCAAGTGACAGTGGCAATTTGGGATCACAGCAAGACAAGCGAGTGACAGTGATGGAGAACTATTTGAGAAGGGAAAATGCAAATGCCGAACAAAATTATGACACAGATGAAGGCCCTAATATGAGTGGTGGACAAAATAAAAAAGAAAAGACAGTGAGCTCGAGGCAATACAGCGAAAGCTATCTTTCATTTGGATTCACTTTCATCGGGGATGCGACGGCACTGACTCCGCTGTGCTTGTTGTGTGGTGAGAAGCTGTCCAATAGCGCCATGGTGCCAAGCAAGCTTAAACGCCATCTCCAAACGAAACACCCTTCCGTACATCGAAACAGGCCCAGGTTTCACACTAAGTGAGTGAATAAATACGTTAAAAACATATTAACTATATGTATTACTGTGTTAGAGTGTCATTTTGGTTGGTGGTGTGCCCCAGGATTTTGTAAATGTAAAAAATGTGCCACGGCTCAAAAAAGGTTGAAAATCACTGTTCTAAGAAGTCTTCACAAAGTGAGGAACATAATTTCAGGGTGATAGCTTTTGAGCCTTTGAGTTTTCTGAGTGGTGCTGTACAAACTAACAAATTGTTCTTAACTGCTGTCAAGTTGATTCTTAATTTCACAATCCTATTAACTTGATCACGAGGGATCTCCAGAAGTGATGGAAAGAAACTCCGCTTTAGCAACCTGCTTAGTTCTTGAGCTTGTCAAAGATACAATTCCTCCCTTTTACACTGCATCTGTCTTACCTTTCATCTGGCAAAATTCATCAGTCCAGTTTGTCTACCCTGCTGTTTTGTGGCTCACTCCTATTTGGCACTTGTGTTGTAGTAGCCAGAGGCAGCGGCAGCTCAGGAGCGAGGGAGAAGCTTCAAGAAGGTTATGTGCAAAACAGGGATGCAACTTGACAGCCTAGGCAGTTCAAAGCCTGAGGCAGAGGTGGTATGGCGGCAAGAGCAAAGGAGTCAGTGCAGTGTGTTTTTGGGGATGGAGAGCACACATTATGGGGCTGTGACAGTTGGAGCTGGAAGAATAACACAAAAACCTTCATCTTTGGTTGAGGAACGAGTATGTAGCACAGCTATCTCCTGCATAGACCTTTACCCAGAAGGATAGAATTTATCCTTGGTTTTTTTATAAGCCTCTGTATATTGACATTGTATACGGTGTCCCTTTAGCTGCTAGATAAAGAGACTTCAGGTGGGTAATATATATGAACTTCCCCTTAGGAAAAGTCACTTTTTACGTTAGAGTCTTTTCTTCCTACATGAAATAACACTATGTCCTTCTTAGTTAAATGATTTTGAGCCATATAAAAGGGCTTGTGTGTTATGACTAAGGGTAAAGTTGTATGTGATGTGTTATTGCACTCCTAAGCATGGTCTCTGAAGTGCTCTAGGAGTGAGTAAACTGTACCCCTTGGCTTCTCTATACCAGAGCCGGATCTTGCATTCCGCAAAGTAAGCATTTGCTTACCACTTGCCAATATTCAGGGGCACATTTTACATTATCCCCATCGCCCCACACCACGAGGCCAAAAAGGAGGAGCGCTCTGGAGGCAGCCAGAGGCGGAGCGCCCCCGGCTGCGAAACACAGCGGTGCAGGGCGATCAGCGGCACCGGGCAGCAATGGCGCACGTGTGGAAGTTTTGCGCATGCGCCATCACTGCAGGGCAAGCCCAGCCTCCCAGAGCCGCCAACCGCCCCACACCACGAGGCCTAAAAGGAAGAACATTCCACAGCCGGAGGCGCTCCGCCTCCAAAACGCTCCTCCCTTTCGGCCCCGTGTAGGGCGATCAGCGGCTCTGGGCAGCTAACAGGAGATCAGCAGGAGGGGGAAGAAAGGGGGGAAGAGAGGTTTTCCTGCGGCACACCAGGCGAGCGCTCACGGCACACTAGTGTGCCACGAAACAGTGGTTGGGAAACACTGCTCTAAAGGATGCAGGGACATTTTGATGGCAAACAAATTTGTGAATTGCTCAGTAAAATTACTATGAAGTTTCCTTATACTGAATTAATACCAAGAAAGGACAATCTGACCAGTTGATTTACTAAGTGGGCATCTCTTTTTATGCCTTTTGATCAGCTTATGAATAAATGTAACCTATCAAGCTGTCATTTTTATGGATTTTTGCAAATAATTCTTTCAGAAACAAGAAAATTAATATCTCTCCAGGGATGGCCTGGGCTCTTTGACCTTGGTAAGCTATTGAAAATCGGAGCTACATAATTCAGAGGGTTTTCTTTCTTCTCTTCCCAGCTGTGGAGTGTCTCTGGTCTTCTGATAATGTCACTCACTCACTAGATTTCATTGGGAGAAGGAATCGCTTTTTGTCTTATTTCCTAGTCAAAATGCACTGCCTGTCTTTTGATCTTTGCAGACTTATTCATTGTAACAAAAGGTACTTGACTGGAAATGAAATTTAGAAATTGAACATCTTTGTCTTTTATACGTGGGCTCTCACAAATGTGTTGGTTTATTTGGAAAATTCTGAAGCAATATTGTATATAGTGAAACTAGTTAATAATTGTCAGGAAGTTGATGAATTAATTCTTCTTTGGAATTTTTGCAAAGCCAGGATCATGAATGGCTCCTGGAAGGTGTTTTTGGATTATGGTTTAGAATGGTTTTAAGCGTTACGTTTTAATTATGTGATTTTAAACTATATGTTGTTTTATTTTATATGTATTAGGGCACTGATTCTCAAAGTGGGCGGTACCACCCCCTGGTGGGCGGTGAGGCGATCCAAGGGGGCGGTGGAAGGCTCAGGGGAATTTGGGGGGCGGTGAACCCCTTTAATGGGGCGGTGAACAATTGGCCATTTAGGAGGGGTCGCGTGGCCCTCTTCTTTGATCCCGCCCCCTTCGCTCTGACCCCCACACGCAGTGCAGTGCGAAGGCTGCAGTGCAAAGGCCTCCGTGTCCTCCGGCGGAGCCTCCCCGCCACCGCGGAAGAAAGCGCAGAGGCAATTCATTCCAAACCCCTCCATATTTTCTGTTGGTCTTGGGGGGTTCTGTGTGCCAAGTTTGGCTCAATTCCATTGTTGGTGGAATTCAAAATGCTCTTTGATTGTAGGTAAACCATAAATCCCAGTAACTACAACTCCCAAATGAGAAGGGCTATTTTCTCAAAACTCCCCCAGTGTTCAAATTTGGCCATATTGACTATTCGTGCCAAGTTTGGTCCAGATCCATAGTTGTTTGGGTTCTCAGTTCTCTCCGGATGTAGGTGAACTACATCTCCCCTAAATCACTGCCAATTCCTCCCAAACCCCTCCAGTATTTGCTGTTGGTCACGTGGGTTCTCTGTGCCAAGTTTGGTCCAGTTCTGTAATTTATGGCAGTCTCAGTGGAAGTCAGAGCTGAATCGATTGAAGGTACTGCAAATCCCACCATCCGTTGTCCATACTCCCCCAAACATTTGTTTTTGTGATTAATCACTATGTTTTAATTATGTTCAATCTGTAACAATGAAAACACATCCTGTATATTAGATATTTGCATTAGAATTTGTAAGAGTAGCAAAATTATTTATTAAGTAGCAACGAAAATATGGCATTAGAAAGGTTGAGAATCACTGCATTAATACATATATCCTTCTGTTTAATTGCTATTAAATTTTTAAAAATTAATTTCTAGGGGGGCGGTGAGTAATTTTTTTTCTTGAAAGGGGGCAGTAGGCCAAAAAAGTTTGAGAACCACTGTATTAGGGCATCGAATTGTGCCTCTGTTGTGAACCACCCTGAGCCCCCCTTCCTGGGTGAAAAGGTCGGGATATAAGTGTGGCAAATAAGTAAAAAAATTAGGATATTGCTTGTTAGTAGTCTTCCTGTGGTGCAATTTTATCAACATTTAGCTAGAAGTACATTCCACTGGTGTCAGTGGACCTTTTTCTCAGGTAAATATAAATAATCTAGTCAAGAAACTGATGGAAAACTTATTTCAGTGCCTTGTCTTGGTCTCATGTGAGAGAGCCTTACTGCCCCCCCCCTTCTCCTAGGCAAAGTTAGAACGAGCAAAGGTGGAGTCAAGTTTTCTCAGCTACCTGATAGCTGCAGAAGAAACACTCACTTAGAATGGAATTGAAACACATTGCTTCAGATTTGTTTTTGTTTTTTTGAGAAGGATTATGGTACCTTTTCCAGAATATATTTATACTACTTTAACTCTAGAGGTATCTTTACTTAGCCTCTGTTAATCCAAAGCTATAGTTTGCAAATATTCAAAATTAAATGTATGATATTCTTACTCAGATTTTGAATGTGAAATTTAGATCCATATTTTGTCTTAAATTTTACCTCACTTTAGTAGCAATAAAATGAATAGCGTTAGCTGTCAAACAGTTTCATTTGACAGTTTCAGATACCGAGTACCATTGTGTGTCAAATAACAGAGTTGTCAAATATTGAAAGTAAATGTTCTCTCATGTCTAATACAGAAGTTAAATATTTAACAAATATTTGATCATTTGGAGAAAATTCTCAGTCAAATCACAATTTTGCAAAGGAGGGTTGTGAGGAGCACTTTCGTTACTCTCTTTAAAATGGGATTACGACTGCCAGTTCTGTGAAAGCGACAGGGATGCATTTTAGTCCACTAGAACAGTGTTAACCAACCAGTGTGCCGTGGCACACTAGTGTGCCGTGAGCGAGCATCAGGTGTGCCGTGGGAAATTGGCACTCTTCCCCCTCCTAGCAGCTCTTTCTCCCTCTTTCCCTCCCCAGAGATCCTCCCCGAGGCAAAGGAAGGGCTTTGCCGAATGCCAGGGCCAGGCCCGCCTTGAGGAAGCCTTCAGGAGCCTCGACTCAGCATGGCTCCAGCTCCCGCTCAGGGCTGCTTCAGCCTCCCGATACGTTTCATAGATCTGTGTGGCCTCTTTCGCTGCCTCCCTCTGCAAAAGCAGAGCACTGGGTGGAAGTGATTGAGTCGGCGTTTTCGCGTTGGCTTGGATTTCTCTCAAGAACAAAGCCGGAAGCTCCACGTCGGTGAATTGGGCAGTGAGCAAACCTGGGAGCATCGGGAGGCTGAAGCATTCACAGGTTTCCAAGAAACAAATTGAGCCTCTCCGCTTGGAAATGTTTGGGGTTTTTTTTACTATTATACTGGATTTTTCAGGAGTTGCCTCCCCCCCCAAGGAACTGTTTATAACAGCTTCATGACATCCATAGTTAACTGGAAGCAAGTTTCACTCAGGGTGAAATTTCACAAGGGTCTGGAGAACAAGCCATATGAGGAGCAGCTTGAAGAGCTGGGCATGTTTAGCCTGAAGAAGAGAAGGCTGAGAAAAGACATGATAGCCATGTATAAGTATGTGAGAGGAAGTCATATCTATGTTGTGTTCATCGAAACAGGCCCAGGTTTCACACTGAGTGTATAAATACATTTAAAAACATATCTCTATATATATTTTTCTTCACGTCGTGCAACTCAGCACATAGACAACAAAACTATACGCTGCAGAAGCACTGAAATTGGCAAAACATTTACACATACCACGAGGTATGTTTACAGCCAAAAAAACCCGACCTACATACCTCCCAATGCCCCCAAACACAACCCCACAAAAACAGCCAACGGAACGTATGGAACGTCCGCACACGGCAGCCAGAGCGTAGTGGCCCGGCGACCGGACATTCGGCCTCTTCTGCGCATGCTCTAGAGGCTTGAAGTACAGCAGGAAGGGAGCGGAGGAGCCGAGCCGCGGCGGCAGGAGAATGCAGAGCGGGCGGGGATCAGGCCGGCCTTCCTCGCTTCCTTCTGCGACTGCTCCTCCTCCTCCCCAAAGCCTCCTCCCCTCCGCTTCCTCTCTCAAAGGCCACTGAAGAGCTGCGCGCGCCCTGTGCCTCGGCTCCTTCCCCCTCCGCCTCTCTTTCCTCGCTCCTGCTCCGAATGCCAGAGAAGCAGGCTCCCCGAGAGAGAAGGCCTCAGACAGGCTCCCCTCAGGCAAGGAAAGGCAGAAAGGAAGGCCCAGGCCTGCTTCCCACTCACCTCTCTCTCTCTCCCCTGGGGCCGCCAAAACCGCCCTGACTCCATGCCGCCCTCGCCTGCCTCCCTCTCTCTTTCCCTCTCCCCTCTCTCTCAGGGGAGGGAGAGAGGAGTGAGACAAAAAGGAAAGGAAGGGAGGACAGAGGGAAAGAGCTGAAGAATGAGGAAGAAAGGGAGAAGAGAGGGAGAGAGGAGAGGAGGAATGACAGGCAGGCACCCTTCCCTCCTCCCCGCCGCCGAGCACCACAACGAGGGAAGGAAGGAAGACACAAAGGGCTGAGCACAGTTCACTTCTGCCCCTCCTTCCTGTCCTTTCCTCCACTCCCATGCTGCCAACGACAGGGAGCAGAAGGAAGACCTACAGCACGCCTGGGCCAACTTCGGCCCTCCTTCCCTCCAGGAGATTGGGGCTCCCAACTCCTCCGAACTCCCCCAACAATGGATTTCAACCAAAATTAGCACACAGAACTCCCCAGACCCATCGGAAATAACACAAGGTGTGTTTAGCCTTCAAAAATCACACAAACAATAAAAATAAAACACTCCAAAAAGCCAAAACATCTGGGAAACTACAACTCCCAGGATCCCCTGCACCACAGATACACTGTGCATTCACTTCTTCCTCTCCCCCTCCCTCCCTTCCCTCCTTCCTGTCCTTTCCTCCCATACTGCCAAGGAACCCTTCCATGCCTACATGAGGGGAGAAAGAGAGGGAAGAGAAGGAAGACCTACAGCACGCCTGGGCCAACTTCGGCCCTCCTTCCCTCCCAACTCCTCTGAACCCCCCCAACAATGGATTTGAACCAAACTTAGCACACAGAACTCCCATGAACCATAGAAAAAAAAGAAGGGTTTGGTGGGTATATTGTCCTTGACTTCTGGAGTTGTAGTTCAACCACATCCAGAGAACACTGTGCAATCAATGATATATTGGAACCAACATTGCCATCAATACTCCATATGCCCACCTGTGAACACTGGTGGAGTTTATGCTCAAATGTAAACACCAGAGGAGTTTAGGGAAAAAACCTTTACATCTGAGAGTTGTAGTTACTGGGATTTATAGTTCATATACAAGGAGCAAAGAGAGAAGGAGCGAGCTGAAGGATAAGGAAGACAGGGGGAGAGCAAGACCAAAAGGTAGGAAGGGATGTTGCTGTTCTTTGCCACAGCAAAGCGTGGCCGGGTACAGCTAGTTAACTATATGTATTACTGTGTTAGAGTGTCATTTTTGTGTCATTTTGGTTGGTGGTGTGCCCCAGGATTTTGTAAATGTAAAAAAGGTGCCGCGTCTCAAAAAAGGTTGAAAAACACTGCACTAGGACACAAATAGGAATTATGAGATCTTTCAGATGTTTAGGGGACAAATCTCCCAGCAGCTCTAGCAACCATTGCCAGTGGTGGAAAATGCAGTTCAACATTTGATAGGCCAGGGATTCCGCTCCTGACCTAGGAAGCTTGAACTATGCAAAGTTTGTTAGGAGAGACCTCGTTCTTCTTGTTTGGTTCTATGCCTCAGTCATCTCCCAGACAGATATCTCCTATGACTTCTTAATGAGAAATTATAGTTGTTGCGTCTGGGCTCTGGGACTTCCTTTTCATATTATATTTTGAATTCTCTTTTTTTAAAAAATCACAGTAGTTCAGTAGTGAAAACCAAGAGCACGTCTGTACAGCTTAATTTCTGGAGATGCTAGGTTGGAGAAATTAATTCCTCAGTGATGATGACATTGGCTGCTTAAAACACTTAATCTGAAATTACGGGGTTAACACTGGGATAGCATTATGGGGAGACAGTTTATATTTGGATGCAGAGAACTTGCATTTCCAGAACTGGCCCACTACTCCAAACAATGTCTTTACTTTGCCTGGATTACTCTAATTTAATAAGGACATACAAATTGCCTTGTTCCAGGACCCCCCAAATCCAGGAACTGGCGTTGTGTGGATTGGGGAGGAAATATTTGTCATTTTGGAGCACTAAAGATGTGCTGTAGGCAGGAACATTTCACGAACTGGTTCGTTGTGTGCTATATGGTGGTCCGCGCCTTGGTTACCTCTAGATTGGATTACTGCAATCCGCTCCAAGTGGGGCTTCCCTTGAAGGCGGCGCAGAAACTTCAACTTGTCCAATGCTCGGCTGCCAGATTAATAACTGGGGCAGGTTACAGGGAGCGGTCGACCCCCCTGTTTAAAGATCTCCACTGGCTACCGTTTATTTTCCAAGCCCAGTTCAAGGTGCAGGTGATTACCTATAAAGCCCTAAACGGTTTGGGACCCGCCTACCTTCGTGACCGGCTCTCCTCCCACGAACCAACCTGAGCCCTTCGCTCCTCAGGGGAGGCCCTCCTTTTGCCCCTGCCAGTCTCACAGACCCTTAATAGGACAAACTAAATAGACCAAAATATTACAAATTATTATATTTTCTTTTTGGTTCTCATAGGTTAATGTATATTCCCCATAAATTGATTATACATATGCATATCATACACTGTTAAATATTATAAGTGACCTGAGCAACAACATGCATTTACAGTAAATAGACTGGGTGTAAAGGGAAAGATATCATAGGGATGTATATACAGACCGGGATTCGCAGGAAAGAATAACAGGAATAGCAGGAAAGAATAACAGGGAGGGTAATCCAAAATTCCTTAGAGTAAATCCCTGGATCCTGGAGGGATACTGGTTATCTCCCCCAAGTTTTTAAACATTTTATATGTACATGTGGCTCGCCCTCTCGTTTTTGTTTTAGATTCACCTATGTTGCTGTTTTTTCATAGATATATTTTTTATTGTGTTTATTGCTTTTATGGTGTTTATTGTTTTCTGGTGTTTGTGATATTTTTTTGTGATTTGTTGTTCGGGCACGGCCCCATGTAAGCCGCTCCGAGTCCCCTTTGGGGAGATGGATGCGGGTTAGAAATAAAGTATTATTATTATTATATTCTATTTTTCTCATTTTGATATGGTTTTCAACACTTTCTTCCAGTTGACATGGATGATGAAGATGGCCGATGCTTGTTAGATGTAATTTGGTAAGTATTTGCCCTTGACTTGAATATTCTCTTTTCTTCTCTGTTGTGGCTGCATATTTTCAAAATCCGAAGGAATATGATGCTGTGATTTTCATTGGTGCTTAATCTGAATCATGAAGAGTGTCATGCAGCCCTCCAGATGTTGTTGAGCTGCAGGTCCTACCAGTCCTAGCCAGTTTAGTCAATGATCAGAAATCCTGGGAGTTATAATCCAAAAACATCTGGAAGGCCACATGGTTTCCACCCAGTGTAGCAAGTCTCATTAATCAAAATCCAAAAGAATAGTTGAAAGGTGAATTCCTGTGCATCTTCTAGCAACATCATCTCCAAACGTGATGCATATGCATTATAAGAATATGAGGATGCAGTGCAAAGTATTAGACCCGTTTTATTTTAGAAACTAAAATAGCCAGGGTATATATTACACCCCGGAGCTTTTTGTCGTTCCTAGCAATGTCAGTAATGATGGCTGGATAAAGTGTGTTTGTGAGGGGAGTGGAAGTGTTCTAGGCACATACCAGCAATCCTAGATCACAGTGGGTTTAACCCTTGCTATCCCTTAAGACAGCGGTTCTTAGCCTGTGGATCCCCAGATGTTTTGGCCTTCAAGTCATGGCTCTTTGAGAATATTTAGCCCCTAATTGTCCTACATAGTAGTCGCACATTCTGCACTTTGTCCCATGCCCTCTCTCCATTACCGCAGCTGGCACTTATTTTATTCCAGTGTTTACAGTCCTGCCATGGTGCCAGTAATTTACTGCCACGGTTAGAGGATTGCAGCTTGACTGAGTCTGAATTGATATTTTTATATGTGCATGTGTTTTATTTTATAGTATTTTATATTGTGTTCACTTTTATGTTTGTTTTAAGGCACTTTGCGCCATTTGTAAGCCACCCCGAGTCCCTTCGGGGAGATGATGGCGGGATATAAAATAAAGTAGTAGTTGCTGCTGTTGTTGTTGTTAGTATTATTATTCAACCCCCAGAAATCTTCTAACACAGGGGTGGGCAATTATTTTTTCCAAGTGGCCACACGAGAGCCAAAAAATATTATGGAGGGCCGCACCTAAAGGCGGAACTGCATTCTAATCTACATTATTTATTTATTTATTTATTTACTTACTATATTACACATCATTAATATTAACATAATAATAGATCAAGAAATATTCATATATTATTAGTATTAATATCATAATTATTATAGTATATATATATAGTATATAATATATTGAAATTATAATATAACATTATATTTTATTAATTATTATATTATTATAAAATTATTATAAAATAATAATAAAAACCACTAAAATTAAATTAAATTCAAGAAGACAAGGTGCGAACCAAGATGGAATGGCCCAATGGACCCAGCCCTGAGGATGGCAAAGCGGATCCAGCCGCCGCCGCAGCAGAGGAGAGCAGAGCAGCAGGAATCGGAAGCTACAGGCCTCCGCTCACTCTCGCCCCCAGCTGTTCCCCAGCTGATCGCCCTGCTATGGAGTGCCTGCCATTCCTGGAGGCGATCCGGGCCTGCAGGGGGAGCAGTCGGCGATCTGAGGCAGCTGATCACCCTGGCAACTCGGAAGACGATCAAGTCTTCTGGATCACCAGGGTGATCATCCGGCGGTGGCTCCCGCTGCAGGCCCGGATCGCCTCCAGGGATGGCAGGCACCCCAAAGCCGCCGCTCCTCCGGCCTGTCTGCCGACACAGGCCCTACAGAGCCCACGATAGGATGGCGGCAGCGGCACCCCTTCCTCTTGGCCCCGCCCCTGACGCCCTTCTCCCCAGGCCGGACAGAATCGGCTGCCGGGCCGCATTCGGCCCGCGGGCCATAGGTTGCCCACCCCTGCTCTAACAACTGGTAAACTGGCTGGGATTTCTGGGAGTTGTAAGCCAAAATACGTGGGGACCCACGGGTTGAGAACCAGTGCCTTAAGGTGTAGGAAGTATGTTTGAAATGTTTTTTTCAGAGCCATAGTCCAGCATGCAAACCACTGCACCACACTGGCTCTGTGGCACATTTTAATGCACAATTATTTTTAAAATCTACATAGCTTTTGTTTTTTTCTAAAGAAGTCATTTGTATCCCAGTCTACAAGACAGAGAAATAGATACAATATTTTGTGTGTATATAGTTATACAGATATTTATGTTACTCGGTTCCATCAAAATATAATATTTATTATTTATTTACTTTATTTATATTCTGCTCTTCTCACCCCGAAGGGGACTCAGAGCGGATTACAGGTACACATACTTAGCAGACAATCCCTGCCGTTTTCCACATACACACATATAGATGAACAGAGGCAAACTCTGGCCACCAGGGGGAGCTGACGCACTCCTCATCTCTTAGCGTTCCCAGTGTCCCTTGTTGTTCCTTCCGCTTTTTTCAGCGTTCCTGGAGTTCTTTAATGGCCTCATAATTCAGTCAAAATTTGCCTCCCCACTTAATGTGGTACCTTTATCTCCTACTTGACAGATGCAACTGTCTTTCAGGCTGCAAAGGTTGACAGCAGGCTACACTTTAGGTCGAGCACCTACTTCGACCTGGGCAGGCCTCGAACTCATTACCTACTGGTCAGCGAGATCTTATGCAGCTGACACTTAGCCAGCTGCGCCACATTCCTGGTGGTGTCCACAGTCCACAAACTGGACATGAAAATATCCAACTTGATTAAGATAGTAATTGCTTTGCAATAGATCACTGCAGTGACACTTTTGTTTCAGTTTCCCAGTTTTAATCCTTTATTGATAAATTGTAAAATTTATGGAGATACTATATATGTTAAGTACAGTATTTCTTTATTAAATCATTCCTCATGCTGTTTTTTTCCTTCTTCACAGTGATCCTCAGGCCTTGAATGATTTTTTACATGGATCTGAAAAGGTGAGGAGTTGGGCTTGCATGTGTTTCTTTAAATGCTTACGTTGCTGCATGCTTAATTAACAAATCAAAATGCCTCCTCGAATTGCCTTCAGCTTCTGAGCCTTCAGAGAGAGAAATGACACTGAGAACAAAGCTGGTACCAGTCGTAGAAACGATGACTTAGCAAGAGTGTCTTGTCACTCTTTTCCTCAAGAGAGCATTGGAAACTGGCAAATAAATGCAATCACAAAACTGCTTCGTAATTACTTACAATGAATTACTTGCTTTTTAAGGTGTCAGGAAAAAAACCCCATACACACCCACACCAAATTGGGAATTATTAGCTCCTGGGAAAAAAAGTAGCCACAAGGAGGAGGAAGTGACCTCATTTCTTGGTATACAGGTACAAGATAGCTCAGAAGGTGTAATTTTGGGGGACTCTACAGTAGCTCCAAGAATCCCCCAAGTCAGTATGGCCCCTGGCCATGCTAGTTGGGGGAATTTGTGGAGTTGTCCTCCAAACCAAAAAGTATTCTGAAAATGATACCATTTGGTCTCCATTTCATGTTAGTTCGACTTCTTGAACTCCTTGAACACTGTCAAATCTTAAATTTACAGTAATTTGAATCTTTTTAATTACAGATTGACAGTGATGATCTCCTGGACAACACAGGAGATGCAGCCAGTGCCTTCTTTGAGGGTACTGGGGTATGTATTTTTCACCTCGCTTTCGAAGTTCGATTTATCATCCTCTTTGCATCATCATGTCCTTTCTTTGCAAATGCATCATCTCTGGAATGTGCAGTGCATGACGAAGGATGCAAGGTTATATCCCCATGATGGCAAGCAGGCGTGATATAAGAGGAGGGAAAGAGGCAAGCTGTGACTCCATTGAGAACACAAAGGCATAGGAAGGCATATAGGTGCCATTAACAGCTTAGCATCTCTGCTTAATACTGCTAAAAAGTCACTATACATTGTGACAGCCTGCTTGTAGACTCTGTAGTGCAATAGAGTTGTTTCTGTCAGTGTGTGCACAAAGCTTGGTTGTAAATAGGTAGGCAAAGCAAGAGCAAAATTGATTTGGGTGAAACCCCTCATTTCTCTCATGTCATTAGAGGAGGAAAAATATCAAAATAGTCTAATTTAATAGTATGGCTGGTATATCCAAACACCGAATTATACAGTATACAAAATGATCACTACAAAATTACAAATGGGGTACACAATGTCCGCTGAATCACAGTACCTTTAGGAGAGTTGCACAGAGGAGGTAAGTCCAAACCAGTATGTGGAGTGAACAAGTTCAGACTGGTGTGTGGTATTATAAACAAAGTCCGATGTTCAACACAAGCGTTCTAAACAAGATTAATTCATTCAACACAAGTTATGTCTGTTCCACACTATGGTAATCCACAGTGGGATTGTTTGTCGTTCTACACAGACGGTCTACACAAAGATGATGCGTTCAACACAATAGTAGTGTGCTCACAAATTGTAATCTTACATATGCTCGGATCTGGTCTGGTGCAATCTGTAGCGATGGTGTAAACAAAGATCCGTGTATTGGAAAACCCGCCAAAGGACGCAGGAAAGAGGCCGCAACGGTAGAGCTGCAGGGCACGATCCGAGCGTATGTGGATTACAATTTGTGAGCACACTACTATTGTGTTGAACGCATCATCTTTGTGTAGACCGTCTGTGTCCATTCCACACAATGGTATTCCACAGTGGGATTGTTTGTCGTTCTACACAGACGGTAGAACTGGCGGGTTTTCCAGTACACGGATCTTTGTTTACACCATCGCTACAGATTGCACCGGACCAGATCCGAGCGTATGTGAATTACAATTTGTGAGCACACTACTATTGTGTTGAACGCAACATCTTTGTGTAGACCGTCTGTGTAGAACGACAAACAATCCCACTGTGGATTACCATTGTGTGGAACAGACATAACTTGTGTTGAACGAACTAATCTTGTGTAGAACGCTTGTGTTGAACATCGGACTTCGTTTATAATACCACACACCGGTCTGAACTGGTTCACTCCACATACCGGTCCGGACTTACCTCCTCTGTGCAACTCTCCTAAAGGTACTGTGATTCAGCGGACATTGTGTACCCCATTTGTAATTTTGTAGTGATCATTTTGTATACTGTATAATTCGGTGTTTGGATATACCAGCCATACTATTGAATTAGACTATTTTGATATCTTTCTCACGTTGTGTAGTCCCACTTGTGTGGATACTCGTTGCATTTCCATAGTCCATTGTTGTTACTGCATTAGAGGAGGAAACCCAGTCTCTATACAGCTCTACATTTAATTCTGGGCCTGGCATTCATACTTAGGTTATAGTGAAACAGGCAAGTTGCTATAAAAACCTACTTTACTGATTCCTATAGAAAATCCAAGGCCAGGCTCGGGAGACCAGTTAGAGATCATCCTTAGATTGTTCACAGACCTATCCATACATTTCCTGCACAATCTTTCATTAGCAATCTCAAGAGTGATTTGAATTCATTCACACAGTTACTGATACTGGGGTACAATCAAATGTAGTGGTATTGGTGTTATGATTTGCATGACCAACCCATGTTGATTTTGAATCATTCATTTGGAGTTTTGGCTGTTTTGGGATCTTTTTCTCATTTGCTGACCTTTTCCATCCTGGGACTTTGTTCTGTTCTTTGTAGAGCGGGGGTGCCCACACTTTTTCATCATGCGAGCTACTTATAATAAAATCAAGTCAGAAAGATCTACCTTATGCACACGCGCCTCCCACGCTGTGCACCGTCCACGTTTGCTTCTGGATGAGAGAGAAGCAGGGCGGAGCAGGGTAGGGGCGGGGCATGACTGGCTAGAGCTGAAGCCTGGCTGCCAAACCCCGCCCCCTCTGGCTTCAGCTCTCAGCAGCTGCTCCAGCCTTGAGGAGGGCAGGGCCAAGCCAGTGGTGGTATAGCTAGCACAAGGCTGGCTTGGCCCTGCCCTCCTCAAGGCTGGAGCAGCTGCTGGGAGTGCCAAAGCCGGGGAGGGGCGGGGCTTGGCATGGCCTGGCTCCGCCCCCTCTGGCTTCAGCTCTAGCAGCAGCTGCTCCAACCTTGAGGAGGGCAGGGCCAAGCCAGTGGTGGTATAGCTAGCACAAGGCTGGCATGGCCCTGCCCTCCTCAAGGCTGGAGTAGCTGCTGGGAGTGCCGGAGCTGGGGAGGGGGCGGGGCTTGGCATGGCCTGGCTCCGCCCCCTCTGGCTTCAGCTCTAGCAGCAGCTGCTCCAGCCTTGAGGAGGTCAGGGCCAAGCCAGTGGTGGTATAGCTAGCACAAGGCTGGCTTGGCCCTGCCCTCCTCAAGGCTGGAGCAGCTGCTGGGAGTGCCGAATCTGGGGAGGGGTCGAGGCTTGTCATGGACTAGCTCCGCCCCCTCTGGCTTCATCTCTAGCATTAGCTGCTCCAGCCTTGAGGAGGGCAGGGCCAAGCCAGTGGTGGCATAGCTAGCACAAGGCTGGCTTGGCCCTGCCCTCCTCAAGGCTGGAGCAGCTGCTGGGAGTGCCGAAGCCAGGGAGGGGCGGGGCTTGGCACGGCCTGGCTCCGCCCCCTCTGAGAAGCGCCCCATCCGACTGCGATCTACCTCCTTCGGTCCCACGATCGACCAGTCGATCACGATCGACTTCCTGGGCAGCCCTGTTGTAGAAGGTCTGATCATGGTGATCAAACCAATAAAAGTTTGGGGCTGAGAAAGATATTTTTGTAAAATGAAGCCAGGAACTTCCATTTGTGTGTCTTGAGAACCTAGATTGTGAAGTGCTTTTGTCTTCTGCCAGATATTGTCTTGCGAGACCTGATATGAGACAGATAATGCTTAACCATTCTTCGTCCAAACAAAACTAGTCAGGCGTACATTGTAATGATGCATGTAAAGTAGACATGGTTTGGAAGAGCCAGGACTGAATCTCCTGAATCTCTTCTAAAGGAAGAAGATCCCATTTAAATTAGGGCCGTGCCATTGGAAGTAGACCCACTATCCACTGTGCCATTCCCTTAACTTAAACTCCCACCCTCCAGCTGATATTTGCATCACATTATTCCTCTTCCTAGGACTGAAAGCAGCCATGATGGGGCTGAGGCCATTGGAAATGAAGAAAAGGATGAAATTTTCTATATAAGAAAATGAGAGAATGTTAAGAAAACAAATTAATTAATTAATTAATTAATCTTTTTATTTACTTTATTTCTATTCCGCCCTTCTCATCCCGCAGGGGACTCAGGGTGGATTACAATGTACACATTACATTTAGACACACAAACACACAAGAGAGACAGTGGCAATTTAACCTCTGGCCATCTGTTGCACTCCTTCATTCCTCAGTGTGTTTCCTGGAGATATTTTTTTATGGCCTCGTAAATCAGTTAAATTTAGCCTCCCCACTAAGTGGTACCTTAATTTCCTACTTGACAGATGCAACTGTCTTTCGGGTTGCAAAGGTCGACAACAGGCTACATAATAGGTCGAGAGCCCACCTTGACCCGGGTAGGCCTCGAACTCATGACCTTCTGGTCAGTAGAGATCTTAGGCAGCTGACACCCAGCCAGCTGCGCCACATTCCCGGTGCATTATGCAGTAACATATATGGCAGTGTTACTTTAAAGTATTTGCATGCATGTTGATGACCAATGAGATATAGACTAGGAAAACAATTCTGTCTTGTAGCACCAATTAGAAATATAAAAGTGCTGGCCCTAAGAAGGTCTAAAGTTCTGCTTTGTTCATGTCACAGATACTCACTTTTCTCCCTCTGTGATTCCTCTTCGTTCTTTTCCAGCTGCACGTTCAAGAATCCACTGGCAATCATTTGAACACCGAGCAGAGTCAGCCCACAACAAGTGTGGATTTAGACTTTTTGGAAGATGACATCTTGGGATCACCTTCAGGGAGCGGGGGCAACCTGCAAAATTCAGACCAGCCCTGTGACATCCTCCAGCAGAGCCTGCAGGAGGCAAACATTACCGAGCAGACTCTGGAAGCAGAGGCAGAATTGGACCTGGGGTCTTTCCAGCTGCCGACACTCCAGCCAGTGGTCCATACTGCCTCTGATGGCACACCCCAGATTTTTTCCAGCGGGGCCGACCTCATTGGACTGCAGCAGCCCGCGGTGCTGACTCATCAGGCGCTGGTCCAGCAATCAGTAGGGGCTGATGTAGTCAACAAGGCCATTAGCGTGCAGCCTTTTCTCCAGGGTTTGGGGAATGTCACCATCCAGCCAATTTCGAATCTACAAGGGCTACCCAATGGAAGCCCCAGTGGGGCATTGGGCATTGGGCAGATTCAAGTGGTGGGCCAGCAAGTCATGGCAATTAACCAGCCTGCTCAGCAGATCATTGCAAAGCAAGTCCAGTCTTCCCAAGTAGCTACTATGCCAGTTGGCAGTTACATCACCCAGACTGCCCCGGAGCAGCAGCAGGTCACCCTTGCCTCCGCTGGGGTCTCTCCACAGAATGCTGGGCTTGTTATCCAGAAGAACCTCCCAGCAGTAGCCACGACGACACTGAACGGAAGCTCCATGTTTGGGAGTGTCTCCGCTACGCAAGGCTCCCAGCCTCTCACCGTCACGTCCAACTTGAGTAGCCCGCTCATGCAAGCCCAAAACGTGATCATCCATCGGACGCCCACACCAATTCAGCCCAAACCAGCTGGAGTCCTCCAGCAGAAGCTGTACCAGATCACCCCGAAACCATTTGGTCCCAACAACGCTACTCTAACCATCCAGAATGAGGCTGCCCTCCAACAACAGAAAGCCCAGCAGAATTTGACCTTTATGACTGGGAAAGCAGGGCAGAACGTGGTTCTTTCTGGCTTCCCGCCAGGGCTCCCTGCCAACATGTTCAAGCAGCCCCCACAACAGCAGCAGGCTCTGAGCAAGGCCATGAGTGTCCATTTGCTGAATCAAGGCAGCAGTATTGTTATTCCGGCGCAGCATGTCCCGCAGGCCATGTTGCAGGGTCAGAACCAGTTCCTTCTCCCAGGACAGCTCACAGGCACGTCTGCAGTTCAGCAGCTGTCAGCCCTGCAGGCTAACATGGGGGGCCAGATTTTAACAGCCTCTCATCCTAGTGGTCAAACTCACATCATCACTAGCCAAGGGCCTGGTGGGCAGCTCATAACAAATCAAGCACTACCTGCTCAAATACTCACCAATCAGAACTTAGCAAGCCAGTTGAACTTGGGGCAGGTCCTAACATCCCAGAATGCACATGGGACAGCCCACATCCTTTCCGCTCCTATCCAGCTGCAACCAGGGCAGGTTGGTCAACCCACTCTTTTCCAGATGCCTGTCTCCCTGGCTGGTAGCCTGACCACTCAGAGCCAGCCTACCGTCGCAGCCTCCCTGGCTGGAAGTGCCATCAATCAGGCTGGCCAGACTGTTATCCAAGGGGTCACCTTTCCTAACCACGTGGCTATGTTAAACGCCACTGAGAACCTCAACCCCACCGTGACCATTCAAGCACCCCCCAGTGCCAGCAGCCAGAGCCCCAATCTTATTCAGCCGCAAGCAACCTCCAATACCAACCTGCTGGCAAGCAACGACCCAGCAAACATATTAACCGTCCAGCCCACTTCCCAGCCCACATCTGCTCCTGCCCAGCTTCAGCTGAACCTACAGCAACAAACCCCACCACCTCAACAGCCAGCGCAACTTCCTGGGACTTCTCAGTCCAGTCCTAACTTGGTGGCATCTAGTCCTGAAAAGATTATCTTGGGCCAGACAGCCGCCGGGACTGTCATCTCCCAGGACTCCATGCAGATGTTCCTTCAGCAGGCAAGTTAAAAGTTTCCTAATATGATGACTAATTCTGTTAAGATGCTTAATTGATTCTTCCTTGTTGGAGAGGGATCTAATTTGTTAATGTATAATAATAAGGAACCAAGGGAGCCGTGAGGCAATGGCTCCACAAAATCACCAAAACATTGTTCATTCATTAAATAAAATCTAAGGAAACTGTTCAGATATGTGCTTAAAGCGGGAGAAGGAGGCTCCACAGAAGTGTGGATGCATTTCCAGTCATTAAAATGCAGAACTTGTAATGACTCCATTTGTTTCATGCACTTTCATCTCTACCTTGTCCCATATAGTACTTGTTTTATTTTGATACATCACTCTTGGTCAGCTTCACTCTCTTGCAATATCTGACACCTTTGTAAAACAGAGTGTAGTTGAATAGAAGATAAAACTTAAGTTGATGCATGCCAGTTTCCCTAATGATTACCCTATATACTAGAGCAGGGGTGCCCACACTTTTTCAGCATGCGAGCTACTTTTAAAACAACCAAGTCAAAAAGATCTACCTTCCGTGCAGCGCACCTTCTGCGGGACATTGCGGGAACGAGGGAGCGCCTTCCGCGGGGCACTGCGGGAACGAGGCAGCACTCGCACCTCGCGCTCCGCCCTGCCTCTCTCTCATCCGGAAGCAACCGTGCAGCCTCCGCTGCCGGCGAGAGAGAGGCAGGGCAGAGCGTGAGGCGTGGCCTCCAGGGCCCCCACCTCGCGCTCCCTCATTCCTGCAATGCCCCGAGGAAAGCACTTCCTCGTTCCCACAATGCCCCGCGGAAGGCGCTCCCTCGTTCCCACAATGCCCCACGGAAAGCGCTCCCTCGTTTCCACAATGCCCCGCAAAAGGTGCTCCCTCGTTCCCGCAATGCCCCGCGGAAGGCGCTCCCTCGTTTCCGCAATGCCCCGCGGAAGGTGCTCCCTCGTTCCCGCAATGCCCCGCAGAAGGCGCTCCCTCGTTCCCGCTATGTCCCACGAAAGGAGTGCTGTGTGGAAGGTTGCGCACAAGCACAGGGCAGAAGCGCCCCATCCAGCTGCGACTGACCTCCTTTGGACCCGCGATAGACTGGTCGATCGCGATCAACTTTGTGGGCAGCCCTGTACTAGAGTATAAGCCAAACCTGAATATAAGCCAAGGCACCTAATTTTACTACAAAAAAACTGGGAAAAATAATCGACTCGAGTATAAGCCCAGGGTGGGAAATGTAGCATCTACTAGTAAATTTCAAAATAAAAATAGATGCCAATAACATTACATTAATTGAGGCATCAGGAGGTTAAATGCTTTTGAATATTTACATAAAGTTGTAATTTAAGATAAGACTGTCCAACTCTGATTAAACCATTGTTCTAACCTTCAATGTAAATGGGCTTATGTATCCTTCCAATAATAATAAAGAGAGTAAAATAAAAAAATGTAATAATAGTAAATAGAGTAAAATAATAAATGTAATAATAATGAGAGTAACCTTAATAAATGTAATAATAACAATAATAAATAGAGAAAAATAATAAATGTAATAAAAATAATAATAACCCAGTAAAATAATAAATAGCTTTTACCCGAGTATAAGCTAAGGGGGACTTTTTCAGCCTAAAAAGGGGCTGAAAAATTTGGCTTATACTCAAAGTATATATGGTATCTATTTTAATATATACCTTTGTCGGTAATCCGGAAACTGAAGATGGTGCAAAACGCTGTGGCTCGACTGCTGGCTGGAGTGACACTATCGTGCCACATCACACCAGTCCTACAGCGCTTGCACTGGCTCCCCATCGAGTACTGGATTGCCTTCAAAGTGCTGGTGCTAACCTTTAAGGCAGACCTGGGCAATTACCAGCCCTCCAGGTGTTTTGGACGTCAACTCCCAGAAATCCTAGCCAGTTTACCAGCTGTTAGGATTTCTGGGAGTTGAAGTCCAAAACACCTGGAGGGCCGGCAATTGCCCAGGTCTGCTTTAAGGCGTTGCATGGTCTGGGGCCAGTGTATCTGAAGGACCGCCTTTCCCTGCATGTTCCCCAGAGACCACTACGGTCCATGGATCAAAACCTACTAGAGGTTCCATCACTTAAGATCTGCCACTTGTCATCGACGCGGCAGCGCACTTTTTCTGTAGCGGCGCCTACCCTTTGGAAGGCCCCTCTGAGGAGGCAGAAGCAATAACTACAGGCTTTTCGGAGGGCCTGTAAGACCAACCTGTTCCAGCAGGCGTTCAGTCTCTAAGCTGTAACCCCTACTCTGGTCTTAATCTGTTTTTATTATGTTTTCAAGTATGTTGTGTTTTGTTGTTCATTGCTGTGAACCAGCCTGAGCCTTTTCGGGAAGTGTGGTATATAAGTTGAAATAATAAATAAATAAAAATAAATATAAGGGGGTGGGTATAAATTCAGATGGCTAGGCTATGGAATTGCAATGAGGTGTGTGTTCTAGAGGTTGATACCTTTTTCACTTGAGTCGGATTTCTCCAGATTGGCTCTACTCGGCAAGGCAGAAGAGCATCCGAGGTATATTTGCCATCCTTGTTTTGTGATTTCATGTGTGCTTGAATAGTGGCAGCCAGTAATGAAGATAATTCTGTATCTGGAAATTACATTCTGTAAATGGGACCAGGGCCCATTGACATATAGGATTGGGCTTTATGGCTTCCATTGATTGGGTTTTAAAACCACATTTTAGGACCTAGTAGTTAAGATTATGTGTATACTACAGGTATTTTGCTGTACAAGGTTCACAATGCATGTACAGAATAAGCAACACTGACCAAAAATGGGTGGCAAACTGGGCAATTAATACAAACATGGTCCATGCTAAATCTCTTGGAAATTTCAGAAGGACCGGAGCCAGCAACAGCAGCAGCAGCAGCAATTTTATCCGCCAACCCTGAAAGTGCAGCAGGAGAATGCTCTGAATGAATCTACAGTTTCTCCCCACCTGTCCATGCCTCTGCCCATCTACAGCATAGCCACCACCGCACTCAGCACCACAAGCAGTGTCCCGGCCTCGGTGATAGTCAGCAGCAGCGTAGGCACAATTCTGCAGCCGCCTGCCGGCCGAGAGCTGAACCAGAACCACGGCCTGCCACCAGTGGAGTCCAAAGTACCTCAGTTCTCAGCTGGCCCTTCCCAGCAGGCACTGGCTTGCCAGGTAGCCTTTACCTGTTTGCAAATCCACGAAGTTGCCTTGCTTTGGCCTGTTCTCCTGCCTCACTCCCTTCTGTCTAACACGTCTGGTCATTTTTCCCTAGTTTTCCCTTCAGCTGCTTGCTTTCTCCTGCACGTTCTCTGTGCAGACCACAAAGAGAGAGAGAGAAATCTCAGCATCTCATTTAGGTTTGTGCTTACAGGCAATCTCCCACACGTCAAAACAAAGGCTAGGTTCGGGTGTTGGTGATGACGGGATTTCTTTAATAGCAAAGAGAGTCTCCCTCTTGTGGAAGCATTTGAACAATACAAGCAGAGAAATTGATTTCGTCACATCCGTGACCTCAGTACTACCAACCGGGTGTCATGTTGACATTCCTTCTCTGTTACGGGAAATGTTTACTTTTTGTATTTTTTTTAAAAAGAGCAGCAGATAAATAAAAAAAATTAAATAGGAAATATTGGTGTAGGGTAGTTTAGTTTCTAGCTCATTCTGAGGATGGAGGGCCGGCCGGACTCCATACCCGATAATTTCCATCTGTGCCTTAAGGCCGTTACTGGATGGCTGCGTGCCAGCAGGTTGAAGGTGAATCCAGCGAAGACGGAAATCCTGTGGCTGGGCCGTCCGGGCAATGGGGAGATCCAGCTGCCGACCCTGGATGGCGAGGCAGTACATTTGTCATCATCTGTAAAAAGCCTTGGTGTCTGTTTAGACCCCCTTCTGTCAATGGAGGACTGTCAGCAGGACTGCATTCTTCCATCTGCGGCAGGTGAAGCGGCTGGCTCCCTATCTGTCCCGGAGCGACCTAGCCACGGTGCTCCAGGCCATGGTCATCTCAAGATTAGACTACTGTAATACTCTGTATATTGGGCTTCCCTTGACTGCGACCTGGAAACTTAAACTAGTGCAGAATGCTGCAGCCCGGCTCCTCGCAGGGATGCCTGCGAGCTGCCATGTAACACCTATTCTGCGAGATCTGCACTGGCTACCCATTGAATTCCAGATCACTTTCAAGGTGTTAGTTCTTACTTTCAAGGCCTTATATGGTCTGGGGCCAGTGTATCTAAGGGATCGCCTGTTCCCCTACAATCCCCCGAGGTCACTACGGTCCGAAGATTTGAATCTTCTTGTTATCCCTAGTGTCAGATCCTTCCATTTAACAGCAACTAAGAGGAGGGCATTTTCCATCATAGGCCCGGTCCTGTGGAACTCACTGCCGCCTGAGACTCGAGCTCTTCGAGATCTGGACTCCTTTCGTAGAGCATGTAAAACCCACCTTTTCAGGCAGACTTTTGGAAATTGTTGAATTTTAAACCACTGTTTATTTTATATTGTACTGCATTGTACTGTTTCTTCCTTGTAAACCGCCCCGAGCCTCTGGGAGTGGTGGTATAAAATCAAATAAATAAATAGATAATAGATCGATCGATCCCTGTCATGATGTCCAGTTTAAGAATGGAGGGAAGACTGGAAAGTGGTGGTGTCAGCAATTGTTTATGCACCACCATCAAAGTACAGGCATATGGCAGCGTGTTCAAAGACTTTTGAGCCTCCACAGAGGAAATTACAGTCCAAAGATGGTTGCAGCACACATTGAGCCAATTTAATCAGAAAGCTTCCAGTAAGAGAAGCAGGTGAGCTATACTACTAGCACACAACGTTTGGATTGGTATCCAACCCATACACTTTTATGTGTGCACACAGCTACACATGCACACACCAGAAATGGGCATCTATCTCCCTACCTCCATTGTTTTTATCAGCCAAAGTACTGAATTGTGTCTCTCCTCTTCCTGGATCCTGTTGCCAGTCTGTGGCCCTCATCTGTTTGTCTCTTCTCCCTGTTGCTGCTCTTGCTTGCTTCTTTTTTGATCCTAACTAACCCTGGGAGATCTAGTGGTGGTGCTGCTGCCTTCTGTTGCTTCCCCCTCCCCATCTCCTCTGTCTATTTAGAGCTGAGCATTGCACATGTGGTATGTTTCTATCTCCTATCAGAGTGCACATCTCTTTCCTCCCTGTACATCTTGTTTGAGGGTGGAGTACTGACAGTTTGAGTCTTTTACAATAATTTGGTGTGTGATGGGTATATATTGAAAATGTTGTAGTGCTGCCAGCAGGAGCTTGCAAAAGCAATGCTACGTTGTGGGATACTCTCCATTGGGCTGGTATAGCTAAAATATGGTGCTATGTAGCAATTTTGTGAAAATAGAATGTATTATTATTATTTTTATTTTTATTCTTATTATCATAATATCATATCACCATCAAGTGGCCACAGCACTTTACAATGAAACAAGCGAAAACAGTGAATCCTGTCAATAATGATTAAGTATGTTTTTAAAAGTACATATTTTATTGTTTTCAGTTATAAGAAGGCAAGGCAATAGTCAACAGCTACAAAATAATTGGAATTTTGGGATTCTTTCTGTTTGTAAAACACTTGTTTGTTTGTGTACTTTATTGCACCATTTTTTGCAAAAAAAAGAGGAAAATGTGATTTTTACTTTATTTTCAGGAAAAAAATTTCCCATTTTTATTAATCATGTGGGATAGAGTAACAACTCTTAACACTAGAGCAAGGGTTACAATAGTAACAAATGACTACAAGGCAAAAGCCAGTGTATATCTCAAAATACAAAATATATTAAGTCACATCAAAGTTGAATAAACACACGTTCACCACAATGAATAATAATACTAAAGCCGAAGAGACGCATACATTACCCTATAGAATAGGTCCCATAGTCCTAAATGATTAAGTCCAAAATGGTTAAGTCCACGATGTGTTGGAAAGAATACAGTTCATAGGAAAAGGGTCTATAGATGGTTTACAGTAAACCGGCTTAAATCCGTGTAGGCGTCCAGCGGTTTAATATATTCCAAATTTATCAATGGTGTAGATTCAACCAAAATAATGTCCATAATGGAGAAGTATAAGGCATCCAAATTCCAATCAAAAATGGACAAAAGAGTAGTAAATATATTCCTATATCTTATGAAGTCACAGGAAGCCTACACCATTGATAAATTTGGAATATATCAAACCACTGGACGCCTACACAGATTTAATCCGGTTTATTGTAAACCATCTATAGACCCTTTTCCTATGAACTGTATTTTTTCCAACACATCGTGGACTTAACCATTTTGGACTTAATCATTTAGGACTATGGGACCTATTCTATAGGGTAATGTATGCGTCTCTTCGGCTTTACTATTATTATTCATTGTGAACGTGTGTTTGTTCAACTTTGATGTGACTTAATATATTTTGTATTTTGAGATATACGCTGGATAGAGTAACAACAACAGTGTTGGAGATGATTTTCAAATTAGGGGCAATGCAGTAGAGCCTAAGTATAATGTTACAGGGAAGTTGTGTGTGTGTGTGTTGTGTCCTTCACATGGGGACACATCTCTGTGTTCACCAGAACAATAAAAAAGTCACTATTTTCCTCTTTCCTTGTATGGTACTTCAGAAGGACATTGTTTTGTCTCTAATGGTACCAACCTCCAATATTTGATTTTGGCAGTAAGCTTTAAGGAATGTGGTTGTTTCAGTGGGAGAGGTAGAAAGAGGGAGAACTTTGAACCAAGATAATTAAATATATTTTAGATTTTACATCTTGTTTTCAATTCTTTAAAAAATGATTTTCACCTTAACTTAAAGACATCTTTGAAAGCATCATCTGCTAAAGCCAAATTTTACAAGCAAGCTGAATCAGCCAGATCAATTTGGCACTTGCCCATAAGTATTCTGATTGGGTGGCATATAAGGTTGACACTCCGATCCTGAAATCATCTCCATTTGGTTCAGGGTGAAATGAAGGGAAGGAGAGAAAAAGCAGCCTCAAGCTGGCAATTGTGAGCTTTTGGACTCAATAATTCTTGGCTGCTTCTGTTGGGTGCTGGTGCCTAGGGACGTCAGAGTGCTTCCATGAGAGATTTCTAACCCAATTTACGTCTCTCCTTTTCCTTCCTTTTCTCTCACTTCCACCCCCAATGGCCCCCTTTCAGTTGCCTTCGGGGCAACAGAAACTCCCTGGAGCCTCCCCATCCCATTCGCTACCTCATCCCTCCATGGGGGAGAGTCCCCAGCTCCAGCCCACACATCTTTCACAGATGCAGTCTCCGCACCAATCCCGTCCTCCTTCGCAGCCCCAGCCTCTGTCCCGGCCCCCTTCCCGGCCTCATTCGAGACCCCCTTCCCAACCTCAGACGTTATCCAGGCCTCCTTCTGAGCCCTTGTCACGGTCCTGCACCCCGCAGACTCAAATGCAGAACTTGTATGTGATCCAGAATCAAATTGCTTCTTCCCCTCATGGCCCTAACCAGCACCCCCTGCGGCCCCCATCTCAGCCTCAGGTACCATTCCAAGCACCGCAGGCCCAGCCAGAGGGGCAGCCTCACCTGGCCACACCCCCACATCTGCAGTTACAGGTTCAGCTTGCCCCCCAGCTCCAGCCCCAGGTTGAGACCCAAGTGCAGGCTCGGCTCCAACCCCAAATCCATGCTCCATCTGAGGCGCAGCATACCCATTCTCCCCATTTCCAGCTTCAGTTCTCTGCCCAGGGCCCCATCAAAGCCACGCCGACCCAGACGCTTCATCTCACCCCAGAACAGCAGAGGAGTTTCCAGATGGTCCAGAACCAGTTTCAGGCTCTCTCTGCAATTCCGGCTACCATACCTCACCAGAAGCAGCTCACAGACCGTTTTCAGCAGGTAAAACACTCGTCTTAAAATGCAAATTGGTGAGGGATTAACTTGCCAGGATAGAAAAATATTTCACAATGCCATATTTTTCCTGCCTGACTTCATTCCCGCCCTCTGTGAGATTTTTGAAAAATCCAACAGAAACGCAGCATATCTGGGACATATACTGCTTTGATACAAACACACACAGAAGGAACAAGGTTGGAGTTGAATGGCCTATGTTTATTCCCTGTCTTAATGAAAGTCTATCGTAAGTTACACTTAACCTTTGATTGCTCCACCAGTTGAGTAGAGAAAGCAAGGTCATCATTTGGAGGGTGTTTACATCAAACTCCTTTATCAGTAACGAAAAAAAATTAGACAAATACTTTCTCCCTTTCTGTATTTGATCAGTATCATATATACTCAAGAATAAGCCTAGTTATCAGTCCTGAAAAAGTCCCCCTCGGCTTATACTCGAGTGAAGATCCTGGCTGGAAGGTGTGGGGCTGAAATAAGCCCTTCTTTTAGCCCCATGCCTTCCCACCAGGGCCCTCACCTTTCTGCATAGCAACCCAGCTGGGTCTCTGTGCCGAGAGCATAGGAGAGGGCATGTGCCTTCCCCTCTCCTCTCTTGTGCACTTTCCTCTCCTCAATCCTTCCCTCTTCCTCCCTTCCCACCTCAGTTTCCCCCCACACACACTTTTCCAGCAGCCCTTTTCCACCCTAGTTTTCCCTTTTTCTAGTTGCCCCCTTCCTATCTCAGTCTTTACTATCCTTTACCCCTCTCTCTCCACTTTCCATCCCAGCCTTCCTCATGTTCCGGCCTCTTTCCCATTTCAGTTTTGCCCCTTTTCCCAGCTCACTTTCCCACTTTCCCAGCCCCTTTCTCACCCCGGTCTTTCTCACTTTCCCAGCCCTCTTTCCCACCTCAATCTTTTCCACTTCTCCACTTGCCCCTTCCCATTCTAGTCTTTCCAGCTTTCCAGTCCTTCCTTTTGCACCCATTTTTTTTGCTCATTTTGCAATCTTTCTTTCCCCATCCCAATCCTTTTCAGCTGCCCCTCTTTCCTAACCCATTTTCCCAATCCTCCCCTCACACTCTAGACGAGTAGTTCTTAAGCTGTGGGTCCTCAGGTGTTTTGGCCTTCAACTCCCAGAAATCCTAATAGCTGATAAACTGGCTGGAAGTTGTAGGCCAAAACACTTGGGGACCCACAGGTTGAGATCCACTACTCTAGACCAGTGATTTTCAACCTTTTTTGAGCTGTGGCACATTTTTTACATTTACAAAATTCTGGGGCATACCACCAACCAAAATGACACAAAATGACACTCTAACACAGTAATACATATAGTTAATATGTTTAAATGTATTTATACACTCACTTTACAAGCTGGCAGTATTAATGTTTCTGCCACAGTGTGGGACTTTTTTAATTTAGCTACGAGATCAGCAACAAGGTAGCTAGCTTTGAGGGCTCTCTCGTTTACCTTTGGTTTTTTTTCAAAGAATTTGCCTGTTTCTCATTGTACGTAAGCGTACAAAATAGTCCGTTGGCTTGTTTTGAATGGAAGGGTGTTTCGTTTGGAGATGGCGTTTAAGCTTGCTTGGCACCATGGCGCTATTGGACAGCTTCTCACCACACACCAAGCACAGCGGAGTAGGTGCCGTCGCATCCACGGTGAAAGTGAATACAAATGAAAGATAGCTTTTGTTGTATTGCCTCGAGCTCACCGCCTTTTCTTTTTTCTTTTGTCCACCACTCATATTAGGGCCTTCATCTGTGTCATAATTTTGTCCAGGGCGCTGTTCGGCATTTGCATTTTCCCTTCTCAAAAGCTTCTCCATCACTGTCACTCGCTTGTCTTGCTGTGATCCCAAATTGCCACTGTCACTTGACACGCAGCTGCAGTACTAACTCTAACTTTGTTTACTTAGCCGCGTCTGAGCGAATCCAAGATGGTGCAACCATAACACTCTCGTGTCACTTCTTAGGTGATGCAAAAGTGCTATGGTTCCCTTTCTTAAAGGGACAGATGTGCCTTATAGTTTATATATGAATGACGTTCGAAAGTAATTTCTCACGGCACACTAGTGTTCCGCGGCACACTGGTTGAAAATCACTGCTCTAGAATGAGGTCTTTACCACTTTTCCAGCCCCTCTTTCCATCTGAACCTTTCCCAGTTTCCAACCCCCCTTTCACACCTTGGTCATTCTTCAGTTACACCCTAACTAAGCCAGTCTTTCCAACCTTTTCTTATTCATATACACATAACATTTTCCTCAAAAGGTATATTTAAAATAAGCTATGGTGATTATTGGAGGGATATGTATGCACATTTACATTGAAGAAGGTTAGCAATGATTTAATCAGAGTCGGACAATCTTATCTGAAATTACAGTTTTATGTAAATATTCCAAAACGTTTAACCTCCTGATGCTTCAATTAATGCAATTTTATTGGTATCTATTTTTATTTTGAATTTCCCACCCTTGGCTTATGCTAGAGTTAATTAGTTTAGGGAGTAAATGGGGCAGCACAAGGTGTAAACCCACAATAAATTGTGAATAAATCTAAGACAATCACTCCATATATGGCTATATTCACATTTATCTTTTAAGAAATTAATGGCGCATCAAGCATATCAAATATAAGGTAAGTACTTATGATTCAAAGCATATACCACAAAGAGTAAGTCCTTACATGCAAGTAAGCGAAGATGCACAAAATTAAAGAGGAAAGTTCCTCTAACTATACTTACAAGGACGCAGTCCCAGAACACTCTCAAAAAGAGTGGAAATCATAATTGTGTAGGAATATATTGTCCAAAAGTCATATCATTAATAGTCCACAAATAAATCCATAGAAATCCCAAAGGAGGTGTCCAGTGGTCAACGAGAAAAAACTAATATCCTAGAATATTTGGATTTGCGGCGCCCTTGTTTCCAAACTGATTGTGTGACTGATCTGGCTATGAGACGCCTTTCGATGGGAATTTGGACCACGCCCCGGGTCCTGATGAAGCCCTTTGGCGAAACGATCAAGTGCCAGCATTAATTTTTCTCGTTGACCACTGGACGCCTCCTTTGGGATTTGTATGGATTTATTTGTGGACTATTAATTATATGACTTTTGGACAATACATTCCTACACAATTATGATTATACGGTACTTGGAATAGGCAGGCAAAGTGAGGCTCTGGAACTGCATGCAGGCCCTTAGACTATTTTTGTGATCCTCAACCTGCCCTTCTGGCCAAAGAAGGTTAATTAGCAATTTTGGCCCCTGCATTAGTAGAAAGTAAATAGCATCTAATGAAAACTTTTTTTCTTTCAAAATCTCATCTAGGTGCCCCAGGGGATTATTCTACAAACAAAACAGCCTACATCCACTAGCCAAGCATCACCTGTGCTTAGCCAGTTCAGCAACCAATCCTCCTCAGTACTAGTTAGTAGCCAAGGACAGCAGCAGGTCACCGTGATGACAACTCAGGCACCTCCAGTTCACAGCCATGCTTCTGTCTCCACCACAATCCAGCCTTCCAACGCTGGGTCTGGCAAAGCAGCCTCCGTGCTTGAAAAGGGGCAAATACAAAGAGACAGAGGCGGCGGTGGCAGCGGAGGAGGCGGCGGTGGCGGAGGGCTGCCTGCTCAACCAACAGCACTCCTCCAGCAGCAAGCACCTGTGTTGGTCAAATCAGCTTCAGTGTGTAAGTTGAGAAATCTTTCTTTCATATGCTTTGGCGGCTCTGAAAGGAAAGAACAGCATGGCTTTGTACTATTTGACTATCACTGTCTTTTTGCTTCACAAGTTTGCGTGCACCTGCTTCTCCAGACACAGAACAAGCAAAGGAAGAGTTTCTTTCAGTCTGCTGCAGCCATTCTTCTTACTATATTTGTGCGACTTCCTATGTTACTTCAGTCCCTTTCACCTGGATTGTGGAGTGCAATCCATAATGTACACCAACGTGGCCCTGGTGTTTTGTGGGGCCTCCCCATGGCTGTTTTTGTTTTGTGGTCCTCAACCCTTCATGTTCTTCAAGCAAGCCTTTTTTTCCTGTCAAATCCCTTCTGCAGAATTTATCCTTAGGAATAGCAGCTCATCTTTTAAGTAAATTTAAGGTGGGGGAAGTTAAAAATCAAAAATACATACTCATTGGCAAAACTCTGGTATGAATGGGTTGCTGTGAGTTTTCTGGTCTGTATAATCATGTTCCCTAAGCATTCTCTCCTGACGTTTTACTTCCGCTTGGGGCATGGGACGGAGACTGTGTTGGTCGCCATTTCAGATCAGCTTTGATGCCAACTGGACAAGGACGGTTCAGCGCTACTTATGTTATTGGACCTCACAGCAGCTTTTGATACGGTTGATTATAATCTTTTGGCCCACCGCCTTGCCGTTGCTGGAGTTAGGGGAACAGCCCTGAAATCAGGGACAGCGAGTGGGAAGGGGTGGTTTGGTTTCCGAGAGGGCTCCACTTACCTGTGGGGCCCCTCAAGGTGCCATTCTCTCCCCTTTATTATTTAACATCTATATGTGACCACTTGCTGGTCTGGCCCGAAGCTTTGGGCTGGAATGTTATCAGTACGCTGATGACACCCAGCTCGTTCTGAAAATGGAAGGCCGGCCGGACTCCGTACCTTCTTGTTTCCAACAGTGCCTTGAAGCCGTTACTGGTTGGCTGCGTGCCAGTAGATTGAGGGTGAATCCAGCAAAGATGGAGATACTGTGGCTGGGCCGCCCGATGGGTGGGGGTCCAGCTGCCTAGCTTGGATGGCGAGGCATTATGCCCAACATCCTCAGTTAAGAACCTTGGGGTTGTATTAGACCCTTTGCTGACAATGGAGGCCCAGGTCTCCAGCGTCAGCAAAACCGCGTTTTTCCACCTGCGGCAAGCTAGGCGTCTGGCCCCCTACCTGGCCACGGTGCTCCAAGCCACGGTCATCTCGAGACTGGACTACTGTAACACCCTTTACATCGGCCTGCCCTTGTCAGTGATCTGGAAACTTAAGCTCGTCCAGAATGCCACTGCACGACTTCTCACTGGGGCTCCAGTGAGATGTCACTTAACACCCATCCTCCAGCAGCTTCACTGGCTTCCGGTCGAGCACCGGATCACCTTCAAGGTGATGGTGTTAACTTTCAAGGCCTTGCATGTGAATGTTACAATTGGCTACCTGGATTAACATTGAATGGCCTTGCATCTTCAAAACGTGGTTCCTTCCTGCCTGGGGGAATCATTTGTTGGAAGGTGTTCGCTGGCCCTGATTTATTCTTGTCTGGAATTCTCCTGCTTTTTTAAGTGTTGTTCTTTATTTACTGTCCTGATTTTAGAGGGTTTTAAAAAATACTGGTAGCCAGATTTTGTTCATTTTCATGGTTTTCTCCTTTCTGTTGACATTGTCCACATGCTTGTGGATTTCAATGGCTTCTCTGTGTAGACTGACATGGTGGTGGTTAGAGTGGTCCAGCATTTTTGTGTTCTCAAATAATATGCTGTGTCCAGGTTGGTTCATCATTCCGGTAGGTCATCACAAAGCTTTCTCCCAGTCTTTAGAAGTCAGAAGCACTTTGCTGTCTGCACTTAAATGGTATAGCATCAGTGAGCTGGCTTGCATCTACAACTATAGATAGCCAGCTTACATAATGTTAGAGCAGGGGTGCCCACACTTTTTCAGGATGCGAGCTACTTATAATAAAATCAAGTCAGAAAAATCTACCTCCATCCACGTTTGCTTCCGGACGAGAGAGAAGCAGGGCGGAGCCGGGGAGGGGGGGGGACTTGGCACGGCCTGGCTCCACCCCCTGCTGGCTTCATCAGCTCTAGCATCAGCTGCTCCAGGCTTGAGGATGGCAGTGCCAAGCCAGTGGTGGCATAGCTAGCACAAGGATGGCTTGGCCCTGCCCTCCTCAAGGCTGAAGCAGCTGCTGGGAGTCCCAAAGCGTGTCTTCTTGAAAGAGGCCGCAGCATTGTGGATAGTGCATCTCCATGCCTCTCGATGTGAGGCCAGGGTGGACCATTGTTGGTGATCAATCTGGCAGAGCCTGAGATGTTGTTTCAGGGAGTCCTTATATCTCTTTTGGGGGGCGCCTCTCTTGCGCTGACCCGTGGCAAGTTCACCATAGAGTAGTATCTTTGGGAGGCGGTAGTCCTCCATCCTAGAGAGGTGCCCTGCCCAGCACAGCTGTGTTCTCAATAGCATGGCCTCAACGCTGGTGATCCCTGCTTGCTCAAGGACAGCAACATTCGTCACATAGTCGGTCCAGTGTATATTTAGGATTGTGCAAAGACAGCGCTGACGAAAGCGTTCGAGGAGTCGTAGGTGTTGGCGATAGGTGACCCATGTTTCAGACCCATATAGAAGAATAGACAGTACAATAGCTCTGTAGACACTGATGTTGGTGCTTTGCCTCAGGTGCTTGTTGCTCCGGACTCTTTTGTGAAGCCTTCCAAATGAACTATATGCCTTTGCTAATCTGTGATCTATCTCTTTATCAATCTTGGCATCTGAAGAGATGATGCTTCCCAGGCAGGTGAACTGCTGAACGGACTTAAGCACAGATGTGCCTATGCTGACGTGGGGATGGTGGTGTTCTTCCTGTGGTGCGGGCTGGTAGAGAACTTCTGTTTTCTTCAGGCTGAATTCCAGCCCAAACAGCTCTGCAATATATTATACCATACTATATTATACTATAATATCAAATACAACATACTATGTCATTGTCACAGTACGACAATTACATATCACATTGTATTATAACAAATTATATCACAATATTATTAGCAATATTACATGTAACGTAAATATACAATTATAATATCTTATTAGTAGTAGTAGTATTATATTGTATTACATTACAACATTATCCATATATGCATATACAATATTATACCATACCATTATACTATATTATATCATATCATATTATAAAATAATAAATAAAATTATTTATTTAAATAAAAATAATTTTAATACATATATAAAATTAACACAATTAAGCAGATAAAATAAAACAACAAATAAATAGTAAAGTCCACGATAAAATAAATAAATAGAATATAAATAATAATAAAATAAACTCAAGATGACGAGCTGCGGCAGGAACCAAGATGTAAGACTGCATGTTGCCATTGTGAGAAAAAAAAGAAAAGGGGAAAGATATTACAGAAGTAAACATGGAGGAAAATAAACTAATCAGCTTCCCCTCCTCTTTGACACATGTGCTCTCCAAAACTGTGTGAGAGAGATTCCGATTTGAAATCACTGTCCCTTCATGAACAACTTTCAGATGTGTATATGTCTCTTTCTGGAACGTAATTTGTTTGTGTGTCTCCCTATACTCTAGCAGTTTCCGCTGCAGCTCCTGCGGACAGCAAAGTCTTTTCCAGCAGTTCCATCGCTATGGCTGGAACCAAGGCAGCCCCGGGGCAAGGAAAACCCGCAGCTTCTCTCGCCATACAGCAACCAGTTCAGGTGGGATTCTTTGAACAACTCTTTACAATAAACTGTAACCATGTAGTGAAATGCTGTGTGTGGTTTCATATTTCCTTCTTACTTTTTTTTGGCAGCCTAAGCCTGGAGTCATTAGCTCTGTGTCAGGCCAGAATCTTGGGAAAAGTCCACTTCAGCTCCAAGCGGTTGGGAAGAGTTTGCCACAGCTCATGCCTTCAGCACCTGCCCAAATGCAGCAGCCGGTGAGCATAGACATGTCAATATTTTTTTTATTTATTATTTATTTACATCATTTCTACCCCACTCTTCTCAACCCCCGAGGGGGGACTCAGAGCGGCTTGACAAAAGGCAACAATTCGATGCCGATACACAATATAAATACAATATAAAACCATAGACATTCAGAATTAAAATACAATTAGCATTGACACATAATACACATACACTTAAGTTAAAAACAGAGTTCCGTCCATCACATGAGCATTGAGCCATAACCATCAACTTACCAATTACAATTCCAATCCAAAGTGCTGCATTGTGCTAATGCGCAAAAGCCTGGTCCCAGAGCCACGATTTCACTTTTTCCCTGACTGCCAGGAGGGATGAGGTTGATCGTATGTCGCTTGCAAGTGCATTCCACAGACAGGGAGCCACCACCGAGAAGGCCCTCTCTCTCGTCCCCACCAACCGCATTTGAGAAGTAGGCGGGAGCGAGAGCAGGGCCTCCCCGGCCGTTCTTAAATTACGAGGTGGGACGTAGAGGCAGATGCGTTCGGAGAAGTAAGCTGGGCCAGAACCGTATAGAGTTTAAAAGGTCAAAACCAGCACTTTGAATTGAGCTCGGAAGTGGACAGGCAGCCAGTGGAGCTGACACAACAGGGGGGTGGTATGCTCCCTGTATGTAGCTCAGTTAGTTATCTGGCTGCTGCCTGTTGGACTAGCTGCAATTTCCGAACTGTCTTCAAAGGCAGCCCCACGTAGAGTGCATTGCAGTAATCTATTCGGGATGTGAGCAGAGCGTGGACGACCGTAGCCAGATCAGACTTCCCAAGGTACGGGCGCAGCTGGCGCTTGAGTCTTAACTGTGCAAAAGCTCCCCTGGCCACTGCCGAGACCTGGGGTTCCAGGCTCAGCGATGAATCCAGGATCACTCCCAAGCTGCAAACCTGCGTCTTCAGAGGGAGTGTAACCCCATCCAACACAGGCTGTAACCCTATGCCCTGTTCGGCCTTATGACTGACCAGGAGGACCTCTGTCTTGTCTGGATTAAGTTTCAATTTGCAGCCCTCATCCAGTCCGACACGGCAGCCAAGCACCGGTTCAAAGTCTGGACAGCCTCCTTAGTGACAGGTGGAAAGGAGTGACAGATCTGGACGTCATCTGCGTACAGATAACATGACTTCTTTGACATATTTTTGCCTTGGCACATTGTGTTGCAAATGCCATTTTGTTTGGGTTTTATTTGTACTCCTCACTCACAAAGAGTGCGGTATGAATAGTGTATAACATGTTTTTACACATGTGTTTTTGTTTTTTTAGGGTGGTTTTATTCCAAAGAGATCTCATGGGTGTTTACAAAAATCAGTTTAAACAACAAAGTCTTGATGCAATTACTGAAAAACATGTCTCCTTAGTTCCAAACAAATATGCTTCTTGGGTCAATGAATATCATGCTCCACTTTCTTTACTCCAAAGCTGAAAGATGTTATGGGTTTTTTGTTGCCTCCAGTTTACCTACTGCACTTTTGTTTTTATGTTTCCTTTCACAACTAGTTTGATAGCAAGCTTGGTAGCCTGAAAAAGCCACCTCCGATGCTACAGCCCAGCAAGGAAGCTTGGTAAGTCCCTGCTGAGAAAAATCCAAAGATCATACAATCATAGAAAGAGAAACAAAGTGGTGGTGGTGGGGGGGGGGGGGTATTGCTAGAACTGCAATCAAAACCTTGCCTTACTGAATTTCCTTTTGATTCAGGCCAAGATCATAGTCCATGCCTCTGCAGTGTAAAATCACTTAAACATAGCTGCACGGCAGTATTGATGTGTAATGAGTCAGAGTTAGCCTGTTGGTCAGTCACCACTGACCGTTCCTTATTCGGTGTGGCAGGGCAGGCTATCCCAGTGCCACCAAATATGTCAGGACTCGGAGCCTTTAACCCTTACAGTAAATACGCTGCCACCAAATAATGTAATGAAGTATATAAAGAAGGCTTCTAGGCTCCTTATGTTAACCGTGGCAGGGCAGGTCTACTTTGCAAATCTTACTACTGCCACTAACAATGATAGGAACGAACCCTTTTATAACTCTGGGCAGTAAGGCTTTCTTCCCACTGTGGCAGGGTGGGTACTTTCCCTTTAACCCCACCTACAGATGTTCAAACTGCCACCAGTTAATATCTTTGCTGCCACCAATTGTATTAGATCAGCCACCGATGTGAGGGTTTGTTCTTTTAAGGCTTGTGTTTTAAAAAGAACAACATAGAGGTGTTATAATAAAGATGTTCAACAGTTTATTTCATGACAGAGTTCAGAGCTTAGTTGGTTGCAAACAAGTCTCCTAAGAGGTACAAATCTTGCGGTTACAACGTTTCAACAATAGGGTACAGTTTCCACTGTACTTCCTAACACAGAACCAAGCAGTCCTAATAACTAACTGCTCCAGCAGGTAAATAGCCAACTATAGGATTTACCTATCTATTAAGTTAGTTTTCTACTCTAACTTGGACAGTGTCTGTCTTTCACCTGGGTTTCTCAAAACTCCTAACCAAACTACCTTCTAAAAGCTCCGAAAGACAGCTTCCCTCCCACCAACCGACAAAACCAACTGACCTATTTTTTAAAATCTGAAAGTTCTAAAACAGGTTCAGCTCTAACTTCCGTCTCCACGGCAACAGCCTTCACAGGGGCCTGCTGCTCCAACATTCCCCGCCAACCCTCTGTGGCTTGTTAAACCTTTTACCATCACATGTATAGGCAAATAAGCAATAACAAACTATACTTTTATCTTGCAACAAAACAACACGACTTCATCACATTATGTATATATTTATTTATTTCGTATATTTCTATCCTGCCCTTCTCCCAACAAGGGGGACTCAGAGCAGCCTCACATAAGCATCAGAAGATGCAACAACATAAATACCATAAAAATTACAAATCACAATAAAATCATTTAAAACATTGTCCAACATCAGTAAATTTAACAATAAATTAACGTGCCAGTAAAACCAAACCAAGCCAGGAGAATCCATGTCACAAAACCCAATTTCTTTCCTATTGCTGCTGGCCTCTAATCAAACGCCTGGTCCCAGAGCCAGGTCTTCAGTTGTCTTCTAAAGGACAGGGGAGAGGTGGCCAACCTGATGTCCTTGGGGAGACAGCCCGGGGGGCACTGCCAAGAAGGCCCTGTCTCTCGTCGTCACCAACCGCGTTTGCGAGAGTGGTGGGATCGAGAGCAGGACCTCTCCTGACGATCTTAAGCTTCATGATGGTTCATAGCAGGAGATACATTCGGACAGGTAATCTGGGGCCAGAACCGTTCAGGACTTTAAATGTCAAAACCAGCACTTTGAATTGTGCCTAGAAGTTGATTGGGAGCCAGTGGAGCTGGCGCAACATAGGAGTGCTATACTCCCTGTACGCCACTCCATTTAACTTTTAACAAAAAATATACTTTATTTTTTTCCACATTGATTCCCATTCTTCCATTTTTATTGGTCTTCTAATGTGCAGCCCATTTCGTCATACAATCCTTAACCTGTTCTTATTCCGTAGACCAGTGTTTTTCAACCTTTTTTGAGCCGCGGCACATTTTTTACATTTACAAAATCCTGGGGCACACCACCAACCAAAATGACACAAAATGACACTCTAACACAGTAACACATATAGTTAATATATTTTTAAATGTATTTATACACTCAGTGTGAAACCTGGACCTGTTTCGATGAATGCAACATAGATATCCTGGCAGGAATGGCAGAAAGACACAAACTTCCCACACAGAACTCCCATAACCAAGAGAAAATACTATAAGAGTTTGGTGGGTTTTGGAGTTGTAGTTCACCTAGATCAGAGAGCACTGTGGACTCAAACAATGTTGGATCAGGACCAAATTTGGCATGAATACTCAAGATGCCCAAATGTGAACACAGATGGAGTTTGGGGAAAATAGACCTTGACATTTGGGAGTTACAGTTTCTGGGATTTATAGTTAATACACAATCAAAGAGCATCCTGAACTCGTGCAACAATGGAATTGAACCAAACTTGGCATATTGAACTCTCATTACCAACAGAAAGTACTGAAAGGGTTTGCTTGGGAATTGACCTTGAGTTTGGAAGTTGCAGTTCACCTACACCCAGAGAGCACTGTGGACTCAAACAATGTTATGTTATGTTGTTTGTTTTCTATCCAGAATCACCACTTTAAGGTCCCTAAAACAGGCATGGGAAAACTTCGGCCCTCTGGGTGCTTTGGACTTCAACTCCCACCATTCCTAACAGCCTGAGGCCCTTTCCTGCTTAAGTGGATGAGGGGGGGAAAGGAAAAGGGCCTGAGGCTGCTAGGAATGGTGGGAGTTGGAGTCCAAAACACCTGGAATGTCCAAGTTTGCCCATGCCAGCTTTCGACAGAGACCTCTTCCTCCCCCTTCGCGCCCTTTCTTCCCCCTCCTGCCGAACACTTACTTTTTCTTCTACACTGCCCCTTCTGCTGCCATTTTGATCCGAGGGTGCAGCGTGAGCGTGTTCAGGAGGGGAGGGGGGAGGAAGACGTGACCTGTGCAGGCGCTACTGCGCAGACACGCCCCAGAGCAAAGCGAGGCAAAGCGAGCAGAGCGAGGCTGGGAAGAAGGGAGCCCGAGTGGAGAAGAAAAGGTGTTCGGCAGGAGGGGGAAGAAAGGGTATCGGAGGTTCCAATTTCCCACTACACACCTGATGATCACTCACTGCACACTAGTGTGCCACAGCACACTAGTTGGGAAACATTGCCGTAGACCAGTCTTTCTCAACCAGTGTGCCGTGGCACGCTAGTGTGCCGTGAAGGACCTCCTGCTGTGCCGCGAGAAAAGCTCTCTGCCCCCCTTCCTCCCCCCCTCCTGCCGAACTCCTGCTGCTTGGGGGAGGAGGAGGAAGGGCCGGGCAGTGGCAAAGAAAAAGAAGAAGGGGCCGGGGCGCCGTCTCCTTCGGCCATTTCCCCAGCCAGCCTCCAATCCGCCATGACTCCCACCATGACTTCAGCGAGCCCCTCGCTCGCTGAAGCCGCGTGGAGGAGCCCCGCCCACTGAAGCCCATCCACCGCTCATGCTGAAGCTGAGGGGAGGGGGCGGGGCATGGCGCGGCCTGGCTCTGCCCCCTCCCCCGGCTTCGGCACTCCCAGCAGCTGCTCCAGCCTTGAGTGGACAGTGGCAAGCCAGCCTTGTGCTGGCTCTGGCACCGCTGGCTTGGCACTGCCCCCTCAAGGCTGGAGCAGCTGCTGAGAGAGGTGAAGCCGGGGGTAGGGGGCGGGGCATGGCACAGCCTGGCTCCGGCCCCTCCCCAGCTTTGGCACTCCCAGCAGCTGCTCCCAGCAGGCCACCAACCCCCAGCCGTTCTTTACTGTGTTAGAGTGTCATTTTGTGTCATTTTGGTTGGTGGTGTGCCCCCGGATTTTTTTAATGTTAAAAGTGTCCCGCTGCTCAAAAAAGGTTGGGAAACACTGCCGTAGACCATTGCAACAAAATTTTGTAAATTTTTGCTATTGTCCTCTTTTCCGTCAACAGTATTTTGTCCCATAATGTGTCTTTTTCTGAGAAGCACATGAAGTACAGCATTGAAGCCTCAGCTGTATTTGCTGGAGTGGGATCGGAGTAATGTGAGATGCATACAATAATCAGATTATTAACAACAGCCATCAATTTGGAAAGGTCATAGTGAAAGTGATATTCTGGGATTAAACCTGTTCATATTCTTTCCTGCTGCTTCCTTTAGTTTCTTGGAGCAGCTGCATAAACACCAGGGGGCAGTGCTTCATCCTGATTACAAAACCTCATTTCGGTCCTTCGAAGATGCTTTGCAGAGGCTTCTACCATACCACGTCTACCAAGGAACGCTGCCTCCTCCTCATGACTATCGGAAAGGTGGGTTGAACTAGACCAGGGGTGGGCAATTATTTTTTCCAAGGGGCCACACGAGAGCCAAAAAATATTATGGAGGGCCGCACCTGATGGCGGAACTACATTCTGTTCTACATTATTTATTTATTTATTTACTATATTTACTATATATTACACATCATTAATATTAACATATTAATATATCAAGAAATATTCATATATTATTAGTATTAATATAATTATTATATTATAGTATATACAGTATATAGACATTATAATATATTAAAATTATAATATATTACATATTATTTATTATTATATTACTATAAAATTATTATAAAATAAATATTAAAACCACTAAAAAAAAAAAATTCAAGAAGACAAGGTGCGAACCAAGATGGAATGGCCCAATGGACCCAGCCCAGAGGATGGCAAAGCGGACTCAGCCACCGCCACAGAGGAGAGCAGAGCAGCAGGCGTTAGGAGGCTGCAGGCCTCCGCCCGCTCTCGCCCCCAGCCGTTCCTAGCTGATCGCCCTGCTATGGAGTGCCTGCCATCCCTGGAGGCGATCCGGGCCTGCAGGGGGGACCAGTCAGCGATCTGAGGTGGCTAATCGCCCTGGTGACCCGGAAGACGATCAAGTCTTCCGGGTCACCAGGGCGATCAGCCCCCGCAGGTCGCTGAGTGCTCCCGCTGCAGGCCCGGATCACCTCCAAGGATGGCAGGCACTCCAAAGCTGTCGCTCCTCTGGCCTGTCTGCCGACACAGGCCTCACAGAGCCCACAATGGGATGGCAGCAGCGGCACCCCTTCCTCTTGGCCCCACCCCCGATGCCCTTCTCCTGGGGCCGGACAGAATCAGCTGCTAGGCCGCATCTGGCCCGCGGGCCATAGGTTGCCCAGCCCTGAACTAGACTGTGTCTTTTTGGCCATCTGGCATCTTCAGTACTCACCTTAAGTATTAAAAGCATGTTCCAGCCACTCCAAAATATTTCCTTGCACAACATCCCATTTAAAAACAACGCAATGTGGTCTAGCAGTTTGAGTGTTAGACCAGGACTCTTGGAGACCAGGGCTCAGATCCCACTCAGCCATAGAAATCCATTGTATGACTTGAGCAAATCATATCCCTCAGCTTCAGATATAAACAAAGGCAACCCTCTCTAAATAAGTCATGCCAAGCAAACCCTGTGATAGTTTTTCCTCAGGGTCAGCATAATTCCGAAATGATTTGAAGGGAACTCACACACAGATTTCCCATTTACAACCGGCAAAGATATAACTTGATTCTCTCTCCACTTTCCTGCCTTCCTCATGGCGCTCTTTTCTACTAGATGAAGAGTTTGAAATGGTGTCAACACAGCTGTTGAAACGCACACAAGCCATGCTGAACAAATATCGCCTGCTGCTCTTAGAGGAATCACGGGTAAGGTTTTTCTTCTCCAGATGCTTCTTTGAAAAGGTAATTGTCAATAACCAGCCTGATCTAACCTTCCCCTTTGCCCTCTGATGAACACTCAGTTGACCGGCTAAATTGCTAAGAGGTTAGTCAAAAGTTGGGTGGTGGTAGAGAGGTAGCCATCACGATAACATAGTACCTTTTGAACTTTGTATCTTTGATTAGAAACTAACACGAGTCTGTAAATAATTCGTGAAAAGAAGAAAAGATTGTTCTTATTTTCGACATCTCTACTTTGTTTTCTAAAAAATCCAAGCTAACTAATGTATATCCCCATACATGATACCAGCTTGCTATTATTGACAATGTTTGCTTAGTTTGTCTGTGCTTGATATTTGAGACAACTACCGTATGTAATCAAATATAAGCCAAGTTTTTCATCTCTTTTTTAGGCCTAAAAAGCCCCCCTCAGCTTATACTCTGGTCAAGGTTATTTATTATTTTACTTTGTTGTTATTATTTTTATTACATGTATCATTTTACTCTATTATTATTTATTTATTTATTATTTCGATTTGTATACCGTCCTTTCCATTTGGCTCAGGACGGTTTACAGCATATCGAACAACAAATAATGCACATAAAAACAGTAGAATAAAACAGTTTCCACAAAATCCGCCAACCAGGGATGGATATAGATTGCACGCTTTCCGGAAAGCCGGCAGCTCGCTGATTGCTCACACTTTGGGTGGTAAGCTATTCCACAAGCATGGTGCTGCCACAGAGAAAGCTGTCTGTCTGGTTGATGGCAGACGAATAGTTTGCAAGGGCGGAATCTGAAGGAGGTTAAGGTCTTCTGAACGGAGGGATCTCTGGGGAACATATGGGAGCAGACGGTCCCTTAGGTACACCGGCCCCAGACCATACAAGGCCTTAAACGTCAGAACCAACACTTTGAAGATGATTCAATGCTCAATTGGTAACCAGTGCAGTCGCTGCAAGGTTGGAGTAATATGGGCCCTGGCCGGTACTCCAGCCAAGAGTCTCGCAGCAGCGTTCTGCCCCAGTTTGAGCTTCCGGATGACCCCCAAAGGAAGACCAATGTAAAGGGCATTACAGTTATCTAGCCTCAAGATGACTGTTGCCTGGATTACCGTGGCTCGGTCATTTCCGGAGAGGTAGGGCGCCAGCTGCCTAGCTTGCTGCAGGTGGTAAAAGGCAGATCTGCAGACGTTGGAGACCTGAGCCTCCATCATCAGCAGTAGGTCCAACTGGACAGCCAGACTTTTTACTAGAGACGACGGGCATAATGCCGGCAGCCGGAGCTCACACCCGCCTGGGTGACCCAGCCAGAGGATCTCCATCTTCGACGATTTCACTCTCAACCGACTGGCTCGTAGCCAACCAGTCACAGCTTCAAGGCATTGTTGGAAACAATCGGGTACAAATCCGGTCGACTGTCCATCCTCAGCACCAGCTGGGTGTCATCGGCATATTGATGACACTCCAGACCAAAGCTCCACAGCAATTTAGCAAGGGGTTGCATGTAGATGTTAAATAATAAAGGGGAGAGAATGGCTCCCTGAGGCACCCCAAAACTTAGTGGGAGTCTCTCAGAAACCATACCTCCCCTCTCCACTCGCTGGCCCCGATCGAGGAGAAAGGAGGACACCCATTTCAGGGCAGTCCCCCTAACCCCCACCACGGGCAGACGGTGGGTTAACAATGCGTAGTCGACTGTATCAAAAGCTGCCGTGAGATCTAATAACACGAGCAGCGCTGATCCCCCTTGATCCAGTTGGCAGCGGAGCTGGTCTGCGATGGCGACCAGCACAGTCTCTGTCCCATGCCCAATACGGAAGCCGGAGTGGCTTCCGTATTAAATGTAAATTATTAAATTATTGCATTTACATTATTTACTCTATTATTTTGTATTATTTTAATCTATTATAACATTTATTATTTTCTCTATTATTGTTATTACATTTATTATTTTATTCTATTATTATTCCATTTCTTGTTTTACTTTATTACTGCATTTATTATTTTACTCTTTTATTACTGTTATTATTACATTTATTGTTTTACTTTCTTTATTATTATTGGAAGGATACGTAAGCACATTTACTTTGAAGAAGTTTGGAATAATGGTTTAATCAGAATTGGATAGACTTATCTTTACAGTTTTACGTGAATATTCAAAACCATTTAACTTGCTGATGCCTTAATTAATGTAATTTTATTGGTATCTATTTTTATTTTGAAATTTACCAGTAGGTGCTGCATTTCCCACCCTCAGCTTATACTCGAATCAATCGTTTTTTTGTAAAAATTAGGTGCCTCAGCTTATATACGGGTCGGCTTATAGTTTATATAGGGTATTTGGTTAGGAGATACTAAGGAGATACTAAGGAAGGAGAGGAAGGAAGGATGGAAGGAAGGAGAGAAGAAGGAAGGAAGGAAGGCTGGAAGGATGGGAGAGTGGACTGGTAGCAAGAAAAGACAGGCAACCGAAGGAATGAATGGTTGTAGCAAAGGAAAGGAAAGACACAGGATATGGAAAGACAAATTCAGTCCTTGAGAACACGAAACTCTTGGGGAACTGCCTGTGCATTTATAAATATATATATTCACAATTGTGTATGAAGTCTTGGACAAATTGTTTGTTTAGATTTTCTATGGAATTCCATTTACAGACTTCTGTGAAAAATTACTTCTGTAAATTGGATTGAACTGCATTAACAACTCCTAAAAATGCAGTTATTTATTTATTTATTTACTTTATTTATATTCCACTCTTCTCACCCTGAAGGGAACTCAGAGCGGATTACAGATACACATACTTAGCAGACAATCCCTGCCGTTTCCACATACACTCATATAGACGAACAGAGGTAAACTCTGGCCACCAGGGGGAGCTGACGCACTCCTCATCTCTCAGCGTTCTCAGCATTCCTGGAGTTCTTTAATGGCCTCATAATTCAGTCAAAATTTGCCTCCCCACTTAATGTGGTACCGTTATCTCCTGCTTGACAGATGCAACTGTCTTTCGGGCTGCAAAGGTCGACAGCAGGCTACACTTAAAGGTCGAGCACCCACCTCGACCCAGGCAGGCCTCAAACTCATGACCTACTGGTCAGAGAGATCTTATGCAGCTGACACTTAGCCAGCTGCGCCACATTCCCATTTATCATTTATTTACTATATTTCTAACTTGCCCTTCTCAACCCCCGAGGGGGGGACTCAGTTATGGTAAAGACAAAGGAAAACCTTAATTTTCTTCATTAGAAGCAGGAACTGTCCACGTTCAAAGCTGTGGAAAACTATCTTGGGATTGCAGAGGACAAGTTTTGAGTGCCCCCTATAAATTCGTATTTCTGTTTTTATATATACAAAGAGAAGGTGCTGCATCAGAATAAATGCTGTATCCCCTCTCCCCAACGTCTTTATCAGTTTAAAATAGCATTATTTTTTTAATTCTCACTACATGTTAATCAGAGTAGAATTTAAAGTTTGTTTGGTTTTTTTTCTAAACTAAGTCATGTCTTTTGCTCTGAAGATATTTCAGCCTTTCAACAGTGAGGGCAAAGGGCAAGAGGTTGCAAGAAAGTATGGATCGGAAGGCGGTGTGTCAAATAGAGCCTGCACTTGCTTTGCCTCTTCCCAGTCTTCACAAAGATTCCCTTCCTTTTTTTTGCCAGAGAGTCAGTCCTTCAGCAGAGATGGTGATGATTGATCGGATGTTCATACAAGAGGAAAAGACCACCTTAGCTCTAGATAAGCAACTAGCCAAGGAGAAGCCAGGTAAAGATGGGAAACGACTCCTTCATATTGTATCGTTGAACGCTTTCATGGCGGGAATCACTGGGTTGCTGTTAGTTTTCCGAGCTGTATGTTCCAGAAGGCAAGCAGACATCTCTTGAGAACACCTTTCAGGCATCCTATTTGTTCTTCAGCTCCACCAATCTCCTGTAATAACCTTCTGCCATCTGAGGGCCAGGTCTTATTATCTGTGAGGTCCTTGCTGTGAGATAGTGCCATCCTCATTCTAGAATTTGGCCATCCATGACAACAAAAAAAACTCTGGGAATAGAGAGGTTGGCCATCCTTTGATTGAAATGTATTGGCCACAGTATTCCATGCTCTGGTTACATCCCGTATAGATTACTGCAACGCTCTCTACGTGGGGCTGCCTTTGAAGACTTCTTGGAAGCTTCAATTGTTCCAACGGACAGCAGCCAGGTTGATAACAGGAGCGGCACTCAGGGAGCGTACAACTCCCCTGTTGTGCCAGCTCCACTGGCTACCAGTTTGCTACCAGGCACAATTCAAAGTGCTGGTTTTGGCCTTTAAAGCTCTAAACGGTTCTGGTCCAACTTACCTGTCCGAACGCATCTCTCCCTATGAACCATCAAGATGCTTGAGATCATCTTTAGAGGCCCGGCTCTCGGTCCCGCCTGCTTTGCAGACGCGCCTGGCTGGGACGAGAGACAGGGCCTTCTCATTGGTGGCTCCTCGGCTTTGGAACTCCCTTTCTAGTGACATCAGATCCCCCCCCCCCCCTTGACATTTCATAAGAAAGTCAAGACTTGGCTTTTCGAGCAAGCATTCGCAGACGAACTTTAATTGAGATCAAGGATTAGTATGACGACGAAACGGAAACCGATTTTAAGATTGTGGAGCTGAGATTTGTATTTTGTAGTTTTTAACTGTTAATTTTATATGTTTTTATATGACTGTTTTTATCTTGTGATGTATTGTATATGGGCACTTGTTGCCGCTTGTTCACCGCCTCGAGTCGCCTTCGGGCCGAGAGAGGCGGTATAGAAGTATGGCAAATAAATGTATTATTATTATTATTTAAAACTTTTGTATCCCGATCTTCTCACCTCCGATGAGGGACTCAGACCGGCCTTACAGCAAGAATTCAATGCAAATTAAAAACATCATATAACAATACTCAGTTAAAATACATATAGATGGAAAAAACATATAAATAAAATACATTAGAGCCAAATCACCAGATAAAATCACATTCAACTCAATCCATATGTGTGGTCATTAACTTTAGTCTAAAAACAGTCTCTGACCTTATTCTGGGAATGCTTCCTTCCAAAGCCAGGATTTCACTAGCCTCCTGAAGGACAGGATGGAGGGGGCAGATCTGATCTCAATCGGGAGAGAGTTCCATAGCCGAGGGGCCACCACAGGGAAGGCCCTGTCTCTCGTTCCCACCAAACGCGCTTGCGAAGGTGGCAGGACTGAGAGCAGGGCTTCTCCGGAAGATCTCAGCATCCTTCATGGTTCATAGGGGAGAACATGTTTGGACAGTTAAACTGGGCTGGAACCGTGTAGGGATTTATAGGTTAAGACCAGCACTTGTGCTCGGAAGCTCATTGGCAGCCAATGGAGCTGGTGTAACAAGGGCGTTGTGCGCTCCCTGTACCCTGCTCCTGTCAGAAGCCTGGCTGCTGAGCGTTGGACTAATCGGAGCTTCCGGGCAGTCTTCAGAGGCAGCCCCACATAGAGAGCGTTTGGTGGGAACGTATTGTTGATCTCCCAAAAGTTTAACATTATCCTTTATTTTCATGTCAGGAGTGACTTGAGAAACTGCAGGTCACTTCTGGTGTGAGAGAATTGGCTGTCGGCAAGGATGTTGACGTTTACTATTATCCTTTTTTCATGTCAGGAGCAACTTGAGAAACTGCAAGTCGCTTTTGGTGTGAGAGAATTGCCCAGGGGATGCCCGGATGTTTTACCATCCTGATGGAGGCTTCTCTCATGACCCTGACAGATGGGAGCTTACCCCACTCCCTGGATTTGAACTGCCGACCTTTTGGTCAGCAGTCCTGCCAACACAAGGGTTTAACCCATTGTGCCACCGGGGGCTGATGTAATATTATCCTAGTAAGTGGCGATAGGAGGAGACCTTTCTAGCCTGCTTTTCATCTAAGTTGTAATATATGGTATTTCTCTTCCAGATGAATATGTTTCCTCCTCTTCGCGGTCGCAGAGTTTTGCCTCATCTCTGGCTCAGGGCCCCCTGCCCAGCAATGTCGCTTCAGCTTCTGAGAACCTGAAGGTTCCTCCAGTGCAGATGGCAACGCAGATCAACCCCACAAAATTGGTCATCAAGCACAGCGGAGGTTCTCCCTCAGTTACATGGGCCAAGGCCTCTCCCTCGCTGGATGGTGACGAGGATACCTTACCCTCCAGGAGCAAGCCACCCATCAAAACCTATGAGGCCCGGAGTCGGATCGGACTGAAACTGAAGATCAAGCAAGAGGCTGGACTTAGCAAAGTGGTTCACAACACTGCCTTGGACCCCATTCACCAGACACCGCCACCTATCTGCACAGTGATCAAAACGGTGGATCAACACTCGTCCGCTTCAACGGCCGCCACTGCCGCCACTACCACCACTGCCACCTCAATGGCAGGGCAAATGAATGGGACAGTGGACCACGTCTCTACTGCTCCAATGGAGAAAAAACCCATTGTGACTTACTGCAGGCTTCCTCTTCGGAAGACATATCGGGAGAACGTGGATGCCTTCGTAGCAGAAAAAGCCCCTGAGGCCAGCCTGAAAGGTAATACCCCCAAAGCTGACATGGTGCCAAGCACCCTGATTATCAAGCAAGATGGGGGGTCCAGGAGCGTCATTACCTCCCACAAGACTCACGAGAGTTCCTCTGCGACCGTGGCGGATAAGGGCAGGCCAGATGAAAACACCAAACACACCTTTTTCAACCGAAGCGACGCCCGTTCCCTCGTGATGCACGAAAGCCCCGCTGCACCCAAGACCGACGATTCAGCCAGTGGCCTTATGAAGGAATTAGCGGAGGTTGAGGACGAGTTTTATCACCGGATGATAAAGACCGAGCCACCTGACCATGGTTCTGCCACTGAACTCTCATGGGAGGTGCCCCTACCCCCAGCCAAACGCCGGAAGTCAGAGTCTTTCGATGTGGACAATGCCAGTTTCTCTAGCGACAGCCCCCCAGATGACTCGCTTAACGAGCATCTACAGAGCGCCATTGACAGCATCCTGAATTTACAGCAACCTCAGGCTGGGGGTCAGAATACCCGAACACCCTCCTCTTCCTACAACTCCTCTTCCTCCCCTTTCTCCTCCCCCGTCCACCGCACAGACACCTACCTTGCCCCCAATCACAATGGCGGCCTTGGAGCAAGGACGTTGAACAGATAACAGAAATGGAAAGTGAGCGGAGACTGTACAAAGTGAGCCACGGACTGAAGCTGGAGCAGTTTCTGCTGGCTGGGAAAAACAGTTGGAAGCCAAGGTGCCACTCCTTAAAAGAGACCCACCAGAATGGGGCTGATACCAGAAGGGAATTGTGAGGGTTTCAGGTGGAGAAGGCCACAAAAAAAGGCCTATAGAGGCTTTATCCATCCAAGTGTTGATATGATGGGTTTGGGTTGTTGTAAAATACAAGCTATGGCTGGATTTACAATACACTTGTCTCATCACATGCACCATTAGAAGAAGAAGAAGAAAGAAGACGAAGGTTCAGCTACTGCCAAGCAGGCAGATGGGAGGGGGTTGGATCGGGGCCCATAGGTAGTGTTGGCTGTGTAATATTTAGATTCTGTAACAAATTGCTAATTTGAATCTCTGAATTATGATGATTGGATTTATTTCCCCCTCTCCCTCCAAACTCCTATTATTCTTTTTGAGAACTTTTTAAAAACAAATCCCATGCCCAAAGCCAGCAGGGAGGCCAAAGCAATGGGGCAGGGGAACAGCTCCGTTGGAGTTGTTACGTGGGGCAATTATGTAATTGATTTCGTCAGGTTTCTTAAGTTATTTTAAGTATATAAACTATCTGCTTTCCCCTTTTCCTCCCCTTTTGGACGAAAAAAAAGATATATTCTGAACAAAACACAAGAAAGGTGAAAAGTTACAAACACTAATACTCAATAGCAAATAAAAATGCACGAGTGTGCAAATCAACGAGTTTGAAAGCGGAAACCGGTCTCCTTTCAGATGCGGACGGATCTGTTTTTTTAAAATGGCCATGATGAGTGGAGTAAGGAAAGTTCTGGCAAAAAGGTAGATGTCTTCTTCCCCCACCCCAAGTTTAAAATAAAAGTCAGGCCGAGTCTTCATAAGAGTTGGACCCAAACATAAATCTCAGTGTTTACATATTGTGGCATAAGGTGGATTACTCACCCTAGTAATCTAAGCAAAGGCAAGCGATTTCCTCCTCTCTGTATGTTTGTGCTCTTGGTTTTCAGGATTTGTAGTTGGCTCCCATGGTATCTGTACCTCTCTCTGGCCCCACAACTTTGCCCCTCTCTCCCCATACAGCTTATTGCACATGACTGGAGCTCTGGGAAAGGATAGGAATCACTTTTGGTGGGTGCTGTAGCTTCTTGCTTTGGTCAGCTGGAGGAAAGGAAGGCAATAATAGCCATACTGGATTGAATCCAGAATCAGTTCATCCATATCTCATTTCTCCCCATTAATTTCATTAGGACCTATGTGTGGGGCTGAATTAAGCTAGAACCAAGCCTTGCCCCAGTAATACAGCTCTTTGCAGTTTTAACTTAATTTCCTGTTTTGCTGTTCTTTCTCTTGATTTTTGTTTTTTTGTCCGTCATTTTCTTTGTACACACCCATGAGGGCCTAGTAAGTGCTGTATAGGGCACGCATGGGCAGACTGCAGCCCTCCAGGTGTTTTGGACTTCAACTCCCACCATTCCGAGCCTCAGGTCCTTTCCTTTTCCCCCTGAGGCCAGGAATTGTGGGAGTTGAAGTCCAAAACACCTGGAGGGCTGAGGCTTGTCCATGCCTGGTGAGGAACTGAGTGCCAAAGGTAACGGGGGCTTCAACTCCCACAATTTTGGACTTCAACTCCCACAATTCCTGGCCTCAGGTCCTTTCCTTTTCCCCCTGAGGCCAGGAATTCTGGGAGTTGAAGTCCAAAACACCTGGAGGGCCGAGGCTTGCCCATGCCTGGTGAGGAGGAACTGAGTGCCAAAGGTAAGGGGGGCTTACCTATCAATGGTTTTTCCCATACATCAGGTATGGGGTTTTTTTCTGATGAGAATAAAAGAATTCCAGTAACAAAAGTCATAATATCATGTCTGGCCGATGGTTTGCAAGCAGTGAGAAGCCATGTTACTTTCAAACCCTTAACGTACTTTAGTCTTGACTTCAAGTAAACAATAAATCCAACTTCATATTAAAATTTTGATCCTAGCAGTGAACTGGGATCAAGTTGATGTGAGATGTAGCCTTCGGTTAATAGAGAGTTGAAAATCAGCCTCATGGAAACTTGATATGTTGACAGTGGCCTTCGAAACAGCCAGATGTGAGCTCTGCCTCCGTCTCTCCCCCAGATAATGGGTGCTCATTAGGTAGCTCGGGAGCTACTAGTAGATCTTTGGCCCTCTTCCAGGTGATCTTCAGGCCTCACCAACCGGATGGGGCGCTCCTGCCATGCGCGCGCACACCCTGCGCGCACGTGCGCTCCTGCTGCTGGCTTCCACTCTCGCGGTGCTTCTTTCGCCTGCAGGGAAGGAAGCACGAGGCGGGGCCTCTGGAGGGAGCGCCCTGCCTCTCTCTCGTCCAGAAACAGCTGTGCAGCCTCCGTTGTCGGCGAGACAGGCAAGGCGGAGCGCTCCCTCTGGATGCCCCGCCTCGTGCTTTTTCCTTCCTGCAATGCCCCGCAGGCGGAAGAAGCGGCGGAAAACAGCAGCAGGAGCACGCGCGGTGACCGGAGCGCGTGACGGGAGCGCGTAGGAGCGCGCGGTGGTGGGGGCAGGTAGATCTTTTGGACTTGGTAGCTTTAAGAGTAGCTGAAAAAGTGTGAGCACCCCCTGATAGAAGTTCTTTTTTCTTTCACAGAAGCATTAAACAGTTATGAGCTCAGACACAATCTCTCTTGTGGGCTTTGCGCTCAGTGTGGAAATAAAGGTGCTGTTATGCCGTCCTTCAAATTCCTCCCTTCCACATAGTCCTTCCTGTTCTGTTGCGGTGTCTCTTTTGGACCCTTTTGAAATGCCACGTCTTTCCTCTTTTCTTGCATAGCTTAATGATCTTTGCAGGGTGGACACTATAACACTTAGAAGCTTAGGGGACAACTTTTAACCTGCCTCTGCGAGACCTCTTCTCCTCCTTTACGACTGGACTGTGAGGAGAAGAAAGGCATAATAATGATGGAGCAGGTGGTGCTTTGTGAGCAGGCAGTCTTCCATTAGTGGTAAACCCTGCATAGGAGTCAGCATAGGACTTATTGGCAAGCAAGATCAAAAGTAGGAAATTATCCTGCCTTTTAGAGATCCCACATACCTGCTTTTTAAATATATTTTTTTGCCACTTGACAGCTTATTTGTGGCCATTTGTCATACAAGGCTCAACAAAGCACAACATTTGGGCAGGTTGAAACCATATGGCTGAACTCTCAAAAGCTGCAACTTGTAGTCACTTTAAATCAGTGGTTCCCAACATTTGAGCCTCTGGGTGTTTTGGACTTGAACTCCCAGAAATCCCAGCTAATTTGCCAGCTTTTGGGAACTGTGGGAGCAGACGTCCAAAACACCCGGAGGCCCTAAAGGTTGGGAACTATGGCTTTTAAAGTACTCTTGTTCTGATTTTTATTTATTTTATTTATGTTTCAAATTTTTATACCGCCACTCCCCGGAGGCTCGGAGCGGTTTACAGTTTGATTCATAACACAGCAACAATGCAAGAACAGACATTACAGGGGAAAAAAACAGTACAGGGTTAGCACATAAATAAGGAAAGGAGCATAGGGTCCCATGCACACTATGGCGGCAGTTGTCGACCATCGAAGGGGGGTTGCCGCGGGGCTCCCAGGGGGCCTTGTAGGATCACAAGGTTGGGAAAGAGATCATCTCCGACCCTAGAGCCCTGTGCTCTCGATGGGTGTTTCTTTACCAGTCCGGCAACCTGACTCGAGGGCTGACGGTTCTCCAAGGGGTGTTTCGGAGCTCTATGGTTTGAGCTCCAGAATGTCCTTGGATGAAATGTCCTCTGTGTTCCCGAACTGAACACTCTAGACCCCTTCTGCCATTGGCGACCGTTAACATTCCCAACAGTCTTGGGAGCTCTGTGCTCGCGATGCAACGTTAATCCGGTCCTAGACTGGGAGTTCTGGTTGTTTCCTCGCTGCTCTTCGGTGCGACTCTTGGCGACTCTTTCCCTTCCGCCGTCGTTTCCGCTTTCTGGATCGATGACGCGATTTCCGGTGGGAGGTTGCTGTCGATTTCCAGTCTTCGGCTGGAGAAGACATCCCGTCCTCTCCAGCGTTTTCAAGGCCAGTCACCATGTGCGAATGGCCCTTGACCATTTATGCTGTGAAGGAATCTCTCTTCCGCTCGGCAAGTTCTGCATAACGTGATGGCTCCCATATTCTCCCTCTTTTCTCTTTCTGACATTATATGCCAGATTAACAACTGTGATGAGCAAACTTGGACTGGAGTTATTCTTAACCTTTTTGTTTCCAAGTGTCCTCCATGGTGCACTGAAAACGAGTTGGCACTTCTTCCCTAGTTTTTCTCCTTTCTAGTATTTTAGTGTAACACAAACAGGGCAGTTCCAATCCTGATTCTTAGCCTTTTTCAGGAGATCCTTTGTGAGATCTTGAATGCTTCCAAACTAACATTCAAGTGACAGATTTTATGTCATAATAATAATAATACAAGATCTCACACAAATGCTCAGACCATGCTTGTCTGTATTTTCATTGCCAACATTTATGCCTTCTCGCCTACCATCACACATGCCTACTACGGGCTATGGGAGAAAGCAATTCTAGAAATGGAAGGCTCTTACTGCCTTGAGCCTTGCTAGCATCCGAGACAGTGTCAACGAGCCCAAAATCAACACCTGCATTGAGGAACCAGTACTCTACTGACTGATGTAGTATAAATTTGGTGAACATAAGAGAGAGTTTGAAGCTCAACATATGAAATACGGCCTTGAAGACAATGTTCTCTTCTATGAGTTCTGGCCCTTGTTTCTTTATATTCCTGTTTTGCTATTTTTCTTTCGAACTCTTGGAAGTTGGCTTTCTTAGCTCTGATCCCTACAGGATAGGGCAATTCCTCTGCCTCTGTGTCGGACGCATTTACCCTACAATGAGGTGAAAATAGTTCTTGTTCATCTGCTGTGAGCAAATCTTTAGACTGAACTGATGTTACTGTCCAGAGCAGGAGTGCTCATTAGGTAGCTCGGGAGCTACTAGTAGATCTTCAGCCCTCTTCCAGGTGATCTTCGGGCCTCACCAGCCGGATGGGGTGCTGCGGGCATGCGCGCTCCTGCTGTTGGCTTCCGCTCTTGCGGTGCTTCTTTCGCCTGTGGGGCATTGCAGGAAGAAGAAAGCACGAGACGGGGCCTCTGGAGGGAGCGCCCTCCCTCCGTCTCATCTAGAAGCAGCTGTGCAGCCTCCATTGCCAGCAAGACAGGCAGGGTGGAGCGCTCCCTCTGGATGCCCCGCCTCATGCTTTCTCCTTCCTGCAATGCCCCGCAGGCGGAAGAAGCGCTGCGCGGGCGGAAAACAGCAGCAGGAGCATGTGCGGTGGCAAGGGCGCGCGGCGGCAGGGGCAGGTAGATCTTTTGGACTTGGTTGCTTTAAGAGTAGCTCGCATGCTGAAAAAATGTGAGCACCCCTGGTCCAGAGCCTATCCAAATTGTGTGTGTGTCCCCCCTTTTTTTGCTCTCTACTGATGGTGCCTTCTTTCCAAATGAGGCACTCTTCTTGAACTCAAAACAGACATGCATCCTTTTGCATATACTACAGCTTGAAGGGGGTTAACTCAATGTTTGCTTAGAAATAACCAAACTGCCCTTTTAACTATTACCAAAATCTTTTGTGTAACTTCCATTTCCACCTCCTATGTTTGTGTGATGAAAAATGCCTTTTATTGTTATCAGATTGCAGGTGAAAGCTGGGCAACCAACTTATTTGGTTACCATCTTGCAATAAAAAACCAAGAGCAGGATTTAGGCTTAGTACATGGACAATGGAAGTCCAACTTTGTCCTTTGGTCACGGTATCAAGTCTTCCACATGCATCCACTAGCTAAACTGTCCTATTTTCTCTCTTACTTTTTCAGCATTCTGAATTATTTTTTCTCCAACTCCAGTCTCAAAGAGGAATGTGTTGCACCTGTCTTCCAAAACCTTTCATGCCCTTATTTCGATATTTCTCTTCTCCTCGCGTCTCTCCTAGAAGCAGCCCTGAAGCAAAATCTCTTTGATACTTCTCCTTCTCTGATTGTGTCGTAGACCGCTTCTCTGGCCAAACTCTGAAGATCAATTGTCATAAAGTTTTCAACTTTAGAGCTTTATTTAAAACAGCTTTTTGGAGGAAATGTCCATAGCCTGAGCTATAAGCAGGCCTGGGCAAACTTCAGTCCTCCAGGTGTTTTGGACTCCAACTCCCACAGTTCCTAACAGCCGGTTGGAGTCCAGAACACCTGGAGGTCCGAAGTTTGCCCAGGCCTGGCTATAAGGATGCAACAGCTTTTCCAAATGTAGCTTTAACATATCAATAAGGCAAACAATTACCTTTAAAATATAATCTTCCATTGTGTCATGCTAGCGTTGTTCCCTTTAAAGGCTAGATTTCCACACAAAAAAGTTCTTAAATCAGCCCTTCAAAGGTATGCAGTGGTTAGAAGAGGGGAAATATCTGGATGTTCCCCCAAAATGTCACGTTTTGAAGCCCCTTCTACCCACTTCTTGCCGAAATACTGAGCACAAATTAAGCAAAGCTTTAATGTTGCCGTTCTCAAATTGGCATCCTCTGGGTCAGATGGACTGCCACTCCCATAAGACCTCAAACCAATTGGCCAGCAAGTTCGGAGAGCTCCAATCGAGTCCGTTGTAAGATGTAAACTTAAAGAAGGTTGCCTTAAAATATCCATCTGCTTTTTCAATTTTTTTTGTTCATAAAACCTAGAAGTGGGTTGGGGGCTATGTGTTTTGTCACAAGCTACAGGAACAGGAGAATTAAAAGGCAATTCTTTTGAGACAATTTGAAGAATGTGAAGCATGAATAATTGGATAGCCAAAAGAATAGTCCCGGTGCCCATGCAAGATTTCCTAAAGCAATGATATGACATTCTTACTGGTTTTGTCCCAACGTTGTGTTCTCTGGCCTTAAATATCTGGCCTTGTACACATTAATATGAATGCACAAACCAACACATGTAAGTGCACAATATGCTTCTTGTTTTTCCCCCTCTGAATTTACGTTTGTTCCATTCTCTTTTGCTTGTTTGTACCTGCAGGGTCTAGCTCAGGGATGCTCATTAGGTAGCTCGCGAGCTACTAGTAGATCTTCGGCCCTCTTCCAGGTGATCTTCATGCCTCACCAGCCAGATGGGGTGCTCCTGCCATGCGCGCGCACACCATATACACATGCACGTTCCTGCTGCTGGCTTCCGCTCTCACGGTGCTTCTTTCACCTGCGGGGCATTGCAGGAAGAAGGACGCACGAGGCGGGGCCTCTGGAGGGAGCGCCCTGCCTCTCGTCCAGAAGCAGCTGTGCAGCCTCCGTTGCTGGCGAGACAGGCAGGACAGAGCGCTCCCTCTGGATGCCCCACCTCGTGCTTTCTCCTTCCTGCAATGCCCCGTAGGCGGAAGAAGCATTGTGCGGGCGGAAAACAGCAGCCAGGAGCATGTGCGGCGGCGGGAGCGTGTGGGAGCGCACAGCGGTGGGGGCAGGTAGATCTTTTGGACTTGGTTGCTTTAAGAGTAGCTCGCATGCTGAAAAAGTGTGAGCACCCCTGGTCTAGCTTAACACAGAGGAATCTTATACGTGAGATATTTTGCATATTGCTTTTCTTGTAAAGGATGTTTGACAGATACTTGCACAGGTATGTGAAAGTAGAGAGCTGATCAGGATCTAGTTTGACTCGGTAAACAGACTGAATCCAGGCCTTTAAATATTACTATTACTATTCTTCTTCTTATTCTCTTGCCTTACTATCACTGCTACATTTTGACCAAGGACAGATAACACGTAACTAGAATTACAGTGTTCCAGTTTGTTTCACAAATGTATCTCAATTTTTTAAAAAAAATCTGGGAGCCCTTTCACACTGTATCAAATAACAGTGAATAAATCTACTCTTAGTCTCATATCAACAAAAACAAGCCAAAAAAAATATATCCAATAATCAATATCCTAATAATCAATAATAGTTCAATGTCCTTTTGTATATATGAATATAATTATAATAGTTCCTCTAATATAGAGTACTAAACTCCAGTCCACCGATATACAATAAGCACAGAGTTCAATGTGTACAACTCTCCATGTGTAGAACGCCTTTGTGTAGAACTTCCAATGTGTTGAACGTATGATTTGTTGAACTCATTATGTGTTGAACTCTGTGCTTATTGTATATCGGTGGACTGGAGTTTGGTACTCTATATTAGAGGAACTATTATAATTATATTCATATATACAAAAGGACATTGAACTATTATTGATTGATTATTAGCATATTGATTATTGGATATATATTTTAGCCCTTTCACACTGTCAGAATATCAAGGCAGGAAATCCCACATTTTCCGCTTTGAACTGGGATATATGGCAGTGTGGACTCAGATAACCCAGTTCAAAGCAGATATTGTAGGATTTTCTGCCTTGATATTCTGGGATATAGGGCTATGTGGAAGAGCCCTGACTCTCATTGTCAGAGTGACAACGTCAGACAGACCCCCCCTCCCAAAAAGAAAATAAACAAAACCCAATAGTGCTTCAATCACAGAATGAGGAAGGCAGAAGATACTGTCGGATTTTGCAGTTTGCCCAAGACTGTTTAGCATCAGTCCCCCACCTTCTTTAAACTTTACTGTGTCTTGTGAAGTAGGAAAAAAAGGATTTGTGTCTTTAAAAATGCGGTTTACTGGAGAGGAACGTTTTAGTTGGTGTAATTGAACCAAAAGTGAGGCTAGAAGACCTACATTTCTCTTTCTGTGTCTTTATTTTGTTTCTGGAAGTGTTTCATTACCCTTCCTTACCAAACTGTTGAAGAAAACTCTACCAGAGTCCTTGCCTTTGGTTTCTTGTGCTTTATTGCTCATGAGTGCACAGTGCCTTCGTGCAAATACAGTTATGTCTCTTGTCAGAACGTGCAAATCCAGGGAATTACTGGATCAGGCAGCAGATTCCATATAAAAGATAAGATCCACCACGGGCAGCTTTTCCTTCATTTCTGGCAGGTATTTGAGGCTGTCTCTATGGATCAGGGGTGCTCATTAGGTAGCTTGCGAGCTACTAGTAGATCTTTGGCCCTCTTCCAGGTGATCTTCGGGCCTCACCAGCCGGATGGGGCGCTCCTGCGGTGCTTCTTTCGCCTGTGGGGCATTGCAGAAAGAAGGAAGCACGAGGCGGGGCCTCTGGAGGGAGCGCCCTGCCTCTCTCTCGTCCAGAAACAGCTGTGCAGCCTCCGTTGTCGGCAAGACAGGCAGGGTGGAGCGCTCCCTCTGGATGCCCCGACTCGTGCTTTCTCCTTCCTGCAATGCCCCGCAGGTAAAAGAAGCGCTGCGCGGGCGGAAAACAGCAGCAGGAGCACACACGGCGGTGGGGGCAGATAGATCTTTTGGACTTGATTGCTTTAAGAGTAGCTTGCATGCTGGAAAAGTGTGAGCACCCCTGCTATGGATGGTCTTTATGAACCTGTAAAAAGAAATGGCAACATCGCTTTCTATTTATGCTTTGTCCGATACACAATTTTATTGTACCATTCCCAATGTAATTTTTTGGTTTTATATAAGGTGATATTTTAAATAACCTTTCTTATGATGAGAGGAGCAGGTTAGTATGTTCCAAAATCACTTTTTTTGCCCTAATTTCCTGGCAGATTGTTAGCCACATCCTTTTAGAAGAAGGCCGGAAAGGGACAGGACTTTGGTCTTTCAACCCACTCTGTTGCTCTGATCCAGAACCCTGTATGCGCCCTGATGCATCGCAGCGTTTCTGCGCAAACAGGGTTTACCAGCCAATAGTTCCCTCCATAAAGAAAAATGGCATTCTATAGCATCTATTAGAAATTGCGGATGGGTTAGAAAGGTAAGACAGGTTCCTCTTTTGTTGTGAAGGGCTGATAGAGGAACATCCTTCCCAAACAAACGTAAACAGGTCTGGATTTGAAGCTACTTGCCTGAAGCGTACATTATTCCCCACCTTACAATTCTCTTGTTATTTTAGGGTGGGAGGGAAACATATATGGTTAGGAAGCAATAAGGGATTTTCGAACTCCCAGGCTGGTGGAGTTTCTCTTCTTTATATATATATATAATATATATAAATATATATAAAATGTATATGGCATTGTTTGGCGCTTTTTTTTTGTTTAGTGTCCTTTTTTTCCTCTTCTAAAAAGTGCGGATTTGGGAACGTTGGCTCATTCGGTTGCTGCTTCTTCACACTGCGAAAAGGGTGCAAAACTATTCCTTCCCAACGAAAGGTTAAATCTCCACTGGCGCTCTTCTTTTTAAAATGGGGACGTATATTTAACATCTGATTCTTTCCAATATTTCGAAGCATATTAAAGTGACCATTGATTTTTGAATTTTGTTTGTAAGCACCAAAGTAGAGGGGTGGGAAATTTCCATCTCTTGAGTGCATATTTAAAGTTTCATTGAGTGTTTTCTTGTTTTAAGGGAGGGGTATTGGAAAAGGAAAGGAAATACGCAGATTGCAGATCTTGGGAAGCTTCCAACCTGCAGTTAGCTCTTCGCTCATTTACCATTTGGAATGGGCTCGCTGAGAAGATAAAAGGCCACTTCCAAAAGTTGCGAAAACTCATTTAGGTCCTTCTGAAACCTTCGGCTTTCTCACTCAATACCACATACGTACTATGAAGGCTTTCCCAGTCAAAGAAAGCAAAATGTAATATCTCACTTCTTTTAGTATTCAAAACAACAACAACAACCCAGTTTTTCTTTCCTCCTCCTGCTGGTACCAGTTTGGACTTCATCACAGTTCAGAAAAAAAAACAAAATATAGTACTATAAAATAATTTTGTACTGTATTTATTGTGTATAACAATTTTTTTAAAGAATTATGTACATTTAGTACTTCTGTGTAAATTAAATTGCTCTTCTTTTTAAAAATGGTACACGAATTGGTTCGGATTTTCTTGAGAGGGCGATAAACGTGGATTGATTTGCAAAACACATGGGAGAGGGAAGGGGCTTTTGGAAAGACGACCTTGAAGACGTCATCACACTAGAGAATGAATCCACTTTCACTAGACTACAAACTCCAGAATTCTGCAGGAGGCAGAAACCGGATTTAAAGTGGATTCCTTCTCTAGTGCAGTGTTTTTCAACCTTTTTTGAGCCGCGGCACATTTTTTACATTTACAAAATCCTGGGGAACACTCGCCAACCAAAATGACACAAAATGACACTCGTAACACAGTAATACATATAGTTACTATGTTTTTAAATGTATTTATACACTCAGTGTGAAACCTGGTCCTGTTTCGATGAACACAACATAGATATCCTGGCAGGAATGGCAGAAAGACACACATGAAGGTCTTGCTCAACAGCTGTCAGTCTCTCTGTGTTTAGTTTTTATCGCAGTCACCCGGTCCTCGAGGAAAATGTATTCAGTCCTCGGGGAATCCAGCTGGAAAGAAGCACACTCTGAGGCAGAGAGTTCCACTGCTGAACAGCTCTCACAGTCAGGAAGTTCTTCCTAATGTTCACCCTCCTACACATGCTTCCCTGTGATGTTTGCTTTTCTGTCTGCGCTGTTGTGCGCGCTCTCTCTCTCTCTCTCTCTCTCTCTCTCTCTCTCTCTCTCTATATATATATATATATATATATTTATATATATACTAGTTGTACCGGCACGCGTTGCTGTGCCCTATTTAGGAGATGGGGGAAAGTCTGAGTATGTAAGGGTTTGAAATGATGCTACTTATGGTCTTGGTGGGTGTGTGCATGTGTATATGTGTGTATGTAGTGTATATATGTGTGTGTATATGTATATATGTGTATGTATGTGTATATATGTATACGTGTGTATGGTACTGTATATTTGTGTATGTGTACACATGAGGGGGGAAAAGGGGGAAGAAGGGGTCTGAGGCTGAGAGGAGGAAAAAGAAGGGGGTGAGGGTGAGGGAGAAGAGAAGGAGCCTGGGGCTGACATGGGGGGGGGGGTTGGGGCCGTAGGCTGAGGGGGAGAAGGAAAGGTCCTGAGGCTGATGGAGGAAAAGAAGGCGGCAGCAGCGACCCCGGTCCTTTCCTCTTCACCCTCTGCCATCCGGAGGGCAGTAGCGGCGAGGGCAGCGGCCCCACGCCTCGTCCTTCTTCACCCTCCGTTCTCCGGAGGGCAGGCGGCGGGGCGCGGGAGCGTCTCGGAGGAACCAGGAGGTCTCGGGGTGGTAGCCGCTGCTCACGTGGCGGCCGCCATCTTTCCTGGCGGCACTTCGCGGGCCAGGGAGGGGCGGGACCTCCGGTCTGCATTGTTTGGGCGTCAGTTTCCGGCCGGACCCTTTTCCTGACGGATTGACTTCCGTCGAGCCTTTTTCGGCCGGATCGGAAGCGGTTCGGCCGCCATGTTTTTTGTAGTTTTTTGGGTATTTTCAGTGTGGCTTCCCCGAGAGCCCAGAAGCGACCGATGCGGTGGAGAGCGGCTGCGGGTCTCCCTCTGAGGCGGCGGAGGAGGCGTTGGGGCGCCGCCGTGTGGCGGTGAAGTTGCTGGTGTGGGGAGAGAGGGACGGGATGGGTTGGGGGTTGGGAGTCAGAGTGCGCAGTGTGTTTGCTCTCCCTCTGTCCTGCGTTGTGGTGGGGGGGGTTGGAGTGTGCCTGCGCGATGGCTCTCCCTCTGTTCTGCGCTAAGGGCCAGTGCAGAACGGAGCCAATGGGGCGGTTTTTTGGGGCTGATTTTGGGGGGTTGGAAGGTAGGAAGGTGGGTTTTTTGTGTGATGGTAATACCTCGTGGTCTGTGGGAATGTGTCTCGTTGGATTGGTGTTTCTGGGGGGCGTAGTTTGGCCGTGCATAAAGTCCTTTGCACGACCACTCTCTTTTTATATATATAGATATAAATGTAATGTTCATTTTTGTGATTAACATAACTCAAAAACCACTGGACAAATTGCTGCCAAATTTGGCCACAAAACATACTAATACTAAAGGAGGGACCATCAGTCAAAAAATTGATTGTGTCATTTGGGAGTTGTAGTTGCTGGGATTTATAGTTCACCTGCAAAGAGCATTCTGAACTCCACCAGCGATGGAATTGAACCAAAGTTGGCACACAGAACTCCTATGACTAACAGAAAATAGTGAAATAATTTGGTGGGCCTTAACCTTGAGTTTTGGAGTTGTAGTTCACCTACATCCAGAGAGCACTGTGGACTCAAACAATGATGAATCTAGACCAGGGGTGGGCAATTATTTTTTCCAAGGGGCCACACGAAAGCCAAAAAATATTATGGAGGGTCGTACACAAAGGCGGAACTACATTCTAATCTACATTATTTATTTATTTATTTACTATATTTACTATATATTACTCATAATTAATATTGACATATTAATATATCAAGAAATATTCATATATTAGTATTAATATAATTATAGTATATATATAGACATTATAATATATTGAAATTATAATGTAACATTATTTATTACAGTATATTATATTATTATAATAAAATTATTATAAAATAATAAAAACCACTAAAATTAAATTAAATTCAAGAAGACAAGGTGCAAACCAAGATGGAATGGCCCAATGGACCCAGCCCAGAGGATGGCAAAGCGGACCCAGCCGCCGCAGCAGCAGAGGAGAGCAGAGCAGCAGGCGATCGGAGGCTGCAGGCCTCCGCCTGCTCTTGCCCCCAGCCTTTCCCAAGCTGATCGCCCTGCAATGGAGTGCCTGCCATCCTTGGAGGCGATCTGGGCCTGCAGGGGGGAGCAGTCTGTGATCTGAGACGGCTGATCGCCCTGGAGACCCGGAAGACAATCAAGTCTTCTGGGTCGCCAGGGTGATCAGCCCCCACAGGTTGCCAAGTGCTCCCGCTGCAGGCCCAGATCGCCTCCAGGGATGGCAGGCACTCCAATGCCGCAGCTCCTCCGGCCTGTCTGCCGATACAGGCCCCGCAGAGCCTGCGATGGGATGGCGGCAGCAGCACCCCTTCCTCTTGGCCCCGCCCCCGACTCCCTTCTCCCCAGGCCGGACAGAATCAGCTGCCACGGGCCGCAGGTTGCCCACCCCTGATCTAGACCAAACCCTGATCTAGACCAAACCAATACTTAATATGCCCAAATGTGAACACAGTTGGGGGGAAATAGACCTTGACATTTGGGAGTTACAGTTTCTGGGATTTATAGTTAACACACTATCAAAGAGCATCCTGAACTCTTGCAACAACAGAATTGAACCAAACTTGGCATATTGAACTCTCATTACCAACAGAAAGTACTGAAAGGATTTGCTTGGGAATTGACCTTGAGTTTGGAAGTTGAAGTTCGCCTACAACCAGAGAGCACTGTGGACTCAAACAATGTTATGTTACATTGTTGTTTGTTTTCTATCCAGAATCACAATGTTGGAACGAGGGTCACCACTTTTAAGTCCCTAAAACAGGCATGGGAAAACTTTGGCCCTCTGGGTGCTTTGGACTTCAACTCCCACCATTCCTAACAGCCTGAGGCCCTTTCCTGCTTAAGTGGCTGAGGGGGGGGGGGAAAAGGGCCTGAAGCTGCTAGGAATGGTGGGAGTTGGAGTCCAAAACACCTGGAAGGTCCAAATTTGCCCCATGCCAGCTTTTGACAGAGACCTCTTCCTCCCCCTTCCTTCCCGCCCTTTCTTCCCCCTCCTGCCGAACACTTACTTTTTCTTCTACACTGCCGCTTCTGCTGCCATTTTGATCTGAGGGGGCAGCGTGAGCGTGTTCAGGGTGGGGGGGAGGAAGATGTTACCCATGTAGCCGCTACTGCGCTGACTCGCCCCAGAGCAAAGCGAGGCAAAGCAAGCAGAGTGAGGCTGGGAAGAAGGGAGCCCGAGTGGAGAAGAAAAAGTGCTCGGCAGGAGGGGGAAGAAAGGGTAGGGGAGGTTCCCATTTCCCACGGCACACCTGATGATCGCTCACGGCACACCGGTTGGGAAACACTGCTCTAGTGTGATGAAGTAGTTGCTTGCATATTACAAAATGATCCCAAAGTAATCCTGTCTTGAGGCAATGCCAAACATAACCTAATGCAGCTACACAGCATGGGAGACGGCTGAATGCAGAGGTGTGTTTAAGTACAATCCACTGAGAAGGGAACACAAAGCATAATGCAACATGAGTTGTATCTCAAGTTTTTATTCAAATTGATTTCACTACAGATCATGTATATAGAAGTATAAAAAGTCAAAAGCTGTTGATTATATGCCAATTGGAATCTCTAATACAGACATCAAAAGATTTTATAAATCGTATACTTGCATCCCAGAATCAAACCTGATTGACAATCATTTTCCACAAAGTTAAATTTTTGCTGAAAGCAAAATTCCAATTTTTTTTAAAAGGTAGAACTTGGAAACTTTAATATAGAAATCATACTCTTGCATCTCAAAATCAAAACTAGTTGCAATTTTCCTCAAAGGTGTATTTTTTTCTGATAGTAAAATTTATTTTTCTAAAGGTAGAACTCGGAAAGCGTAATAAATGCGACAATCTCTTCAGATAGCCATGTTACGATGAATTATCATTCTTATCACCAGGATGGTTGGATCTGCTCTTCAGAATCAGAACGAGGTGATGAGTTTCTTCCACTGAAAGGCAGAAATACAACCACGTGAGCTTCCATTTCACATTGGAATTGTTCTTTAACGCAAAAGGCAGGAAGAAGTGGCAAAGGTTGCCAATTAAGTGCCAGGGGCAGGAGGGGGACAATGCTAAGGATAGTGGTTGGGAATCAAGGGCTAGGAGTTTTTTCATTGTGTTGGAAGCAATTTGAGAAACTAAGTCGCTTCTGGTGTGAGAGAATTAGTTGTCTGCAGAGATGTTGCTCAGGGGATGACTGGGTGTGTTAGCATTCTGTAGGAGGCTTCTGTCATGTCCCCGCATGGGAAGCTGGAGCTGACAGTTGAGAGCGAATGCAATGATCCAGTCCCGCTCTTGCATTTAAGATCTTTGCATCCCTTCTTTTACTGGATTATAGGAAGTGTGTTAATTCCAAAGACCAGGGAGAGCTGTATGCATCATAAATCCTAGTCAGTGGGTAAGGATTAGTGGAAACTGCAAGTCAATATCCAGTGGAAGGTAGCCTGACTCCCACCCCTGACAAATAATGGTGAAAACTGGATATGCACATGGAATGCATTTTCAGTCATTAATTCAAACCTGCCAGTTTGCTATCTATAGAGCAGGGGTGGGCAACCTACGTCCCATGGGCCGGATGCGGCCCGGAAGCTCATTCTGCCTGGCCCGGGGAGAAGGGCGTCAGGGGCGAGGCCGAGAGGAAGGGGTACCGCTGCCGCCATCCCATCATGGGCTCTGTGGGGCCTGTGTCGGCAGACAGGCCGGAGGAGCGGTGGCTTTGGAGTTCTTGACATCCCTGGAGGCGATCTGGGCCTGCAGCGGGAGCACTCGGCGACCTGCGGGGGCTGATCACCCTGGCGACCCGGAAGACTTGATCATCTTCTGGGTTGCCAGGTCAAATAAGCTGCCTCAGATCACCGACTGCTCCCCCTGCAGGCCCGGATTGCCTCCAGGGATGTCAGGCACTCCAAAGCTGCCGCTCCTCCATCCTGTCTGCCGACACAGGCCCCACAGAGCCCATACTGGGATAGCGGCAGCGGTACCCCTTCCTCTCAGCCCCGCCCCCAACGCCCTTCTCCCCAGGCCGGACAGAATCGACTCCAGGGATGCAGGCACTCCATAGGAGGGCAATCAGCTGGGGAATGGCTGGGGGAGAGAGAGCGGAGGCCTGCAGCCTCCGATTCTCTGCTGCTCTGCTCTGCTGCTGTGGCGGCTGGGTCCGCTTTGCCATCCTCTGGGCTGGGTCCATTGGGCCATTCCATCTTGGGATCCCTCCTCTCTTGAGGATGTCAGCCTTCATTTTGGTTCGCACCTTGTCTTCTTGAATTTAATTTAATTTAAGTGGTTTTTATTATTATTTTATAATAATTTTATAATAATATAATAATAATATCATTAATAATATAATATAATAATGTTATATTATATTACAATTTCAATATATTATAATGTCTATATATATATATACACACTATAATATAATAATTATGATATTAATACTAATAATATATTAATATTGATATATTAATATGTTAATATTCATGATGTGTAATATATAGTAAATATAGTACATAAATAAATTATGTAAATTAGAATGTAGTTTAGCCTTTAGGTGTGGCCCCTTGGAATAAATAATTGCCCATCCCTGCTATTGAGCAAAAAGCTTTGCTGTTAGTAGGTTGGATGGGGCACTTTAAGACCAAAAATAGTACTCAAGGCTGTAGGGCAGTGGTTCCCAACCTGTTTTTGACCAGGGACCACTCTGACCAGGGACCACTCACTCTCCAACATTAGTTCCAAAACGGTTACAAATCAGTTTTTGGTCAGATTTAGATTTGGTTTGATTATTTGGGGTGCTGATTCAGAAAATTGTACTGGATAGACCAGGGCTGTCCAACTGGCGGCCCCACCTATGCCCTCAGCCGCCATTTTTAAATTTTTTTTTAAAAATCGATTTTTAAAAAAATGGCGGCGGGGGAGGGGAGGCGGGGCAGGGAGGAGGAAGAGAGCTAGCTCCTCCTTTTCGGTGCCCCCCCCCTACCTAGGGCGGGGGAGTTGCGGGGGCAGAAGGCGGGCGCCAAGAGCAGCGCGTCACAGGCCTGGTGTGACGCGCTGCTCTTGGCGCCACCTACTCCTCCTTTTGGCGGCTCCCCCGGCCTAGAAGGAGGGGGGGCGAAAAAGGAGGAGTAGGCGGTGCCAAGGGGCAGCGCGTCACGCCAGGCCTGTGACGGGCTGCCGTTGGCGCCGCCTTCTGCCCTTTTTCGGCGCCCCCCCTCCCTTCCTAGGGCAGGGGAGCCGCCGAAAAAGGGCAGAAGGCGGCGCCAAGAGCAGCGCGTCACAGGCCTGGCGTGACGCGCTGCTCTTGGCGCCGCCTACTCCTCCGTTTCGGCGGCTCCCGACCTAGGAAGGAGGGGGCGCCGAAAAGGAGGAGTAGGCGGTGCCAAGGGGCAGCGCGTCACGCCAGGCCTGTGATGTGCTGCCGTTGGCGCCGCCTTCTGCCCTTTTTCGGCAGCTTTAGGAGGGGGCGGGGCCTGGGCTGGGGGCGGGGCCTGGGGGCGGGGCCTGGGGCGGGGCAGGTCATCAGTGACCTCTTATCCGGCCCTGGACCCGCCAGAAGTTGGACAGCACTGGGATAGACCACATCAGATCCCGTTTCTGATACAGAACATATGCCACCCAGCAGTCACCCACAGAAAATCATATTTAATAATCTAAAGCTGATTTGGTAATAGTAATCTTTCATGGGTAGTCAGCCTCTCCCCTCTCGACATCCTCGTTGTCTCAGCACTATAAGAGGGTATTGCGAGACCAGTCGCTCTCATTGCCATGTGGTTTTGAGGCAACGGTGTAGTAATGGTGAGGCCATGGACCGTTTATTCGTTCTTTCAGACCACTGGTGGTCCACGGACCACAGGTTGGGTACTACTGCTAGACTGTGAATCCGACTTTTGGTTTTCCTCTTTGTCATAGACACTCCACCCCTTTGATGTGCAGCATCACAATGCAGCATCATAACTACTTTCAAGTCATATGAACCAAATCCCTGAGAAAAAGTTCTTAGTTGTGATAAGTTCAAGACAATGTCTCCTCACCTCCTTTTCAAACATATCGATCTTTCCGCTGCCCTTGACATTCCAAGATTTGAACATTCCTGTTGAAAAGAAACAGGTTTATCATGCCAGATGACAACTCAAATTACAATTTTTTAAAAAATAAAATAGAAAAGGATGTAGTGGCCTGGGGGACATGAAAGGAAGAATTGGGTGTAAATATGCACAGTAATTAATCTATCAGTAGGTTGCAGTACCTCCTGGCCTATATGGAAAGTGACTCTTTACCCGATTGTTTCCAACAATGCCTAAGGCTGTGACTGGTTGACTATGAGCCAGTTGGTTGAGAGTGAACCCATCGAAGATGGAGATCCTCTGGCTGGGTCACCCAGGGGGATGTGAGCTCCGACTGCCTACTTTGGACAGCGAGGCATTACGCTCGTTGCCCTTAGTAAAGAGCTTGGGGGTCCAGTTGGACCTGCTGCTGACGATGGAGGCTCAGGTCTCCACTGTCAGCAGATCTGCCTTTTACCATCTGCGGCAAGCTAGGCGGAAGGAAGGAGCGGCGCCGGCACGAAGGAGAAGGCGCAGCGCCCAAAGATCGGATTTTTAAAAATTCAATTTTGGGGGGTCTGGATCTGCTGCCCCCCCCCATGGCCGCCGCCCTAGGCTTTATGAGTAATCCGGGCCTGACATTATAACTGTATTCTCGATTCAATTCTGACACGATAAATAAATATCTTCAGAAAGGAATGAAAGAGACCAGTTAGTATAAAACCCTCCAGGCAAACATCCAACTCAATGTTGCCCGAGACCTGACCAACACACTCCATATAAAAAACTCACGGAGAGCCCATAATCCTCTGAGGCAGTTTCATTATGACAGTTAGATGAGAAAGAATGATCTCTTACTGAAAACATTTTCCAGGAGAACCAGGATGAACACAAATTTGTGAAAGCATATCTGATGGGAGGAGTTGCCATGCTTCTCCAGAAGAGTCTGAATTGACCGATGGCTTAAGTTGAAACCTGGGTATAAAAGCAGACGTAACATTATGGGTCTAGAAAACACAGCTAATCAATTTTGCAAATAAGGAATACCCTTCAGGTTTGTCTGTGTAGTTTATTCAGTTACGTAGCTTGAGTTATGGGTGAACTACAACTCACACCATGCCGGGTTAGCCCCCTGAAACTCCATCAGTGGTTGAAGTTTGTTGGGCAAGTTTGCTCTAGATCAGGGGTCGGGAACCTTTTTGACTCCGAGAGCAGTGAAAGCAAAATATTTAGAAATTTATTTCAGTGAGAGCCATATAATATATAAAATAAGACTGCATTCAACTAAATGTGAGTCTATACGTACATACTATGAGAAAAGGATTTCCCCGGCAGAATGACCGGACACTTCAGACCTGGCTCTGCAAAAGGCACGCTCAGGACTCTGGGAAGGAAGAGAAGACGGAAGGAAGGAAGGGGGAAAGAAAGAAAGAAAGAAAGACAGAAGAAATAAAGGAGGGAGGGGGAGAGGAAGAAAGAAAAGAAGACCAAACTAAGGAAAAGGAAGAAAAGAAAAGCAGGAGAGAGACAAGGAGGGTGAAAGAAAGAAGGAAATGGGAAGGGAGGAAATGAAAGGGTGGGGAAAAGAAAGGAAAGGGAGTGAGGAAAAAGTAAAATAATGAAGGGCAAAGAAGAAAAAGAGGGGAGAGAGAGGGAAGTGAAAAGAAAGGAAGGAGAAGGAAAGGAAGACTTGGGGGAAAGACTAGAAGAGGAAGGAAGGAAGGAAGGAAGGAAGGAAGAGGGAGGGAGGGAGAATGGAGGAAAGAAGGAAGGGGAGAGAAGGAGGGAAAGGTATGAGAGAAGGAAAGAATGAAGGGGAAGAAAGGAAGGAAGAGGAAGGAAGAGGGAGAATGAGGAAATAAGGAAAAGGAAAAAGGGAAAAGGAAGGATAGAAGGAGAAGGAAAGGGTGAAGAGGGAGAAAGAAAGGAAGCAAGAGGGAGAATGGAGGAAAGAAGGAAGGGGAGCGAGGGCCCCGGGAGAAGCGGGGGGATGAGGAAGAGGCGGCTATGGCGGCGCGGAAGCGGCAGTCGCAGTGCATTTGCGTCACTCCTCCCCGCTGCATGCTGGGAAACTGAGGCCCAGGCTGCTCTGGAGAGCCAGATGCAATCATGAAAAGAGACACATCTGGCTCCCGAGCCATAGGTTCCCTACCCCTGCTCTAGATGCATCATTGGTGGGGTTCAGTGTGCTCTCTGGCTGTAGGGTAAACTACTACTACGGTGAGTCAGTTCCCTCAAACTCCTACAGTAGGTTGAGTTAGTCATAGGGGTTCTGTGTGCAAAGTTTGGTCCAGGCCCATCATCGGTGGAGGTCACAGTTCCTCAGGTTGTGGGTGAACTACAACTCCCAGAAAAGGAGGTCAGTTCTCCTCGAACCCCTATAGCAGGGGTTCCCAAACTTTTTTGACCTGCCGCCCCCTTTCCAGGAAAAAAATTTACTCACCGCCCCCCTAGAAATTAATTTTTAAAAATTTAATTGCAATTAAACAGAAAGATATATGTATTAATGCAGTGGTTCTCATTATCTAATGCCGTGACCCCTAAATAAGGTTCCTCGTGTTGTAGTGACCCCCAACCATATTTTCGTTGCTACTTCATAAATAATTTTGCTACTCTTACGAATTCTAATGCAAATATCTAATATGCAGGATGTATTTTCATTGTTACAAATTGAACATAATTAAAACATAGGGATTAATCACAAAAACAATATGTTTGGGGGAGTATGGACAACGGATGATGGGATTTGCAGTACCTTCAATCGATTCAGCTCTGACTTCCACAGACCACTGAGACCCCCACAAATTACAGAACTGGACCAAACTACGCACAGAGAACCCACATGACCAACACTGGAGGGGTTTGGGAGGAATTGGCAGTGATGTAGGGGAGATGTAGTTCACCTACATCCGGAGACAACTGAGAACCCAAAATACTATGGATCTGGACCAAACGTGGCACAAATACTCAATATGCCCAAATTTGAACACTGGTGGAGTTTTGAGAAAATAGCTCTTCTCATTTGGGAGTTGTAGTTACTGGGATTTATGGTTTACCTACAATCAAAGAGCATTTTGAATTCCACCAACAATGGAATTGAGCCAAACTTGGCACACAGAACCCCCAGGACCCACAGAAAATACTGGAGGGGTTTGGAATGAATTGCCTTCGCTGGGGAAGGCCTCGCTTTCTTCTGCGATGGTGGGAGGCTCTGCCGGAGGACGCAGAGGCCTTCGCACTGCAGCCTTCGCACTGCACTGTGTGTGGGGGTCAAAATGAAGGGGGCGGGCCAAAGAAGAGGGCCGCGCAACCCCTCCTAAATGGCCAATCATTCACCGCCCCCTTAAAGGGGTTCACTGCCCCCCAAATTCCCTTGAGCCTCCCACCGCCCCCTTGGATCACCTCACGGCCCACTTTGAGAATCAGTGCCCTATAGTAATCAAATTTCGGTGTATCAGATATGTGTGCCAAGTTTGGTCCAGATCCATCAGTGTTTGGGTTCACCGTGCTCTCTGAATGTAGGTGAACTACAATTTCCCCAAAACAAGGTGAATTTTCCCCATAGACCTCCAGTATTTTTTGCTGGTCATGGGTACTTTGTGTGCCAGTTTAGTCCAATTCCATCTTTGGTGGAGTTCAGAGTGCTCGTTGATTGCAGGTGAACTATAAATCCCAGTACCTAGAACTTCAAAATGTCCAGGTCAGTTCCCCTCAAAACTCACCAGTATTCAAATTTGGGCATATCGGGTATGCATACCAAGCTTGGTCCAGACCCATCATTGTTTGGGTCTATAGGACACTCTGGATGTAGGTGAACTACAACTCCTATAAATCCCTCCAAAGTATTTTTTTGTTGACCGTGGGGGTTCTGTGTGCCAATTTAGCTCTAGGTCTAAGGGAGGTAGGGGAATGAACAGGATCCCCAAAGCTTGCTTATCCTATATGTTATATGTACAATTGATTTATGAAGTATATACATTAACCTATGAGAATGGATAAGTAAACACAATAATTCATGATATATTGGTGTATTTAGTAGTCCTAACCTAGTGTGTTATTAGCCTATATGTTGCCCATGCCATACATCTAGATCTGCAGTTTGAATGGCTACACTGTATTTTTAAAAACATAACAGAAAACCTTAAGAATTACGAACTATCATTATAAATTTATAGTGCAGCAATGTGGGACACAGTATGGGTGATTATCACACCTGTTTACTGTATCCCAGGGGTTTGCAACCATCTCCGCCCGTGAAAAACAAACAAACAAACAAATAAGGGGCAATAGGTAGGAATACAATTGCTTGTTGTTACTACCTAGGCAACATCTAATGTATTAGGAGCAGACCTGGCCACGGTTATCCAGGCGCCGGTCATCTCGAGGCTAGATTACTGTAACGCCCTCTACATTGGCCTTCCCTTGTCTACAGTCCGGAAACTAGTGCAAAATGCTGCCGCTCGATTGCTGGTGGGAGCATCGGCGAGAGAGCATATCACTCCTATCTTGCAGCAATTGCACTGGCTGCCAATAGAGTACCGGACTGTATTCAAGGTGCTGGTATTGGCCTTCAAGGCCTTGTATGGTCTAGGGCCAGCGTACCTGAGGGACTGTCTCACCCCGTACGTTCCCCCGAGATCACTACGTTCAGAAGAACAAAATCTCCTGACAGTTCCATCAGTCTGCTCCTGCCATCTTTCCGTGACTAGACAGCGAGCCTTCTCCGCGGTGGCCCCGACGCTATGGAACACGTTGCCGGACGACGTCCGCACCATCATGGAACTAGCTCCTTTCCGGGGGGCATGTAAAACTACTCTGTTCAAGCTTGCCTTTAACTAATGCGCTCCGGCTCTGACCATGTTCTATCTGACAAATGTTTTAATTGATTATATGTATTTTATGTGTTTTACATATATTTCAACTGACTGTTGTAAACCGCCCCGAGCCTGCGGGGAGGAGCGGTATATAAGATTGAATAAATAAATAAATAAATAAAAATACTGTAATCCGCTCTGAGTCCCCTTTGGGGTGAGAAGAGCAGAATATAAATGAAGTAAATAAATAAATCCCTCCCGCTGTTAATATATGTTGACAGCAAGTTCTAAAATAGTGTGCTTTTTCAGGCTAATTTTTGGGAAAGTGCTTGAATGTCACTGCCAACCTTTGTGTATTACGAAAAGTGTCCATAAATATCAAATTCTATAATAAATAAGATTATCCCCTCTGTATTCTTTGTTCCTTTTCACCTGCACGCTCCAATGCGGATTGCATTTTATAGGTGTCCATCATACCAGAGTTGTTCGCATCATAAGCCATGAATATCTCCTGTGAGGTAGACAAAATAAATTTAGCATCTTGTGACAATGCACGCAGGGCTGTAACCAAATTTTTCAGGGTTAAAAAAACTGATTTACTCATGATGTTTAACTGGTTAACCCAATGGTTCCCAAACTTTTTTGGCCTACCGCCCCCTTTCCAGAAATTTTTTTACTCTCCGCCCCCCCTAGAAATTAATGTTTTAAAAAATTAATAGCAATTAAACGGAAAGATATATGTATTAAGGCAGTGGTTCTCAACCTTTCTAATGCCGTGAGCCCTAAATAAGGTTCCTAATGTTGTGGTGACAGGGCCGGACCTAGGTAATTTTAAATGGTAAGCAAACAGTATTTTGGTGCCCCCCAACCAATCACACACACACACACACACACACACACACACACACATATATATATATATATATATATATAATACACACACACACACACACATATATATATATAATACACACACACACACACACACACACACACATATATATATATATATATATATATATATATATATATATATGGGGTGCATAGACAAATTTTGGCCCTCCAGGTATGTTTGGAATTGTGGGAGTTAAAGTCCAAAACACATGGAGGGCCAAAGTTGGCCCATGCCCCATATATATATATATATCCTTCCTTCCTTCCTTCCTTCCTTCCTTCCTTCCTTCCTTCCTTCCTTCCTTCCTTCCTTCCTTCCTTCCTTCCTTCCTTCCTTCCTTCCTTCCAATCATTTTCCCTGCTCTCTTCTTATTCTATTCCATTTTCCCTGCTCTATTGCCTGGGGCCGTGGTGCCCGGCCCTGGATGCGCCCTTGGCCACGTGGCGCCCTGAGGCGGCCGCTTACTTTGCCTCCACTAAGATCCGCCCCTGTGTGGTGACCCCCAACCATATTTTTGTTGCTACTTCATAAATAATTTTGCTACTCTTATGAATTCTAATGCAAATATCTAATATGCAGGTCAAAGCAAAGGGGGCGGGACCAAAGAAGAGGGCCGTGCGACCCCTGCTAATTGGCCAATCGTTCACCGCCCCCTTAAAGGGGTTCACCGCCCCCCAAATTCCCCTGAGTCTATGCTGGTACTCACCCCCCATTTGTTGATCCTAGCCCAGGCTTGCTTAAAAGCATTAGTGTCAGCTTGCCTGTTCCAGTCTCCTGTGGTTAATTAAGGAAAAGCAAGTGACAATATTGGTTGCTGTTAAGAATGGGAACAAGATGTTGGCATTCAATCCCACACTGCCCAAGTCTCAAGTCCTCAATGAGGAACAGTTTAGTTAGCTTAGAATAGGCTAAGGGTTTCACTTCCCCCATGCCTCCTGTATGACAGTTGGAATTTATTTATTTATTTATTTATTTCTGGTATTTGTACCCCGTCATTTCTCTACCCCCGAAGGGGGACTCAGGACGGCTTACATACGCAGCAGTACAAGGCCGCTACACCCCAATACAACAATATAATAAAAGTCACATACATAAACAGTAAAAACAATTACATAATCATTAAAACCTATATATATATATATATATATATATATATATATATATATAATTAGTTAAAACCATAAGACAAAGCACAGTGCCGCAACGCCATTCCAGTCAATGTCCAATAAAGTACAAATTACGCCTCCTGCCCAAAGACCTGGTCCCAGAATCATGATTTAATTTTTTTCTGAAAGCTAGGAGGGATGGAGTCGATCTTATCTTGTTAGGGAGTGTGTTCCATAGGTGGGGACCACCGCCAAGAAGGCCCTGTCTCTCGTCCCCACCAAACGTGTTTGCAATGTTGGTGGGAGCGAGAGCAGGGCCTCCCAGATGATCGTAGGCTGCGAGATGGGACATAAAGGCAAATGGATTTGGATAAGTAAGCTGGGCCCAAGACCGTATAGAGCTTTATAGGTCAATACCAGCACTTTGAATTGGGCTCGGAGATGGACCAGCAGCCAGTGAGGCTGACACAACAGGGGGATGGTATGCTCCCTGTATGTCGCCCCAGTTAGCATTCTGGCTGCCGCTCTCCCGGCCACTGCCGAAACCTGAGGTTCCAGGCTCAGCGATGAATCCAGGATCACTCCCAAGCTGCGAACCTGCGTCTTCAGGGCGAGTGTAACCTCGTCCAACACATGTATCTAATTTCTCCTCTCCTCTTTGCCTGCCTAGGCTCTATATTCTTTACAGCCACATGACACTTCATGCTCTGCTTGCTGTGAGCTGAATGCTCAAGTGTATAAGTATCCTGTGTTTTTGTATTTTGGATGCTCTAAACCAGGGCTGCCCAGGAAGTCGATCACGATCGACCAGTCGATCCCGGGACCGAAGTAGGTCAATCCCAGCCGGATGGGGCGCTTATCAGAGGGGGCGGAGCCAGGCCGCACAAAGCCCCGCCCCTCCTGGCTTCAGCACTCCCAGCAGCTGCCCCAGGTTTGAGGAGGGCAGGGCCAAGCCAGCCTTGTGCTAGCTATGCCACCACTGGTTTGGCATTGCCATCCTCAAGCCTGGAGAAGCTGCTGGGAGCTCCAAAGCCAGAGGGGAGGGGGCGGGGCTTGGTGCAGCCTGGCTCCACCCCCTGTGGCTTCCGCTCTACCAGCAGCTTCTCCAGGCTTGAGGATGGCAGTGCCAAGCCAGCCTTGTGCTAGCTATGCCACCACTGGCTTGGCATTGCCATCCTCAAGCCTGGAGAAGCTGCTGGGAGCTCCAAAGCCAGAGGGGAGGGGCGTGGCTTGGTGTGGCCTGGCTCCGCCCCCTGTGGCTTCCGCTCTACCAGCAGCTTCTCCAGGCTTGAGGATGGCAATGCCAAGCCAGTGGTGGCATAGCTAGCAAAAGGCTGGCTTGGCATTGCCATCCTCAAGCCTGGAGAAGCTGCTGGGAGCTCCAAAGCCAGAGGGAGGGGGCGGGGCTTGGTGCGGCCTGGCTCCGCCCCCTGTGGCTTCCACTCTACCAGCAGCTTCTCCAGGCTTGAGGAGGGCAGGGCCAAGCCAGCCTTGTGCTAGCTATGCCACCACTGGCTTGCCATTGCCATCCTCAAGCCTGGAGAAGCTGCTGGGAGTGCCGAAGCCAAAGGTAAGGGGGTGGGGCTTGGTGTGGCCTGGCTCTGCCCCCCTCTGGCCAAGCCCCACCCTGCCCCCTCCTCTCTCTAGCCTTGAGGAGGTAGGTAGATCTTTCTGACTTGGTTTTGATATAAGTAGCTCGCATGCTGAAAAAGTGTGGGCACCCCTGCTCTAAACATAAAACACAGAGTGTTTGAGGATCGGGACATCCGTAGGGAGACCAAGGTGCTTGTTTATAAAGCTATTGTCCTCCCAACCCTGCTCTACGCCTGCAAAATGTCACATGCAACTCCTGGAACGATTCCATCAGCGTTGCCTCCGAAAAATCCTGCAAATCTCTTGGGAATACAGGCGGACAAATGTCAAAGAGCTGGAAGAAGCAAAGGCCACCAGCATTGAAGCGATGCTCCTCCGCCATCAACTCCGCTGGACTGGCCACCTTGTCTGAATGCCGGACCACCGTCTCCTAAAGCAGCTGCTCTATTCCAAACTCAAGAATGGAAAGAGATGTAAAGATGGGCTCAAAGCCAACCTTAAAAACTGCGACATAGACACCGAGAACTGGGAAGCCCTTGCTTGTGAGTGCTCTAGCTGGAGATCAGCTGTGACCTGCAGTGCTGTAGAACTTGAAGAGGCACGAATAGGGGGCGAAAGAGAGAAACTTGCCAAACTTCGACCCTCCAGGTGTTTTGGACTTCAACTCCCACAACTCCTAACAGCCTACCAGTACCAAATCCCTAGGAACTGGGATCTCCCAGTTGTCAAAACAAATACCAGTACTCAATCAAACACAAGCATTTCAGCATCTTACAACATTATTTTTCTTAAGTAGACATGGTCTTTTGGTTTCATAGGTCAGGTTTCTGTGGGGCTGGCCCCTTGCCTCCCATTTAACCCATGGTTCTGGCTGTTGTTCTTCAAAAGGATACATCAAAATGCTGAATGATTTTCTGGCAATCTTCTATAGTAAAGCCATCTGTTACCAGTGTCTTGCCTAGGGATGAAAGTTGTGAAAAGGTGAGGTCAATATTATGGCACCTGTCCTTCTGGATAAGAGTTGAAGAGATTGCAGAGTTATAAAGAGATCCTGGACTGCCCCACTCCCACCCCATCTCCAGGAAATGTATCACATTGTTCAGGCAATAACAACCTCTTCGTGATGGAAATAGAAACCTTCTACAAGCCTCCTAAACTAGTTATTTGTGGCACAGTGGGTCAAACCGCTGATCTGCTGAACTTGCTGAGTGAAAGGTCAGCTGTTCGAATCCGGGGAGCAGGGTGAGCTCCCGCCGTTAGCCCCAGCTCCTGGCAACCTAGCAGCTCGAAAACATGCAAATGTGAATAGATCAATAGGAAGGTAATGGTGCTCCATGCAGTCATGCTGGCCATATGAAATATGGACAATGCTGGTTCTTCAGCTTAGAATGGAGATGACCACCCTCCCCCCCCGTCAGACACCACTAGATTTTCTCCAAACTCCACCAGTGTTCACATTTGGGCATAATGAGTATTTGTGCCAAGTTTGGTCAAGATCCATCATTGTTGAGTCCACACAATCACAAAAATTGTGATTTTCCAAATGGTAGTCGATGCCAATTAATCTCCAAAAGGTCACACTTTATGATCTCAAAGGTCATCCTTTCCCCAAAACTTCACACTGTCTGCTGGAATCACCATGCATTGCGGTGAGTCTGGCGACCACCATCGGGGAGCATGGGGAACCCATCTCCCACATGCTCCGTATCACCTGACTTACCTTTAAGGTGATCCCACAGGGGTGGGGGGGAGTGTCCCCCAATTCCTTCTGGAAGCCTATGTTGCCACGGTGGTGACATATACTGGTTTTGCACTAATTGACCCATGGAGCCTCGATGGAAGTTCTATTTCCTCCTGAGATGGGAGCTGGCAGACTCCGTGGGTCAACTGGGGCTGAACTGGCATATGCCGCACTTGATGAGGTTGCAAGACTGATTCCTATGCATGTCTTCTAGCAGGGATCCACATAAGCTAAGCCTCTAGCTCAGACATGGCAAACTTGGGTCCTCCAGGTGTTTTCGACTTCAACTCCCATAATTCCTAACAACCTCAGGCAGGGGCGGTCTTATACATACGCGAACTACGCCGCTGCGTAGGGCGCCATCTTGGATGGGGGGCGCCGCCGCTGCATTGGCTTCAGTGCCTGCAGCAGCTTCTGGGCATGCGTGGAGATTTTCACGCATGCCCAGTGGCTCTGGAGCTAAACTTGAGCTCCGGAGCCACTGCGCATGCGTGAAAACCTTCGCACATGCCCAGAAGCTCCTGCAGACGCTGAAGCAGAAGGCTTAACAGGCTTCAGCGCCTGCAGCAGCTTCTGGGCATGCGCGGAGATTTTTGCGCATGCCCAGTGGCTCCGGACGAAAACCTCCTCGCACGCCCAGAAGCTGAGCCAAGCGGCGAGGAGGAGGGGGCGGAGGAGGAGGAAGAAAAAAGCAGCACCGCATGACGGCGCCGCCGCCTCTACCTCCTGACTGGCCCCCTTCCTCTCCGCCTCCTTGCGGCCTGAGCCGAGCCGTGTGGCAGCTCCTCCTCTGAGAGAGAGAGAGAGAGAGAGAGAAAGAAAGAAAGAAAGAAAGAAAGAAAGAAAGAAAGGGAGAGGAAGGAAGGAAGAGGAAGGAAGGAAGAAGAAGGGAAGAGGTAGGGAAAAGGTTTGTTTTACATGGGGGGGGCCACCAAAATAATGTGCGCTTACCATTTAAAATGACCTTAGCCCGCGCCTGACCTCAGTCCCTCCCCTCCCCCCTCCAGCCACTTAAGCACGACCAATATAGGAAAGTAGTACTGAAGGATGGCACTGGGTCAGCCCAGAAAATCATTGATATCTTCAAAAGATACTCACCAGTATTCAAGTTGTTGTTCAGGAAGTCCTTGAATGCAGCACTACATACAATCTGGTCCTAAAAGAAACAGTTGACATATTCTGCCTCAAACAGGGCCGTAGCCAGGATTTTGTTTCGGGGCGAGTTTGTTTCGGGGGGGGCAGACTGGGTGGAAGAGGGTCTACCCTAGCAAACCTTTTGTATTGTTATCCCAATAACCCCATTAATGTGGGATATAATGAGCATGGTGATCAGATCATGATATGAATAAACGTAACAGTTTAAATAATGTACCAGTAAGGCCTTTTCGCGGACCACCCTGATAATTTCGGGGGGGGGGGGCTGAAGCCCCCTTAGCCCCCCACCCCTGGCTACATGCCTGGCCTCAAATATCCCATATCCTTCTAGATGACAGGCTGATGAAGTATTTCTCGAAGCCAAACAGGGATAGGATCAGAATCTATACCAGGTATGGGCAAAACCAGGCCCAAGCTCTTTTCTCAGGCCCTCCTATCCTTCCTTCTCTCTTTCCTCCCTCCCTCCCTTACCGACCTCTTTCTTCCTCCCTCCTTCCTTCCCTCTCTCCCTCTTTCTCCTTCCTTCCTTCCTTCCGTTTTTGTCTTTCTTTCCTTCTCTCTTTCCTTCCTTCCTCTCTTACCTTCCTCTTTCTCCCTCCCTCCTTCCCTCTTTCCTCCTTCTCCTTCCTTTATCCACTTTCCTCCCTCCTTTATCTCCCTTTCTCCCTCCTTCCTTCCTTCCCTTCCACCTTTTCTTCATTCCTTCTCTCTTCCCTCCCTGACTTCTTCCTATCTTCCTTCCCTTTTATCTTCCTCCTTGACTTCCACCCTTTCATCCTTCCTTACCTTTTCTCTTTCCTTTTCTCTTTCCTTCCTCCGTACCTCTCTCTTTCTCCCTCCCTTCTTCCATCTTTCCTCCCTCTTTCCCTCTCTCCCTTTCTCCTTCCTTGCCTTATGTCTTTCTTGCCTTCTCTATTTCCTCCCTCCCTTACCTCCTCTTTCTCTTTCCCTTCCCTCGTTCCTCCCTCTTCCCCTCTCTCCCTCTTTCTCCTTCCTTCTCTTTTGTCTTTCCTTCCGTCTCTCTATAAGAACATAAGAACATAAGAAGAGCCATGCTGAATCGGACCTCAGCCCATCTAGTCCAGCATTCTGTATCACACAGTGGCCCCCAGTTGTACACGGGGATCTCGAGCAGAAGGGAGGGCAAAACCCTGACCTGCTCCCGACCCCCCACAACCAGTACCCACGGAAATCCTGCCTACCTCAACCAACTCCGAGGTGGCACTTGAATGTCCTTTTCAGTAACTACCGATACACTTGGTATCCATGAATCTGTCTAATCCTGCCTTGAAGTTGTTCAGGCTGACAGCTGTCACAACCTCTTCTGGAAGTGAGTTCCATAACCCAATGACCCTCTGGGTGAAGAAATATTTCCCTTTATTAGTCCTAACTTTCCTACCTTGGAGCTTCAGGAGTGCCCCTAGTCCTAGTGTTTTGTGACAAAGAAAATAATTTTCTTTATTCACCTTTTCTATCCCATGCATGATTTTATACACTTCGATCAAGTCACCTCTTAAACGCCGTCTTTCAAGGCTGAAAAGACCAAGGCGTTGCAACCTGGTTTCATAAGGAGCCGCTCCATCCCTTGGATCATTCTTGTTGCCCTTTTCTGTACCTTTTCCAGTTCCGTTATATCCTTCTTAAGGTGCGGAGACCAGAATTGTACACAGTACTCCAAATGTGGCCTTACCATAGATTTGTAGAGAGGTAATACAACATTTGCTGACCTATTTTCGATTCCCTTTCTGATCATGCCAAGCATAGAATTTGCTTTTTTCACTGCTGCAGCGCACTGGGTTGACATCTTCATTGAGCTGTCCACCAAGACCCCAAGATCCCTTTCCTGGTTTGTCTCGGAAAGCTTTGACCCCATCAGTTGATAAGTGTAGTTGGGGTTCTTTGCCCCGATGTGCATGACTTTACACTTGTTTAGGTTAAAATGCATTTGCCACTTTGTTGCCCATTCACTCAATTTCGAGAGATCTTTCTGGAGCTCTTTACAATCAGTTTCATTTTTAACTACCCTGAACAATTTAGTGTCGTCTGCAAACTTTGCTACCTCAGAATTCACTCCTACATCCAGGTCATTAATGAATAAATTAAAAAGTAACGGACCCAAAACTGAACCTTGGGGTACACCACTTCCCACCTCTTTCCACCCAGAGAAGTGTCCGTTTATTACCACCCTTTGTTTCCTACAGTTTAGCCAGGTTCAATCCAGGACAAGACCTGTCCCCTGATTCCATGGCTGAAGAGCTTATTTAGAGCCTTTGGTGAGGGACTTTGTCAAAAGCCTTTTGAAAGTCAAGGTAAACAATATCAATTGGGTCCCCTTTATCTATGTGTTTATTTACACCCTCAAAGAATTCTAACAAGTTAGTAAGACATGATTTGCCTTTGCAGAAACCATGTTGATTTTCTTTCAGCAATGCCTGTTCTATCCTCCCTCCCTTCCTTCCATCTTTCCCCCTCCTTCCCTTCCATCTTTTCTTCATTTTATCTCTCTTCCATTCCTTCCTTCTCACCTTTCTACTCTTCCTTCCTTCCCTTTTTCCTTCTTCCTTCCCTTCCATCCTTCCCTCCCTTTTGTCTGCCCTTTTTTCTTTCCTCCCTCCCTCCCTCCCTCCCTCCCTTCCTTACTTCTCCCTTTCTCCTTCCATCCTTGCCTTCCTCCCTTTCGTCCTTCCTTCCTTCTCTTTTCCCTTCCTCTTTCCCTTCCACCTTTTTTCATTCCTTCTCTCTTCCCTCCCTTCCTTCTCTCCTTCCTACTTTCCTTCCTTCCCTTTTCCTTCCTCCTTCCCTTCCACCCTTCCATCTTTCCTTCCTTTCTTTTTATCTTTCCTTTTCTCTTTCCTTCCTCCTTACTTCCCTCCCTCCCTCCTTCCCTTCCTTCCCTCCCTTTGGTCCTTCCTTCTCTTTTCCATTCCTCTTTCCCTTCCACCTTTTCTTCCTTCCTTCTCTCCTTCCTACTTTCCTTCCTTCCCTTTTCCTTCTTCCTTCCCTTCCACCCTTTCATCCTTCCTTCCCTTCCTTTTTTCTTTCCTTTTGTCTTTCCTTCCCCCTTACCTCCCTCCCTCCTTCCCTCCCTTTCGTCCTTCCTTCCTTCTCTTTTCCCTTCCTCTTTCCCTTCCACCTTTTCTTCATTCCTTCTCTCTTCCCTTCCTTCTTTCTCTCCTTCCTACTTTCCTTCTTTCCCTTTTCCTTCCTCCTTCCCTTCCACCCTTTCATCCTTCCTTCCCTTTTGTCTTTCCTTTTGTCTTTCCTTCCTCCTTACCTCCCTCCCTCCTTCCCTTCCTTCCCTCCCTTTATTCCTTTTGTAATTCTCTTTCTCCTTCCTTCCCTTCCTTCCTTCCATTACCGAGCAGCCAGCCAGTCCTCTTAGCAGGGAGTGCTAGCTTGTGGCCTCAAAGTTAGAAAGTTTGCCCATGACTGGTATATCCCTTGTTGCTACATGTCTTCAATGTGGCTATGACATCGGGTGACCCTAGCACAGGGCTATCTTGGATTTATTCCAAGAAGGGTTGCCATTGCTCTCATCCGAGGCTGAGAGCATGTGACTTGTCTCCCCTCGGGCCCTTCCCCATCCCTCTTCATGAGCTCAGTCCATTTCTCTACTATTCCTGGTTGAAAGTAGAATGGCAGAGCAACCCTGGTTGTGGCTCCAGTTTTGCACATCCTTACCCGTCCAGCACACTGTTTGAAGATTGTGTCAATCATCTGGTTTACACCAGTGTTGGGAATCGTTCCTACCTAGGAAGGAAAGAAGTCTGAATATTATACATGCAACATATTTAGGTAAACAATTTCTAGACCCAGCATATAGAAAACTCAGTATCAGGAAGGAAGTTCTAGCCCAGTGGTTCTCAAAGGGGGCGGTACCACCCCCGGTGGGCGGTGAGGTGATCTAGGGGGGTGCTGGAAGGTTCAGGACAATTTGGGGGCACTGAAGCCCTGTAAGGGGCGTGGGACTTTTTTTTGTTCAATAATTTTTATTAGGGTTTTCAAATACAGCAAAACTGGGAAAGGGTGCGGGGGAGGGAAATTCCAGGGACCGTGGTGAGGAGAGGAGTGGGTGGGGAAGGGGTTGAGGAAGGGTGTAGGATAAAAAGGTATCTGGGTGGGGAAGAAAGGGAAGATGGGTGTCGAAAAGGGGGTAGAGAGGGTGGGAGGGGGGTTGTAAGCTTCCGTCTTCTTTTCTCATCATTCGGTGTTTGACACAGCCAGTGGTTTGGATCTGTCCTTCCAGGTGTAGACTCACCCTGGCCTCGGGTTGTATCTCTCTTAGTTCTAATAGCAAGTGAGTTTATTCATAGTTTGAGGGTCTCATCTAGAATCTAAATAGTCTCTGACTGTTGACCAATCAGTTCTCTTCAGGGCCTTGCCCTCTGCCTCGGATAGGAAAAAGGTAAGCTTGTCCATGTCCATGATGTCCCGTAATTTGTTCAGCCATTCTTCGGTACTTGGTGTCCCTTCACCTTTCCATTTTCTAGCAAATACAATCCTTGCCGCTGTGGAAATGAGTATAAATAATTTTTCTGTGTTTTCATCTGGGAATTCCTCCTCGCTTGTCAAACCAAGTAGGTAGGATTCCGGTTTCAGTTCTAAGGCGGTGCAGAGCATTTTCTGTGTAGTATTATTTATTGTCTTCCAGAATTTCACTGCCTCACTGCACGTCCACCACATGTGGAAGAACGTTCCTGCTTGGCTACCACATTTCCAGCACTTGTTTTGGGCATTTTGGTACATGTGACCCAGTTTCTGCGGAGCCATGTACCACCGGAAAAACATTTTATACCAATTTTCCTTCAGGTCCATTGAATAGGTAAATTTTAATTTCTTTTTCCAAATTTTTTCCCATTCTTGCATAATGATTGGTCGGCCCACGCTTTTGGCCCATTTGACCATACATTCCTTCACCACCTCGGTCTCTGTGGACCATTCCAGCAGTTTCAGGTATGTTTTTGTTACCTGTTTCTTTTCACTTCGAAGGAGAGCCCTCCAGAAGCCCTCCTTCTCGGCGAATCCCAGCTGTTCATCCTTCTTGAAACAGGCTTTGATGTGGAGGAATTGGAGCCACGTTAGTGATCTATACTTTGTTTGAATTTGTTCCTTGACTTCGGGTGTCTTTTCCTCAATTTTAGTTGTTAAGACCTCATACGTGGGCCACTCTTTCCAACCCAATATGTTTTTTTTGGTTCGTTTATGGGCGAAACCCAGAGGGGGGGCTGAGGTAGAAGCGTTCTTTGTATGTCTCCCATATTTTGATTAATGCAGCTTCAAGTGGTGTTTTTGAAGTCTTTCTCTATTTTGGTCCTACGTACCACAGATAGCTGTGCCAGCCTGCTCTGAGGTCAAAGCCTTCCAGTGCAAGCAGCTCATCATTTTTCAGTTCTATCCATTCCTTTAAGGCAGTGTTTCTCAACCTTCCTAATGCTGCGACCCCTTAATACAGTTCCAAATGTTGTGGTGACCCCTAACCATAACATTATTTTCATTGCTACTTCATAACTGTACAGTATTTGTGTGTGTGTGTGTGTGTGTTGATTTTGTCATTTGGAAGTTGTAGTTGCTGGGATTTATAGTTCACCTACAATCAAAGAGCATTCTGAACTCCACCAATGATGGAATTGAACCAAACTTGGCACACAGAACTCCCAGGACCAGCAGAAAATACTGGAAGGGTTTGGTGGGCATTGACCTTGAGTTTGGGAGTTGTAGTTCACCTACATCCAGAGAGCCCTATAGACTCAACAATGATGGATCTGGACCACATTTGACATGAATCCTCAGTATACCCAAATGTGAACACTGGTGGAGTTTGGGGAAAATAGATCTTGACATTTGGGAGTTGTAGCTGCTGGAATTTATAGTTCACCTACAATCAAAGAGCCCCTTGCACCCTACCAATGATAGAATTGGGTCAAACTTCCTATACAGAACCCTGATGCCTTGAAGGGACTAGCTGGCGCAGGCCTCCATCCCACCTCTCTCTCTCGCCCTCACCCACACATGCGCATCATGCTGCCATGCGCCAAGCAATCCCCTCCCTCCTTGGAATCTCAGAAACAGCCCTCCCCTTGGCTGGGAGGCCTGCCAATCACAGCAAAGGAGAGCTTTTAGGTGGGAGAATCTCGCAGTCTGTTTCCAAAAAAAGAGAAGGACAAGCGGAGAGATCTTCAACCTTCTCTGCCAAAGGGCTTCCTAAGGCCTTCAGAAATATATGTTTTCTGATGGTCTTTGGTGACCCCTCTGAAACCCTCTCGCGACCCCCCTGGGGGTCCCGACCCCCAGGTTGAGAAACACTGCTTTAAGGAGACCAGTCTGCATGCCTCGAAATATAAGCTCAAATCCGGAAGACCTAACCCACCTCTTTCTTTCTTGTCTATTAGAATTTGGTATTTAAGTCTTGCTTTCTTTTTTGCCCATATAAAGTTTAGAATGTCCTTTTTCCAGCCCTCAAAAATTTTGATTGATCTAATAATTGGGATGTTTTGGAACAAGTACAGCATTCTTGGCAACACGTTCATTTTGATGGCCGCAATTCTACCCATGAAGGAGAGGTTCACATCCTTCCAGTTGTTCAAATCCTTTTGTACTTTCTTTCACAGGACCTCATAGTTATTTTTGAACAGTTGGGCATTCTGGGCTGATATTTGGATGCCAAGGTATTTGATTGCCTGAGTGACCTGTATGCCTGTCAGTTCTTCTAGTCTTTTTTGGCGGCATTTAGTCATGTTCTTCGTCAGTATTTTGGTCTTTCTCTTGTTTATTTTCAACCCGGCTAACTTGCCAAACTCTTCAATGACTGCCAACCACGATAAGGCGGTGGGGACTTTTTGATGGCAGGGAACTATGTATCCCAGCAACTCTCAAATGCTAAGGTATATTTTCCCCAAGTCTCGCCAGTATTTTGTGTTGGTCATGGGAGGTCTCTATGCCAAGTTTGAGTCAATTCCATGGTTGCATGAGTTCAGAATGCTTTTTGATGGCAGGGAACTATATATCCCAGCAACTCCCAATTGCCAATGTATATTTTCTGACAACCTCTCCAGTATTTTGTGTTGGTCATGGGAGTTCTGTGTGCCAAATTTGGTCCAGGTCTGTAATTTGTGGGGGATCTCAGTGGTCTGTGGAAGTCAGAGCTGAATTGATTGAAGGTACTGCAAATCCCATCATCCGTTGTCTATACTCCCCAAACATATTGTTTTTGTGATTAATCACTAGGCTTTAATTATGTTCAATGTGTAACAATGAAAATACATCCTGCATATTAGATATTTGCATTAGAATTCGTAAGAGTAGCAAAATTATTTATGAAGTAGCAACTAAAATATGGTTGGGGGTCACCACAACATGAAGAACCTTATTTAGGGGTCGCGCCAATAGAAATGTTGAGAACCACTGCATTAATACATATATCTTTCTGTTTAATTGCTATTAATATTTTTAAAAATTAATTTCTAGGGGGGGCGGTGAGTAAAGTTTTTTCTGGAAAGGGCGCGGTACGTCAAAACAGTTTGGGAACCACTGCTCTAGCCAATAGTCTTTGCAACGTGTTAGTATTTGTAATGTGTTGTCCAAGGCTCCCATGGCCTGAATCACTGTGTTGCTGCGAGTTTTCCGGGCTGTATGGGCATGCTCCAGAAGCATTCTCTCCTGATATTTCGCCCACATCTATGGCAGGCTGAGGTTGTGAAGTCTGTTGTAAACTAGGCAAGTGAGGTTTATATATCTGTGGAATAATGTCCAGGGTGGGAGAAAGAACCCTTTTCTGCTTGAGGTAAATGTGAATGTTGCAACGCAAATCTAACGCAAATCTAACGCGCACCCCAATTTTGGCAAGGTCACTTAGCCAAAAAAGGTGAACATTAGAGGAGAGTCAATACAGGATACAATATATAACCAACCACATGGAATAGTAATAAAACATTGTAATGAAAAACAGAACAAGGCTTACATGAAGTGATTTGGGATCTGCGCTGATTTCATCACCTTGGCTCCTAGAAAGCAATGTTACATTGTTAAGAAACATAGGCTCTTGGCACCATCCTCACCTTCTGTTACAAGCTTAGAAATCTAAAGACATGTTGTATCTTTCCATTGATTGTGGCAACCCGCGTTAACATACTGTAACCAGGCCCTTTTGACATGATTTATTTATTTATTTATTTACAATATTTATATTCCGCCCTTGTCACCCCACAGGGGACTCAGGGCAGATTACAATGTACACATACATGGCAAACATTCAATGCCATAAACCTGTGTTTTTCAACCTTTTTTTGAGCAACGGCAACTTTTTACATTTACAAAATCCTGGGGCACACCACCAACCAAAATGACACTCTAACACAGTAATACATATAGTTAATATGTTTTTAGATGTATTTCTACTCTCAGTGTAAAACCTGGGCCTGTTTCGATGAACACAACATAGATATCCTGGCAGGAATGGCAGAAAGACACACACAAAGGTCTTGCTCAACAGCTGTCAGTGCTCTCTCTCTCTCTCTCTCTCTCTCTCTCTCTCTCTCTCTCTCTATATATATATATATATATATATATATAAATGTAATTTTCATTGTGGGATTATCATAACTCAAAACCACTGGACAAATTGCTGCCAAATTTGGCCACAAAACATACTAATACTAACCCAAGGAGGGAACATCAGTCAAAAAATTTATTTGGTCATTTGGGAGTTCTAGTTGCTGGGAGTTATAGTTCACCCGCAATCAAAGAGCATTCTGAACTCCTCCAATGATGGAATGGAATCAAACTTCCCACACAGAACTCCCATAACCAAGAGAAAATACTATAAGAGTTTGGTGGGCATTGACCTTGAGTTTTGGAGTTGTAGTTCACCTATATCCAGAGAGCACTGGGGGAGGGAGGAAAAGGGCCTGAGGCTGCTAGAATGGTGGGAGTTGGAGTCCAAACACCTGGAAGGTCCAAGTTTGCCCATGCCAGCTTTCGACAGAGACCTCTTCCTCCCCCTTCACACCCTTTCTTCCCCCCTCCTGCCGAACACTTGCTTTTTCTTCTCCACTCGGGTTCCCTTCTTCCCAGCCTCGTTCTGCTCGCTTTGCCTTGCTTTGCTCACGCGTGAGCGTGTTCAGGAGGTGAGGGGGGAGGGAGGAAGACGTGGGTGACTCTGCGCAGTAGCGCCCACACGGGTCACGTCTTCCTCCCTCCCCCTCACCTCCTGAACACGCCACGCTCCCTCGGATCAAAATGGCAGCAGAAGCCATAGCCTGAGCAAAGTGAGGCAAACCGAGCAGAGCGAGGCTGGGAAGAAGGGAGCCCGAGTGGAGAAGAAAAAGTAAGTGTTCAGCAGGAGTGGGGAGAAAGGGTATTGGAGGTTCCAATTTCCCACGGCACACTTGATGATCGCTCACAGCACACTAGTTGGGAAACACTGCCATAGACCACTGATTCTCAAAGTGGGCGGCACTGCCCTCTAGTGGGCGGCGAGACAATCCAAGGGGCAGTGGGAGGCTCAGGGGAATTTGGGGGGGCGGTGAACCCCTTTAAGGGGGCGGTGAACAATTGGGGGTTCTGTGTGTCAAGTTTGGCTCAATTCCATTGTTGGAGTTCAAAATGCTCTTTGATTGTAGGTGAACTATAAATCCCAGCAACTACAACTCTCAAATGAGAAGGGCTATTTTCTCAAAACTCCACCAGTGTTCAAATTTGGGCATATTGAGTATTTGTGCCAAATTTCATCCAAATCCATAGTTGTTTGGGTTCATAGTGCTCTCCAAACGTACGTGAACTACATCTCCCCTAAATCACTGCCAATTCCTCCCAAACCCCTCCAGTATTTTCTGTTGGTCATGTGGGTTCTCTGTGCCAAGTTTGGTCCAGGTCTGTAATTTGTGAGGGTCTCAGTGGTCTGTGGAAGTCAGAGCTGAATCGATTGAAGTTACTGCAAATCCCATCGTCCATTGTCCATACTCCCCCAAACATATTGTTTTTTGTGATTAATCACTATGCTTTAATTATGTTCAATTT